>PISX010001386.1:0-198747 GCA_004024625.1 Mellivora capensis | reverse complement strand
TTCTCCTCTCCATCTCCCCATGTCCTCCGTGTTATTTGTTATGCTCCACAAATAAGTTAAACCATATGATAATTGACTCTCTCTGCTTGACTTATTTCACTCAGCATAATCTCTTCCAGTCCCATCCATGTTGCTACAAAAATTGGGTATTCATCCTTTCTGATGGAGGCATAATACTCCATAGTGTATATGGACCACATCTTCTTTATCCATTCGTCTGTTGAAGTGCATCTTGGTTCTTTCCACAGTTTGGCGACCAATATATAAGCCATAGAGATACAAATAGATATATATCTTTCATTAGAAAGGAAGAATAGTTAAAAATAAATGAGCTAATATCCTACTTAAATAAATACCAAAATAAATAAGAGGTTATTCAGAAATAATACAAAAGGAAGGAATAAGAACAGAAATTAGTGATACAAAAGGTATATTGAAGAAAAATCAAAGCATCAAAATTTGGTTCTCTAGAAAGAAAAATACCAGTGAAAAATTTCTCATATAAATAACCAATTAAAAAGATACAAGACAGAAGATAAATACTGGAGAATTTTTAAAAGTTTAAAGCATATCTTTATCAAAGAAAAATAATGGAGATATAATGCTGTGATTATTGTGTGTCAACATATTATAAAATTAGGTGAAATTATGCAGCTTTGAGAATATATAGATTACCAAAATATACTTAATAAGAGTAGAATTCCGGAATTAACTTATTATCATACTCAGCAGGGAGTCTCCTCCAGATTCCCTCTCTCTCCCTCTCCGTTTGCCCCTACCCTTTCTCACTCATGCTCTCTCTGAAATAACTAAATCCTTTTTAAAACTTCCCTATAAAGAAAAACCAAGCCCTAGGACATCTTAATTTGCAAAATGCAAGTTATATAAAATTTTCAAGAAGCAGGTATTTTTAGTCTTATATAAAACAAAGTAAATACTCTCCAACTTATATTCTGTTACTAACATAACCTTGGCACCTAAGTTAGACAAGGACACTCATAAATATAGATGAAAATACTTAACCAAATATTAACAAGATGAATAATGCAACATATGTATATGACATAGTGCATTGGTTTATTTCAGATAAGCAAGGTTTATTTAACACTATAAAATTTGCTCATGATAATGATATTAAAAGACAAATATAAAAATATTAAAAATAGTGTTAGAAGACAAATACTAAACTAAGAGGAAGTATTGCAAGAACTAACTGAAAATAATTTATATGCCTTATATAATTTCATAAACAAAAAATAAAAGACAAACCAGTGGAAAATACCTCAAAAGGCATAGAAAGAACTTTCACAAAAAAGAAACACAAATGTCTCATAAATACATATAAATATGTATAAATTTAGTGTTATTTAGGGAAATTCAGAATAAAGTAAAATATCATTCCATATCCACCACGTTGGCAGTATTAAAATACACATGTCTTTTAAGAGAACATGGGTGAAGAGAAAAACAAAATAAAACAAAACAGAACTCTTTGTGTTACCTTTGAAGTTTTCTATAAATCTAAAATTATTCCAAAATTTAAAAAAAAATACATTTAAAGAATAGTATTCAAAGCAATGCCTGGTACGCAGAAGCACTTGGTAAAAGATAACTTCAGGCACGTTAAATTTTTTAAAAGTTTATTTGAGTATACATTGGTTGGATCAGACAGCCTCAAACAAAATGTGGTTAAGAGCTCTCTATCCACTGAACCTAGGGGAGAGACCTTTGTAGAGAAGAAAATTATAAAAGCAAATAAATTATTGGATTGGCTCTAGATGAGAAACTTGCTTTATTTGGGAAAGCCTGATTGGCTGTTTGTGACTGGTAGCTCTTAGTTTTATTTTCTTGGATTCAAGTGCATTGACTCTGGATTAGGTTAGGTTTTGATTTGTTTAGGTAGGCTACTGAGGCATTAGAATCACCTTAGTTTAATAGCCTCCTTGTTTAATTACTTTAACACATTCAGTAAATATTGTTGCATGAAGAAATGCCGTAGTGAGGAGGTGGCACACCATAACTAATACAAGTCTACTTATAGTATAACTTGATGCAATCATTCTTTAAGAAATGTCACCTAACAAAGTTAAACATGTATACACTTTAATGAGATTACAATTTCAATGTGTATGTATCTTGAAATTGTATACACACATATTTATGTGCATACACATATGCCTTGAATTTTATATTTATGTATATGCTTTGAATATATAATATGCATGATATTCAGTGATGTCTTAAATAGATGAAAATTATTAAGAATATATTGTATTATCAATCATATATTTTTAAAGATTTTATTTATTTGACAGACAGAGATCACAAGTAGGCAGAGAAGCAGAGAGAGAGGGGGAAGCAGGCTCCCCGCCAAGCAGAGATCCAGATGCCAGGCTGGATCCTAGGACCCTGGGATCATGACCTGAGCTGAAGGCAGAGGCTTTAACCCACTGAGCCACCCAGGCGCCCCAATCATATTGTTTTTATAAGCAGCAGGTTCTACTAATAATTTTTGGACATTCAAATTGCATATTATATTGCACTGGATAATGAACTCCAGGTGAATGAATAAATATATTTCTCTATGCATAAATACTCCAACATTGCTTTTGTGAAAAACAAATCAAGGATATGTCCAGTATTAAAATATTATTACATTATTATAGTATTTTAAAAACAGAAAAAAATGAAAAATTTTAATAATACATTGTATAATATAAAATTATATAATGATACATTTGAAGTTGGTAAGCTTTTATTTAAACATATAAGGGTAATTATTTCAGGATATTGGTCATCTACAGGTAGAGAGTTGGGGTTATACTATTTAGAGAGGCACAAAATGAGATTTAAAATTTAAGCTGTGTAGTAGGCACAGAGCAGGAGTATTTATTTTTATATTATATGTGTGTATTTGTATATATTCATAATTATGTATGATAATTTTCACAACTAAGGTTGTAGAATTTAGCAGTGAGTGATTTTTTTAGTGTAAATATGCTTCATGCAATATTTGGGATATACTTTATTAAATATTTTTTATTCTTTATCATAATTTAACTGAGCATTTTATATTTTATATGGTAACCGTATTCCAATAACTATTATGTAAAGAATTAACTAACTATAGTATACTGATCTTGTATCTGGAAACCTGGTAGCTCTTGTATTATTTCCATTAGTTTTTATGTCGTTTCATTCACTTTTGTATTCTACGCAGATTTATATCATGACTGTTCTCTTCTAGATCCCCATTTGTTTTGTTCTCTATTCATATATATTGTGCCAAAGACTGGTACATACTTAGAAAGATGAGGGCAGTCTATTCTCTTAGGCTTTGTTTCTTGACTTGAGATGGTTGAGGTTCCAATGGCCAGCAGTTTTGAGAAGTGAACCTGCCACTGAACTGCCCTGCCTGTTACATTTGGCCACTAAGGGGTAATGTGCAACAGTCCTGGCCATGGGTAGGAATGTGCTACATTTGTTTATAATGCATTATTCTTGTAATAGACAGCTGGCTTAAATTTACTTTATTTACAATTTTATTTGCATGTAGCCTCATAAATGAGATTAATTTAGAGTTTCCTTTTCCTATCCTGTTCTTATTTGGTTTAGCATCAGGGTTTCGGAAAAGTATAAAATTATTTATATTATTTTCCCCGAAGGTACTATGCAATGTAATGGTGTAAAATTTGGAAATTTTCTCTCCTTTTAGGGGAAAGGTAAAAGGAAGTTCTTGTTAGTATGTTTACCCAGTATGAAGAGCTTTAAACTGTTCAATATTGTTGGTTATTTCTGACTCCAGTTATTTAAAGTTGAATAAACACACACAAAATAGACACACACATATACCCCATACTTCTTTTCATTTATTATGTGTAATTGTCATTTTGAATTTGGTATCCTGCTACACTAGGGATATATTAGTAATTCAGAAGCTCCATGAAAATAAACTCTGCCACTACCCTGAGACAAACTTATCTGAAGTTAGTCGTTATTTCTTGGTGTTATCCTCCCTGTGTTATCCAGATCTCAGTAGACCACTAAACATTTGAGAAGTCGGGTTTTTTCCTATTTATTCTTTTACTGAAAACAAAGGGGGAAAAAGTGACTTTGTGGATTACACTGGGACTGAATTTTTAGAAATTAATCTTTAAAAGATTTTATTTAAACTGAATGCATTTTCCTTTTTCTACTCCCCATCCCCTCCCCCAAACCCATTCCCCAAAATTCTAAAGACCTCATTTAGAAAGTTGAAATAGAATATGCCTGGGGTAGTGCAAACCTTTGAAAGCTTCTAAATAAAGAAACAAAACTTTTAGACTTAAAAACAAGAGAATGTTTAAATTCTTCTCTCACGTACATGACCCCATGAAAGGTTCCCTTTGGAGAAAATAGTAGGATTTGCAAGCTGCAAAAAAACTACATTGTGCCCTAGGGGTCAGTAACTTTATTCCATGGATAGAATGTTTCAATTTAATGGGATTCATTGGCTAAGAGCCTTGTCAGTTGATAGTCAGAAAGACAGCTTGGTGTTCAGTAGCAGATCCTTGGAGGGGGGAAAAAAAACCTCTAAAGAATCATACATATGGAATCATTAGATCAGGATTCACTTAAATGTATTTCTTTTTCAACTTGGCACAGTCTCCAATTTACCATTGGTATAAATATCAACATTACATTCTTTTAAATTTTTTATTATGTATTTATTTGTATTCCTCCACTTACTTTTCCACCCAATTCATGAATTGTTTCCACCTTCTAAGCCAATTTCTTACTTTACTACTTTATTTTGGCCAAAATATTATTTCTTTAAGGCTTGCTGTAATTTCCCTCCTTTCCCTTCTTATGTCTTGCCATGTGTGTTTTATATGCTCATTTTCTACAACTTAGGTATATGTTTGGAAGCCTTTAATTGGCTGATTTAAATTTCATGGCAAAGCTTGGTCTTCTAACTATCAAACTTTACTTTCTAGTTTAAATTATGTAAGGTAATGATATAGTGTATAATTTTAGTAAGGACTTATCTGTTTTATGATTCACTGAAAACTGTATTTGTTTTTAATTAAAACATTTCAGAAGCTGTTAGAGAATTTTTTTTAATGTTTTTTAAACTACACATTATTTACACAGTACTAAAAAGTATGTTATCTCATTTTTGTGTCATTCAAGATTCCAGTTACAAAAATAATAAAAGGATTTTATTATATATATTATTTATATATGTTTTCATATATTATATATTTTATATATATCTGTTTTAAATATACATATATTTATTATCTAAAAGGATTGACTTATTTCCTCTGAAATTCTTTCATAGAAAAAAAAAGAGAGGGAGAGAGAGAACTAACATTCCTTTTGATATTTCATTTCCTTTCATATGGATTACCAATAAAATATTCATAATGATTTATGAAGGTTTAAAGGTTTAAACATGATGTTTCTAGTAGTTCTTATGTGACTTCATTGATTCTCTTTTGTTTTCCATGTAGATACGGGGAGGTGATTTACAGAGCATATGCAGTCATTTGAAGTTTTGTCATTAGTGGATACCCTAACAGTGGGAAAGAATGCAATTATTATCAGTCACAATTCATTTATAAATATCTGCAACTTGATATAATAAACAGTGGTCAAATATTTTTAAGATGTTTTAAAATAACTATTAAAAGTGACCATTAAAAAATGAATCTAGAAGACAGGAGAATAAAAAGTCCCAGATCCTCCTTTCTCGCAAAGCAGACAGCAATTCAGCAATAACACACGGACCAGTTCTCTTTTCAAGAAACTGAGAAACCGTGGGGCGCCTGGGTGGCTCAGTGGGTTAAAGCCTCTGCCTTCGGCTCGGGTTGTGATCTCAGGGTCCTGGGATCGAGCCCCACATCGGGCTCTCTGCTCAGCAGAGAGCCTGCTTCCCTCTCTCTCTCTGCCTGCCTCTCTGTCTACTGTGATCTCTCTCTGTCAAATAAATAAATAAAAATCTAAAAAAAAAAGAAAAAGAAAAAGAAATTGAAAAACCGGTGAAGAGGCTCCTGCAGCACAAACTGAAGCATACAAGCCACTAGGAAAGTCCGTGGCACTAAGGAGCCATAGCCCTTCCCTCCAGCAAAGCACAGCACAATTGAGAGGTAACTTTCAGCTCCTGGCTTTTTCCTGGGGATGGAAAGAAAAAATGGAAATGGGGCTGCCTGAGAGACTGATTTCTGTCTTGCCTAAATCTAAGTGTTGATAGGAGAGGGTGGTAGGTTGGGGATTCACTGAGAACCAAGGCCATGCTTGAACTGGCACATACTCACCATAGTGCCTCCCCTAAGCTCAGTACAGTATAAAAGGGAGAAAGTCCCCAACTCCCAGTTTAACCTTGGGGAGGGAAAGTTGGACCATGTATCCAGAGTATAGATAGGTATATCTAGGTTTGGTGCCGGACCACCTCATTAAAGCAACTATCACAATAAAGCAAGTCAAATTAATTTTTTGGCTTCCCAGTGCATATAAAAGTTATGTTTACACTAAACTGCAGTCTGTTAAGTGTGTACCAGCATTGTCTAAAAAATATACATACCTTCATTAGAAAACACTTTATTGCTAAAAATGCTAACCATCATCTGAGCTTTCAGCCAGTCATAATCTTTTTTGTTGGTGGAAGGTCTTGCTGATTTATCAGGTCATGGTTACACAAGGTTGGGCTGGCTGTGGCAACTTCTTAAAATAAGACAACAGTGGAGTTTGCCTCATTGATTGACTCTTTCTTTCATGAACAATTTCTCTGTAGCATGTGTTGCTGCTTGATAGTATTTTACCCAAAGGAAAACTTCTTTAAGAATAGAAGTTAATCCTCTCAAACCTTGCCATTGCTTTATCAACTAAGTTTATGTAATATTCTGAATCCTTAGTTGTCACTTCAGCAGTCTTCATGGTATCTTCACCAGGAGTAGATTTCATCTCAAGAAACCACTTTCTTTATTCATCCATAAGCAGCAACTCCTCATCTGTTCAAGTTTTATCATGACATTGCAGCAATTCAGTCGCATCTGCCGGCTCCAGGGCTAATTCTAGTTCTCCTTCTGTTCCCACCACATCTGCAGTTACTTCCTCCACTGAAGTCCTGAACCCTCACAGTCATCTATGAAGGTTTAAATCAACTTCTTCCAAACTCTTATTCATGTTGATATTTTTACCCCTCTCATGAATACAATATTCTTTTTTTTAAAGATTTTATTTATTAATTTGACAGACAGAGATCACAAGTAGGCAGAGAAGCAGGCAGAGAGAGAGGAGGAAGCAGGCTCCCTGCTGAGCAGAGAGCCTGATGCGGGGCTCCCAGGACCCTGGGATCATGACCTGAGCCGAAGGCAGAGGCTTAACCCACTGAGCCACCCAGGCACCCCAAATACAAATATTCTTAATGATATCTAGAACAGTGAATTCTTTCCAGGAAGTTTTCAGTTGATTTTGCACAAATCCACTAGAGGAATCACTATCTATGGCAGTTATAGCTTTACAAAATATATTTTTCAATAATAAGACTTGAAAGTGAAAATTCCTTCTTGATCTATGTACTATAAAATGGATGTTGTATTAGCAGACATGAAAATGACATTAATCTCCCTGTACATTTCCATCAGAGCCTTGGGTGACCAGGTGCATTGTTAATGAACAGTAATATTTTGAAAGAAATCTATTTTTCTAAGCAGTAGGTCTCAACAGTAAGCTTAAAATTATTATAATGTTTGTATTATTCAAAGTGATCTACAGATTCACTATGATCCCTATCATAATCCCAATGTAATTTTTTTGCAGGAATATATAAAAACAATTCTAAAATTCATATGGAACCACAAAAAAAAAAACCAAAAAGCTAAAACCATATTGAAAAAGAAAAACAAAGCTAGAAGCCTGATCCTTTTTGACTCCAAATTATATCACAAATCTACAGTAATTAAAATACTATAATACTGGCATAGCAACAAACATGTAGTCCAATGAAACATAGTAAAGAGTCCAGAAATAAATCCATGAATGTAATATCAAATGGTCTTTGACAAAGTGCCAAGACCTTCTGATGAGGAAAAGATAAGTCATTCAACAAATTGTGTTGGGAAAACTTGACAGCCACATGAAAAAAGAAATTGGATCTTTATCTTATACCATTTTCAAAAATCAACAGCAAATGAATCAAACGCTTAAACATAAGACCCAAAACTATAAAACTCCATAGAGGATAAGCTTCATGACGTTAGTCTTGGCATGATTTCCTGGAAAATGACACTAAAAGCATAGGCAACTAAAGCAGAATTTGACCAATGGGACTACATCAAACTAAAAAGATTCAGCATAGCAAAAGAAATCAATGCCATGAAGAGGAAACATCTGAAGTGGTAGAAAATATTTTCAAATAAATCAGATAAATATCTGATAAAGGGTTAATATATGAGGAACTCCTCTGACTCAGTAGCAAACCCCAAGTAACCGAATTAAAAAATGCATAAAGGACTTGAATACACACTTCTCAGAACAAGAGTAATTTATTGGACTACAAGTCCAAAATCAAGTTGGTTGGGCTGTATTTCCTCTGACACCAGTAGGAGAGTGACCCTTCCACACTCTTCTAGCTTCTGGTAGTTTGTTGACAATTTTTGCAGCTTCATGGCTTGTAGAAGCAGAACTCCAGTCATATGGCCAACTTCTCCCTGTGTGCCTGCCTCTCAGTATGTCCCAAATTCCTTTTACATAAGGAAACCATTCATATTGTATTAGGGCCCTAATGAATGATCTTATTTTTATGTTACAGTGTTTTTCAATATGAGTCTGCCCCCTCTGCTAGCTAATGATATTGATAAAGAATTCTCTGGTTCCCTTACCAATCAGCCAAAACTCAATCAATCCATTAATATCTGAATTTCTCCCAGGGATCTGTATTTTATTTTCTAATATGTCTAGGAAAGGGAGCCCCTAAGAATATTGCTTATATGTAATCCTTGTAAGTACAATTATCTTTTATTGAATTTGTTTTTCCTAACATTACCTTCTCCAGTGACTGTGCCCTAGAGTTATGATTCTGAAATTCATTAAACAGTCCCATCCATACTCAAGTATCCATCACATTCCTGAATTCCTCAGGCTTCATCTTCTACACTGAGGTCTAGTATACCTTATACTTTTTCAATATTGATTTTAAAAAGTTTAAGATTTAAAATATGAAGTCAGAAGATACCAACCATATTGAAAACAATCTTAAAAGACTATTGTACTGTTTTGTTTTTTACATTTTTCATAAATGTGACAATAAATTTTACCAAGACTAGAATTTGCTTTAGAAATATCTTTCATGGAGTGGCTCCTGGGTGGCTTAGTGGGTTAAGCCTCTGCCTTCGGCTCAGGTCATGATCTCAGGGTCCTGGGATCGAGTCCCACATCAGGCTCTCTGCTACGTGGGGAGCCTGCTTCCTCCTCTCTCTCTCTCTCTCTCTCTCTGCCTGCTTGTGATCTCTGTCAAATAAATAAAATATTTAAAAAATATATCTTTCATAGAATATAAAACACAAGAAATAGGCACTTATTGGTTCCATCTAAAATTAATTTTTATCCTACTATTTAATTGATAAACTTCCTTGTCCACTCTATCATTATACAGTGTAATAATACACTGCATCATTTTCCAGTAAAATATTTTAATAACCTAATTAAATATTGAATCACTAAAATATACATTTTGAAATATTTCAGTCTTATTTTATGTTTAGCTTTGTTTCAGGTCAAGTCATCTATCATTAAGAGACAGAAAGATGATTAATTTTCCATTTGTTTGGGAACAGGACACCATTTATAAAGCAAACAGACAAGTCCCTTCAAACAGAGAGGGCACTCAAAGCAAAGTAGTGCACTTCTTCAGTGGATACCCCATGACCTTTCAAGATGAAAGGATAATAATAGCCATCCACCCAGAGGAGAAGGAGAAAAGTTTTATGTGCTGTTTACAGGGTTTAGAGGTCACTTGGTTATGAACAAAACAAAATACAATGGAAGCTGCAGAAAACACTAGAAAGAGGACTCATGGTTACATATTTTTCTAAGCTTCCCATTAACCAGCAGTTTTCATCTTTTAATAAGCCCTTCTGTTCCCCAAACTAAGGCCACATTTTGTTTATTGTGTGGCTGGGGCCCCCCTTACATTCAGCTGTCTATCCGTGCCCTCTTTAGAGTGCAAGTAATTGGCCTAAATCAAGAGCCAAATGGCATGTCTAACTCATTCAGCGTTCTGGTGATCATATGACAGAGCTTAGAGAATTTGAGGGAGGTCTCAAACAACAAAGCAGGATATTATTTTCAGTGAAGTCCTGTGGTTATGTGTACCTCTATTGCAGGGACAATTAGAGTCTTTGTTTCTCCTATGATCCTAAGAGTCGGCTTGACTGTCTCATTGAAAAAACTCAAAGGCGTTCCCATAGCCCTTCCAAAGCATGATAGACTATATAGAGACCACTCTGTATTCAACTCTCCAAAACATATGTTTAGGAAAAATGAGAGATTTCTCTACTCCACTTATCAAAATTTATTATATTTCCAAATGAACTATAACTTTGATGACAAAATCCTGATTTAAAAGGCATAAAACAACTAAAAATCAGTAAGTTTACATTTTGTTTTAAACATATTCAAAATGCAGATTTTGGAATTGTGAGTTCAAATTCTAGCTCAGAATTTTATTTGTTCCTTAATATGCCCATTATACTTTTTCTATACTCCTTTACCATACTACTTTTTGAAAATTAACCTGAATAGAATGAAGAGATATTTGAAACACTCAAAATACACTGTTTGTTTTTTTTCCAGAACTCTTTGGAACTATACTGTACGATATAACAGTAAAAACTTAAAGCTACAGTGACTTGTGTCATATATAAATGTACTGATTTGTTTTAAATATTTAACATATTTTATTTATTAATTTTAGGGTTAGATGGGACCTGTGATTATTAGCAAGTGTGACTAAGTTATTTTACGGACAAATTTTGATAATTTGTTCAAAGTCACAATTAGATCTAGAATCCAACACCTTGAGTTCTTAGTGTAATATTCTCACCCTTCTCTTTGTCGTGAGCTGCAGAACACATCGTGCTAATTCGGAGTAGAAATTTCTATATTTTTGTAAATTTTATGAAGTGGTTATACATTTCTACCTTCAGGTTAGGTGATGTGCCACCATATTTTCAAACCATCAGGGAAAAATATTTCAGTTGGCACAAAACCGTGAATCAGCAGAGATAGCAAAAGCCAAAGCTTCAGTACCCATGGTCTTGCTTACATGACCACTTAAGACTGAAACTTCTCAGCACAGTCTTGACATTGTAGCATTGTAAATTCATGAGATTATTTATTACATGATGTCTTTCATGAAACTGTAACACTTCAGTTCCTCAGAGAAATCTATTAAAAATTGACTACCTTCATAAAATATTCTACAATTAAATTTTGAATATTCATCACTGAATATATTCAATAAACTTGGAAGCAAAAACCATGCTTTACTCTAATGTTCATGATAGCAGATCTCTGGGACTCAGAATAGATAAGGGAGAGGAAGCTTTTGTACTGTGGGTTCATGCTAACCCAGAGCTATTTTGAGTAAATGACAGCCCAATAAAATATATTCCTAAATGTAAACTCTAGAAATTTGTAGAATAGTCTTTTCAAATGCCTCGGCTAAAGTTTATTAACAATACCCTTCTCAGGTGCAGTTTGCTTTTTTTTTTTTAATAAAATGAAACACTGGACTAAATTATCTCTAAGGATTAACCCATCCACCTGATAAAACATCATTATTTTATTAAAAATTTAAAAATCTATAAAATTACCACCAGTTGTGAAAACTACTTTGGTTTTTTCTCAAAATATTTCTTGAAAATATTAGAAAGTATAACTGGTCTTTTCACATGGGCTGATAAAATAGTTTTGAATTCTGTAGCCCCCAGACTGACTTTTCTCTATAACCACATTTGTGCTATACATATTCAAGACTACATTTCAAAATCATATGTTTGTAATCCATATACTTAGTCGTTATGAAATTTTTACAGAGAAACACTTTTTAAGATATCTAAAAATATCTAATATTTAAGGTAAGAGATACAAACATTTATTCTGTACATCAGGAGTTGCCAAACCATGGCCTGCGGGCCAAACCCAGACTGCCATATGTCTTTCGAAATAAAACCTTGTTGGAAAAAAATGACACTTACGTGTTCACATACTGTCTATATTTGCTTTTAAGCTACAAAATCAGAATTAAATATTTGCAGCAGACACTCTGTGGTCTGCAAAGTTGGAAATATTTACTATCTGGCCAACTACACAGAGGATTACTGACCTTTGCCATATATTATAAACATAGGAAAGAAAGACCATGCAATTCAGGTTAATATAAGAAAGTAATGTGAAAAATTATCTGAGTTTTAATATCCACTGAAAAGTCCACAAGTGAGTTTTAAAGGACTTGCTTTGAAATTGTATTTACATAGCAAGAATATCTACTTGGAATTAATGCTACTTAAGATTACTAAAATACACAATAATATGTTTTACTTAAATATAGTAAAGTTTATATTGTCTATCACTGATATTTTTTTCAAAAAATGTATTATAAAGTTTTAGGTTTACAGAATTATGAAGATGGTACAGAGAGTTCCTAGATGCCACACACCCAGTTTTCTCTATTTTATTGCCATCTTATGTTTATATGGTACATTTGTCATTTAATATATTCATTTAATGAACCAATATCGATACATGATCATAAACTAAAATCCTTACGTTAGATATCCTTAGTTTTTACTCAATTTCCCTTTTCCGTCCCAGGATCCACTCAAGAACACTGTTTAAAAGTCAGATCTCCCCTTGATTTTGACTATTTCTTCCCCTAGATTCAGAGTTCTTTTAGTTCAGACTTTCTCTTAGTACCTTGTATTTGATGAACTTGACAGTTTTGAGAACTACTGGGTAGGTATTGTAGAGAGAGAATATTCTTATATTTGCATGGGTTTGATATTTTTTTAAAAAATCAAACTAGGCAAATGTGTTTTTAGGAGGAGTACCACAGGGGCAAAAGTGCCAGTCTCATCATATCATATCAAGGATGCCTACTATCAACATAATATAAGTGTTATTGTTAACATTTATCACCTGGCTGGAAATAGTATTTGTCAGACTCCTCTCCTAAAAAGTTATTCTTTTTTCCCTCTTTCCTCTTCCAGTAGAAGAAGCAATTATGCAATGCCCATACATAAAGAATATGAGATTATGTTCCACTCCCTCGACAGTGGAGGAGCTATGTAAATCATTTGGTATTTTTCTGCATGGGATATTTGACTATTCCCCCCATTTACTTATTTATTCAGTAATTTACTTGTACGAGTATATACTCATTGATACTTACTTTTTTTTAATAATTTTAAATTTTTTTATTTTTTATAAACATATAATGTATTTTTATCCCCAGAGACATGTCTGTGAATCACCAGGTTTACACACTTCAATCACTAACCATAGCACATACCCTCCCCAATGTCCATTACCCCACCTCCCTTTCCCGACCCCCTCCCCCCAGTACCCCTCAGTTTGTTTTGTGAGATTAAGTGTCACTTATGGTTTGCCTCCCTCCCGATCCCATCTTGTTTTTTTTTTTTTTCTTCTTTTCCTACCCCCCAACACCCCATGTTGCATCTCCACTTCCTCATATCAGGGAGATCATATGATAGTTGTCTTTCTCCAATTGACTTATTTCACTAAGCATGATACCCTCTAGTTCCATCCACGTCATTGCAAATGGCAAGATTTCATTTCTTTTGATGGCTGCATAGTATTCCATTGTGTATATATACCACCTCTTCTTTATCCATTCATCTGTTGATGGACATCTAGGTTCTTTCCATAGTTTGACTATTGTAGACATTGCTGCTATAAACATTCGGGTGCATGTGCCCCTTCGGAGCACCATGTTTGTATCTTTAGGGTAAATACTCAGTAGTGCAATTGCTGGGTCATAGGGTAGTTCTATTTTCAAATTTTTGAGGAACTTCCATGCTGTTTTCCAGAGCGGTTGCACCAGCTTGCATTCTCACCAACAGTGTAGGAGGGTTCCCTTTTCTCCGCATCCTTACCAGCATCTGTTATTTCCTGAGTTGTTAATTTTAGCCATTCTGACTGGTGAGAGGTGATATCTCATTGTGGTTTTGATTTGTATTTCCCTGATGCAGAGTGATGTGGAGCACTTTTTCATATGTCTGTTGGCCATCTGGATGTCTTCTTTGCAGAAATGTCTGTTCATGTCCTCTGCCCATTTCTTGATTGGATTATTTGTTCTTTGGGTGTTGAGTCTGATAAGTTCTTTATAGATTTTGGACACTAGCCCTTAATCTGATATGTTGTTTGCAAATATCTTCTCCCATTCTGTCAGTTGTCTTTTGGTTTTGTTAACTGTTTCCTTTGCTGTGCAAAAGCTTTTGATCTTGATGAAATCCCAATAGTTCATTTTTGCCCTTGCTTCCCTTGCCTTTGGCGATGTTCCTAGGAAGATGTTGCTGCGGCTGAGGTCGAAGAGGTTGCTGCCTGTGTCCTCCTCAAGGATTTTGATGGATTCCTTTCTCACATTGAGGCCCTTCGTCCATTTTGAGTCTATTTTCGTGTGTGGTGTCAGGAAATGGTCCAATTTCATTTTCCTGCAAGTGGCTGTCCAATTTTCCCAACACCATTTGTTGAAGAGGCTGTCTTTTTTCCATTGGACATTCTTTCCTGCTTTATCGAAGATTAGTTGACCATAGAGTTGAGAGTCTATTTATGGGCTCTCTATTCTGTTCCACTGATCTATGTGTCTGTTTTTGTGCCAGTACCATACTGTCTTGATGATGACAGCTTTGTAATAGAGCTTGAAGTCTGGAATCATGATGCCACCAACTTTGGCTTTCTTTTTCAATATTCCTTTGGCTATTCGAGGTCTTTTCTGGTTCCATATAAATTTTAGGATTATTTGTTCCATTTCTTTGAAAAAAATGGGTGGGGTTTTGATAGGGATTGCATTAAATATGTAGATTGCTTTAGGTAGCATAGACATTTTCACAATATTTGTTCTTCCAATCCAGGAGCATGGAACATTTTTCCATTTCTTTGTGTCTTCCTCAATTTCTTTCATGAGTACTTTATAGTTTTCTGAGTATAGATTTTTAGCCTCTGGTTTAGCCTTTGGTTAGGTTTATTCCTAGGTATCTTATAGATGCCTCTAAGCAGATTGGGCATGGTTGTTATGTACATACAAACCTGTGTATATATACACATTTATAAACATTTTTGTATGTAATCATCAATATATTAAAGAAAAAGAGTTTATTTATTTCAATGAGAGAGCAAGAGAGCACAAGCAGGGGGAACATCAGAGGGAGAGAGAAAAGTAGGCTCCCCACTAGGGAGCCAAGATGCAGCCTAGATCCCAAGACCCTGGGATCATGACTTGAGCCAAAGGCAGATGCTTAACAGACTGAGCCATCCAGGTGTTCCTCACAAGTATCTTTAGTAAGCTAAATATGAATTTATACTGACATCTCTACCTCTAGTATATTACTACAAGGATCATAATTGCCTACACCCTCTCCTTTTCTATAATTTCCCTCTCAAAAGTGAGAAAGCTTGGTCCTTCTACTTGCCATCTATTTATTTAGTTCTACAATTCCAGTACATATGTATACTGGTTTCAGAAATGTAAACCTCCACCCCTATGAAAACAACTTTACCAGGAAGAGCAAAGTTCTTGAGATCACTCCCCCAAAGCCTGTTTGCCACTTCTAGTTGGCGAATGGGGAAGAATTAGGCACAAACAGTCAGCTGCGAGAGATTGGGAGCAGGGGACAACAGCGGAAAAGACGGCTGCCCCGAGTAACTCCACAGTCTCATTTTTATTAGATAGAAACAATAGCCAACAGAGGAATCGATGAAGGTCAAACATTAGTCACATGTCTTGTGGACAAACAAGGAGGAGGATACAGTTTATAGTTAACCAAGTACATTCAAAGGACTCATCTAACTAACAATGGGCACTTCTTGGAAGAGAAAGGAGCAATAATGGAAAAGGGAAGCAGGCGGTATTTTGTTCCACCCTGAGCTGACTGGGCGTTCCCAGCTGCCCAGCTTCTGTAAAGGGGCGGCATTCCGCCCTGAGCTAGCCGGGCATCCTCAGCTGCCCAGCTTCATGGTCGCATATCGTCCTTCTCCCCAAAGACCTGTTGCCAGTATATGGTTTTCATTAAAGGCCATATCTAAATGTGCTTGGTAACTAGTAAAATCCTCCAGGGGTTATAGTTTAAGTAACACATTGTTCCGAGGGCAGTAGCATCTCCCCCTTTTTGTTTGTGAAGGAGAAGGAAAGTTGATTTTGCAGTTTCTTGATTCTTCAGTCGTTACAGGGATTTTTGTGTGCTTCTGATGACTAAGCATAAAAAGATTATAGCAATAAGAAGAATAATCATTCCACCTGTGACACGGAGACCAGTGTGTTTGATCCAAGTAGAAGGGTTTAAATCAGACAGAATATCATTAATTCTTTGAGTAAAACTCACTCCTGGAACTGATTGTAATGATGAGTGAGTAATACTTAGAATAGTATCTTGAAGTTGTTTAATATCTAAAGTTAGATTATTACCATAATGATTAGTAATATGCTGGCGAATTTTGCTCCAAGATATTTCTGATTCATTATAGGCATGAGGAGTAACACAGAAAGAAGAAACATTCCAATCACATAAAATATGAAGTCTAAGTTTTATATTCTGAATATCATCTCCTATGTATATCATGGCTGTTTCTAAATCAGAGATACATTCATCTAATTTTTGATCTATGATCATTTGTTGATTCCAGGCTTTGCTAGCATTCTCATGCCATTTTTGTACAAATTGTGTAGTTTGTACAGTTTGATGCAAGGCTATTCCTGCAGTGGTAGCTGTAGCAATAATGGTTATAATTCCTAAAATAGCTGTTTTAAGCAACCTAAGAAATCTCTTCGTTCTATGGACCCAGTCCTTTAAAACTGTTAAAAGTATATGTACATCTGGAGAGCTTTCTCAAACACGGTGGTGTTTCAGTGGTAACCTAATGCCTATTCTTCTTCTAGCTATGAGAATGATAGAATTGTCTGTATAAACATTCTTATCTACACAGGTGAACAATTTACAGTTGAGACAGTCTATTTCTCTATTGCTATGATCAAAAGTCATTTTTACAATAACAAAAACATAGGGATCTCTAACACAAGCTCTTACCCATTCTTTATCCATAAGGAAAAAAGAAAATACATAGTTATTAGACTGATGAATATAAGAGCCGTTCCAAACTCTTATGTGACTTAAAACGGTGGTGACCTTCCATAAATTCTTTTGTCTTTTATAATAATCAACAAAAGGAGATGGCAGAGAAAGTCCTTGCCCAAGCCAAACCAGAGGTACATCTCCTGAAGTTAAGGTTCGCGGTAAAATGGGATCATCAAAAACTTGCCATTTTAAATTTCGATGAGAGGAGCAGGGTCCCCAGTGCAATTGGTGACTGCTATCCCCTTAGGGAACCAGTCCCATACAATTCCATAGAAACATTAATAACAATACTGGGGTGAGAAGCTCGACAATCCTTCCATAAAGGGCGAATTCCCTCATCAGGCCACATTTGTGTTGGTTTGCATTTGGGAATAGAGGGCGCTGCTGTGTTATAGCTAGGACCCCGATATTTCTTGGCAAGGAATCCTTTAGTGGAGAGTAAATGTAACTGAGCTTTAGTCAGATAATTATTAGTAGGAAAGTCCACCAACCATCTCTGATCATCAGGGACAAGGCAACTGGAATGATTGCCGATACATATTGGTCTATTTTGATATCCAAAGGTAAGATTAATATTTGTGCCCTCCTCTAAGGGCTATAGCAGCAATCTAGGATCTAAAATTCCAGGTACCCATTTTGAAGCATTCAAATAAATTTGTATTATATCTTCTCCCCACTCTACTGGACAGAGCAGAGGAGGATTGGGTACATAGGCCCAATAAGTAAAGTTATTTATTTGTGCATAACATCCAGGAAGACTTACGGCTACAGTGATGAGAGGTAGAGATCTAAGGTAATACATCATATTACCTTAGATGTAGAAACAGTAGTAGTTTTGATATGCTGTAAAACAGATACTGTATATAAAGAATCAGATAGCAGATTAAATGCAGAAGAAACGTCTTGAAACAATGCAATAACCACCATTAACTCTGATTTTTGTGCTGAGAGACCAGTAGTAGATATGACTTTCAAAGTAGGGCCATAATAACAAGCTTTACCTTTAACAGAACCATCAGAAAAGTAAGTAGGGGCATCTGTTATTGGATTTTTAGAAGTAATTTTAAGAAGGACAAAAGCAGTATGTTTTAAAAAGGAAACAACAGGTAAAGAGGGATAATGAGAAGAAGTGTTTCCAGTAAAGCCACTAAGGGCAATTTGCCAATTTAAATTATTTTGGAATGCTCTTTCAATTTGTGCCTTATTTAAAGGCAGAACAATAACCTGTGGATCATACCCCTGTATTTGCCGAATTCTTTTCCTTCCTAATTGAATAACACTGCCAATATGGTCTATATAGGTAGTGAGTGTTTTAGCAGTATTATTCAGGAGAAAAATACATTCTATAATTAATTTTTCCTGGATAATTAATCCAGTGGGTGTATGTGGGGTATGAAAAATGAGAAGATCTAACAGTATCTCGGGTTGGACTCTATCCATTTGCATTGAATGAATCTGGCTTTCAACAAATTATAATTCCTTTAAAGCCTCTTTTGATAGGGTCCTGGGGCTGTTTAAATTAGGATCTCCCTTTAAAGAGGCAAATAGATGCTGTAAAGCATTTGTGGGAATTCCAATTTTAGGTCTTATCCAATTAATGTCTCCCAATAGCTTTTGCAAATCATTCAGGGTTGTAATTTTATCTCTACAGATTTGAACTTTTTGGGATTTAACTGAGGTCCTGCACCTGGGCCCATGGCCCAAGACCCATGAGCTGTTCCATGGAAATAGGAACATTACAAGCTCTATTGTAGGCAGCTGCTGTTTCTGCATGATCTTGCCACCATGTTTTAAATTGTAAGAACTCACTTGGAGATAGAACTGTTTTTGCTAGCAATGACCAGTCAGAATAAGTCGATTGCCTTCTGCAATGCCTTGAATGATTTCCGTTGTAAATGGAGAATTAGCTCCATAGTTTTGTACTGCTTGTTTTAATTCCTTCAACAGTTTGAAGGGAAATGACTCATGCTTGGCCTCATAGACACCATTAGGGTTGTTAGGATCATGTCCTGGAGGGACATGTTCTGTAATAATAACCAGGAAATTAAAATGCAAGGCATCTAGGTCTCCCGCTCGCTGTGCTTCAAAGAGGCCTTTTTGAACAGCCAATAGCATGTATCTGTCATCTTTTTCATTAGATGGTGCCTTCTTATAGAACGGCGGAGCTGATGGCCACAGTGCCATGGGCACCTTTTGTTCTGTTATTGGAGGAGGAGGAGGAGGAGATTCCTCCTTTATATATTCCTTTCTGGTGGCCATAGTAATTGCTTTCTCCTCCTGGATGGCATGTTCAGGTTCCTCTCTTTTAGTTTCTCCTGAACATTCATTATCGCTCTCCCAGTCAGGGGTTTGTAAAGGCTCCAAAACAGAGTGAATGAGGGTCCAAGTAGGCCATATAGTAACTGGAATTGGCTTTCCTTTAGTATACGAAAGTTTTAACTCATGACCTACTTTTTCCCATGTTTGTAAATCTAAAGTCCCTAACATAGGGAACCAGGAGCAATGTTCTTTAAAAGCTCCATAAGTTGGCCCTCGGTGACTCTTGCTCCTCCTGCCTTTAGGAGCCTTCTCAATAAATAAACGTAAGGGCGATAATCTTTTGTGCTCTAGATTACCCATACCCTGCGCTAAGTACCCACAACTCACCAGGGGGAAAAAGGCACGGCCGTGCAAAACTCACATTGGGGCTTCTTCTCCTGTTTTGTTCCTGATCAGATCAGGTCTGGTCCCTGTTCGGGCGCCACTGGCTTGACAATGTTGGAAAGAAGTGCTTCAAAAGCTTTAGTTTCTTCTTTTTCTTCTACTTATGTACCAATTTGTGCACCACCTTTCCCTTTTCCTGACTTATTCTTTGCTGATCTTGCGTTTACACCACTAGCATTCTGCCCTTTTGTAAGCCCACTATGTTCATTTATGGGAGAAGGGCATTTCTGGGGCGAAGATGGTGGACTGCTCATTTTATCTTTCTGCGTTCCTTGGCGATCCTTTAATTTTTTCTGCAAACGTTCATATGTTTTACTAGATCTTTCATCTCTAAAGTTGGACCTTCCATGTGTGGAGTGTGCATCTACATCTCCATATACTTGTTAAGATTGATACTGTGGCAAATACTCTGTTGCCATGTCTCCAGCTCCAGTCACTGGTGAGTACATATGGCGTGAGGGGGCATCATGGTTGGGACAGGAATGAAACCAGCTTCTGTGAAGGGGCGGCATTCCTCCCTGAGCGAGCGCCGCCCCTTCACAGAAGCCGGGCATCCCCAGCTGCCCAGCTTCACGGTCGCATATCATCCTTCTCCCCAAAGACCTGTTGCCAGTATATGTTTTTCATTAAAGGCCATATCTAAATGTGCTTGGTAACTAGTAAAATCCTCCAGGGGTTATAGTTTAAGTAACACATTGTTCCAAGGGGCAGTAGCACCTGTTAAAATAATTTAAAGAGTAATGCAATATGGGGCACCTGGATGGTTCAGTTGGTTAAGGGTTTGACTCTTGATTTCAACTCAGGTCATGGTCTCAGGGTCAGGAGACTGAGCCCTGTGTCAGGCTCTGCACTCGATGTGCACTGTTTGAGGACATTCTCTTCCCTTCTACTCCTCTCCCTCCTTTTTTTTTCTCTCTCTCTCAAATAAAATCTAAAAAAATAAAGAAATATAATAATAACACAATGTGATAAAGTAGTTTCATTTTCTGTTCTCTTTGAAATGTAAAATCTTTCATCAGCAGGCAAATCTATCTTTATAATAAAGTTTGATACATAAAGAAAAGAAAAAAATAATCATATCAGAATTGATGGCTTAAAAACATTTGACAGACTGTGTCAGCCATTCCTGTTACAGCACTAAGAAGGATAGGCATAGAGGGAATACTAATAAGTATCATAGGATTCATCATCAGTAACTAAGTCTTTGTGGGAATGTACATAAGGATATCAAAATATTATGAGTATCTTGAATAGATAGGAGGTATTATTGAGTATTCTTTCAGCATAGGGCTAGAATTGATGTTATTGTCTTGGCTGATTCACTAATCTGTAGGAACAGAGGTTAATTTGTAGAATTTGTCAGGTGGAGAGCCAGATAATTTCTGTCTAAGGAAGAGGTAGCCCCGTATTTGCTCTTTATGACCTTGCTGGCTATTAACAAGTTTTGCATCTTACCCAACATTAGAATTCTAAAATTTTTTTGTAAACTGCATATATATGTGTGTGTATATATGTATATATATTTCAATGAATTATAACATCTTACTGATCCCTCAATAATTAACGAATTTAAGAAAATCATTTTTACATGTAAATTTTGTATTTGTATGAAAGTCTTGCTTTTTCCTTTTTTGAAAATTATCCTTTAACATTGATTAAACTTATCATAAATAAGTAATATATGTAATATTTTCCAATTAAGAATTATTAATATGAAAAAAAGGACTTACAAAACAAATAAATAGAGGGGCACCTTGGTGGCTCAGTGGGTTAAAGCCTCTGCCTTTGGCTCAGGTCATGATCCCAGGGTCTTGGGATGGAACCCCGCATCGGGCTCTCTGCTCAGCAGGGAGCCTGCTTACCTTCCTCTCTCTGCCTGCCTCTCTGCCTACTTGTGATCTCTGTCTGTCAAATCAATCAATTAATTAATTAAAAAAACAAAACACTAAAAAACAAAAATAAATAGAAAAAAATAAGTAAGAGAAAAGAAAACCATAAAAGAAAACCAAAAAAGAAACAGAAGATGGTTTAATACCCTCCAGTTTCCATTAATTAAATATATAGTAGAATTATGCACTTTTTAATATGTGATGTGGGTCATAATGGAGCAATAAAACATATCTACAAAATAATCACAAAATCTATAAATCCCTACCAATTGTTTTCTTAAAGATTTATTATTTATTTATTTATGAGAGCGAGAGAGCAGGAACAGCCTGAGGGAGGGCCAGGGGAAAGGGAGAGAAACAGACTCCCCACTGAGCGTGGAGTCAGACAACTCTAGGGCTCAATCCCAGGACCCTGAGATCATGATCTGAGTTGAAATCAATAGTTGAGTGCTCAACCAAATGAGCCACCCAGGCACCCCATCCCCGGAATTATTTTTAACAAAAATGTGCAACTAAAATATCTAAAAACTATCTAAAGAAACTGTATTTATTTACATAAGTAAGTAAGCTGAGGTCAAAAAGACCTTATGTAAGAAAATATCTTGACCTCACATGAAAGATTTAGTTTGACAATTTTTTTAAAAGTTAATATCCAAATTTTACACCAGTCCACTCAGAATGTCATTTTTTAAAACTTGAAAAGATTGTTTTAAAAAATGGCACACAGTCTTCCTTTAAAAAATTTTTAAAAAAGTGGTATAGAGAGCTTTGAAAATTTCCTTTAATTCATAGTATAACAACTTATACTTGGTCAGTGTTTTGTGTTCCTGTTGAGAAATGAGAAATGAGAAACAAAACGAATGAGAAAACAAAAAATAATAAAACGCAAACCAACCAATAAACAAAGATATGGCAAAATGTATCTTTGAGTGAACAGTGGAATGAAGCTAGAAGCTTCCTGGGCCCTGGGAGCCAGAGGGAGAGAGAAGGGAAACCAGATTAAAACACTGAGGCAGGAGGGTTTGAGTTGGGCTACCCTGCTAACAGAGGGGAACCAAACAAAACGACAAAAATCTGCAACCTATTGTCAGGTACACTGCTATTATCAGGAACTCTGGGCCTAAGAAAACAGGGACAAAGACCTGTCTTTCAAAGAGAAATTAGGATGGCCATGATCCTGTGTTTAGTTCCACGTTAGCCCTAGTAACCTAGATGACAAATATTCATAATCAATCCTAAATTCCTCTTTCTTCTTAGAAGCCCAAAACAGAGAAGGGGAAGATATCCCTTGGAAGATAGGAAATGTCTGAGCAAAAGCAAGAGTAAAAAGCAAGGAATAGGAAAAGAGAGACACATCATACAATCTTTCTATCTATATGCCCAAATAAATATAAGGCTGAGAAAGATCACCATCAAAATGAAAAAATATATATATTGTTGAGGTGTCTGGGTGGCTCAGTTGGTTAAAGACCTGCCTTTGGCTCAGGTTATGATCCCAGAGTCCTGGGAATGAGCCCCATCTTGGGCTCCCTACTCAGCGTGGAGCCTGCTTCTCCCTCTCCCTCTGCTGCATGCTATCTCTCTCTCTCTCTCTCTCTCTCAAAAAAATAAATAAAAAATCTTAAAGTATATATATATTTAATAAGTTTGTATTAAATATGTATATATAAAGTCAAATCTAAATTAAGCTTATTGACAAAAAAATTGTTTTAAAGATTTTATTTATTTGATAGACAGAGATTACAAGTAGTCAGAGAGGCAGGCAGAGAGAGAGGAGGAAGCAGGCTCCCTGCTGAGCAGAGAGCCTGATGTGGGGCTCGATCCCAGGACCCTGGGATCATGACCTGAGCCAAAGGCCAAGGCTTTAACCCACTGAACCACCCAGGCACCCCAGCAGAAAAATTTGACTGAGAATTTATAAAAAGAAAATAAAGTCTAGAATTAATTTAAAATAATTGGATATGAAACAAAAAAATCAGAAATGAACAACATAAAGTGGATTAAAAAACAACACTTTAGAAATCTCAAAATGAAAAATGCAATCATTTAAAAAGAAAATAGAATATATGATATTGGACACAAAGAATATACTAATGAATTCAGAAGATGAAATAAGAGAGGTTGAGATATAAAATTAGAAAAATACAAAAGACAGAATAGAAAAATCATAAGAAATACAAGGAAACTATATTAAACAATCATTTTTGTTTAGGTGTTATTCTAGAAGAAGTCATCAGAGAGAATGGAATAAAAATTATATTCAATTAAATAATCATTGAAATATCTTCAAACGCAATAAATAAATAAACATATAGATAACAGCATTTTGAGTTACCAGTGTGATGATAATAAATCTACATTTAGAATCATTACAAGGAAGCTATAGAACATCAACAATAAAAAGGCTATCTTAAAAGATACCACTAAAAAAACCTACCTTACCTTTAAGGATGAAAATTACTTGTATCATTAGTAATATTTTAGAGAAATATGTTCAATTACTGAAGGAAAATCACTCTGTTGGCAATCAGCAACCAAATATAAAACTTTCATTCAAGAATAAGGGAAATGTAAAAACATTCTCATACAAAAGCTAAGTGACTTTATAACCCAAAGACCATTAAAATCACACAAAAAGAGATATGCATCAATAAGACTACAAAATAGAAGGTATGTATTATAAGCAAAATATTGGCACATAATATTTGATAAAACATTTTGGGAAATTATTGAATGTAAAGTTATTTAATAATAATACATATGTACATTTTATGAAAGCTAAACTTAAATGCAAACAAAAATAATATGTTGGGGCAAGTTGTTAAGCGTACAAAATTTCCTCTAATAGCTGAGTGTTTTTTTAAATTAGCTAGATGCATAATTGAATGCAGTAACAAATAGAAATTAAATCTTTATAAAAAATATTTTATTTATTTATTTGAGACAGAGAGAGAGAGCACAGCAGAGAGAGGGGCGGAGGGAGAGGGAGAAGCAAGCAGGGAGCCTGACACTGGGCTTGATTCCAGGACATTGGATCATGACCTGACCCAAAGGCAGACGCTTACCCAACGGAGCCACCCAGGTGCCCCAGGTATTAAATCTTGATCATAAAGCAGTCAAGAATGGAAAAAGGTTATAGGATACTTAATCCTATGGAACATGGGGATGGAAAAAAAAAGTGAGAGAACAAATAGGATAATAAATATTACATACAAAATAATGTAGAAATATGTCAAAGATATATCTGTAATAAAAATACACCAAAGGCATCCATAAAGCTTCCAATAATCATGTTGGTTTTAAAAAATCAGCTCTATGCTACCACTCAATCAGACATAAAATAAAAGTGAAAATGAAGGTAAAAAACACTGGGTGCCAGAAATGAGTACCAAATGATGGCTGTATCACATGAAGTAAGGTATCTGTTTCTCCTAAAAGCAGATAAGTCAAAGGTACAAGCATATTTTGCTCCCAATGCATAGACAATATACATTCTTTCTCCTGTATATGAAACTAAGTACTATGTGAAAAAATTCAACAAATTTTAAAAAATCAATTTCATACAAAATATATTTTATAACAACACATTAAATAAAAATACAACATAACTAGAGCTAAAACATATGTTTGGAAGTTTTAAAATACATAGATAAGGAACTCAATAGATAGAGTTAAAATCAAAATGAAGCTTTTGAATTTATATTAAGCCATTACCGTAACATAATTGAATCTGCACTCAAATATTTCAAAAATTGAAATATAAATATATTTAATTAAATAATTATTTTTATATTTATATAATATATAAAATTTATATATAATATATAATTATAATCATATATAATATGTATTTTATATATAATTATATATAAAATAATTAAATAAGTATTTATAATTATATAAAATAATTAAATGTAATATTTATATATAAATATATAAATATAAATATAAATTCAAAATACTTGCCACAAATACAAATAGTCAGGCTCATGTTTCTTAAAAATCCTAGCAATAGGTATTCCTTATTTCTTTCAGTCTGAGTCGGGAAATAAACAAAGCTATTTGATCCATTTTACAAGGTTAGTATAACCTTTTACTGTACCTAAAGCCAAATAAAGCCTCTACGTGAAAATAAAATTAAAAGCCAGCCTAACATACATATAGATGAAAAGTTTGAGATAAAACAAAAGTGCATAGAATAATATATCAGCACCAATTACAGTTTATTCAGAAAATGTATGGATATTCAGCATTTAAAAATCTATTAAAATAATACACTATATTCATAAATTAAAGGAGAATACTCTTATGATCATCTAAAAAGATACAATTCCATTCTTTTTTTTAAAGATTTTTTTTTATTTATTTGACAGAGAGAGACACAGCGAGAGAGGGAACACAGCAGAGGGAGTGGGAGAGAGAGAAGCAGGCTCCCTGCAGAGCAGGGAGCCCAATGCAGGGCTCGATCCCAGGACTCTGGGATCGTGACCTGAACCAAAGGCAGACACTTAATGACTGAACCACCCAGGTGCCCCGCAATTCCATTCTTGGTTAAAAATGTTTTTAACAATTTACAGAAAGGAATAAAAAGAATTTCTTAAATCTAATAAAGGACACCTGTCAAATTCTACAGCAAATGAAATACTAATTTTGAGGATGGAAACATTCTCATAAAATCTGTGATAAGTGTATGATGCATACTATGCATGTTGCTGATCATCATCATGCAAAAATTCCTCTATAAGTGAAGAAAATATATAGAGAGGCAACAGAAATGAAACGAAGAATAAAGCCATCTTTTTTTTTTTTCATATGACAGGATGGTCATCTTAGAAAACCCAAGAGAATATAAATACATACTATTAAAACCAATGAAAGAGTTCAGTGATGTGCAAAAATTTTATGAAGAAAATGACAGTAAGTGTACTGAAGGACATAAAAATCGAAATAGAGAAATGTACTAAATTCACAGATTGGAAGGATTATGACAGACACATTCTTTCAAAGGTAAACTCCAAGTCCAAAGAGATTCAAAACCCATTGCAACAAAGAGCCAAGTGTAATCAAGATAATTTTGAAGAACAAGAATGTGATGGGGTGATTTGTTCTCCTTGTGGAAAATTGTACTAATTATAGAGTCAGTACAAGGATGGACAAACTGACTAACAGTACTAAGTACAGCACCTGACATATAACTGAGGTGGCTTTGTAAATCAGTGAAGACAGTATGTGACTATCAGTGTATGAAGCTTGGACAGCTGGCTCGTCATATGAAAAACAAATAAATTTAGATTCTTACCATGCTCATGTCTTATATATTTTCCACAGAGTGATTAAAGACCTAACTCTGAAAGCTTGGAATAAAATAGGAGAATTCCTATGTGAACATAGAGCATGAAAATATTTAATACTAATAATTTGACTGCTATAGACAAATATTGCTAAAATATACTAATTAGTTTTTAATGAAAAACTCAGGAGGATAGAAAATAGTAGACGTGTGAAGGAGAGACAAAGCAATGAGATATACTGTCATTTACAGATGATTTTATATGATTTTAAACTGGAAATTTTTAGAAGCTATTTAATATTAAGAATAGTGTTAATGTTATATTTATACCAGCTCTTTATGTGGTAACATTTCTTTTTTATCTATAGTGATCATAAAAATTAGTTTCTTAATTTGACCATAAAAAAGTGCTACTTATAAAATAAATGTAAAATAAAATGTTAAAATTATGCCCTTTCCAACATTAATGTTGATGCTATTTATGCTAACTTGACCTGGAGAACCATGTAACTCATCTCTATCATTTTAAATTACATATGAACCGTTTGTTGGACAGCCACTTTTTAATTATTTTTGATAATTTTTTTGTTAATTTTAATATCGATATTATTTTTATTGTTAACTTTATTTTTTTGTTTATTATTGAAGTATATTTGATATATGATACATACAATGGTATATTAGTTTCAGGTGTACAGCATGATTTGACAATTCTGTATATTACTCAGTGCTTACCATGATAGATAGAATCACCATTTGTCAACATAAAATGTTATTACAGTGTTATTGACTAAATTCCCCATTCTGTATATTACATCCCCATGACTTATTTATTTTACAACTGGGAGTTTTTATCTCCTAATCCCCTTTGCCTATTATGCCCCTTTCCCCAATTTCTGCCCCTTTCTGGTAACCAACAGTTTGTTTCCTGTCTCTGTTAGTCTGTTTCTGTTTTGTTTTGTTTGTTTGTTTTGTTTGTAAAATTTGACATTAAGTGAAATCATATAGTATTTTTTCTTTGTTTGACTTATTTCACTTAGCATAATACTTTCTCGGTCCATAGGTCTATAAAATCAAGATCCCATTTTTTGTTTAGGAACCTATGTAGCAGCTTGAATTAAAAGACTGAAAGAGGGGGATTCCATGTTTTTAATAAAATACAAAAAGTTTTAAAGATGAAGAACTATTGGCTTAAATATTTTTAAATAATTCTAAAATGTTTTGATAATAAAATGTGTAATCAATCAAAATAAATGTAACATGTGTGTTTTGAAATTATTCTATCTCAAGTAACTATTCGCTAGGGTGTCACAGGGGTATTCACAAAAAAAGAATTTTAGAAAGTTGGCTTTGTGCTCTGAATGATATCTCTCACCCATCAGCATGCTTTTGTGAGGTATACAGATAAGGAACTGACAATACATTTCAACAAGCTTAGTTTTTAATTGAGGATTCCAAAGAAAGTACATACTTACGCTATTTAATTCTGTTTATATAAGAAAACTCAAATTAAAACCCTTTTTGAAAAGTAATTAATTTCAAATTAAAAATTTAAAAAGAAGTAATTAAAGTTTAAACAAATCTTTAAATACCAAAAAGCAGACCTTCTAAGCATAATATTTATTTAAGGAAATAAAGATATTATAATTGTCAATTTATTCCTGTAACAAAATGATAATTATATCTGATACTGGTGTTGACAGAGTTAAGAATGAACAACCTGTACTTATTAACTAATGGTATTTCTACAGCTTTATTGTTTCTATTTCTAAATATAAAAATGAATACTTACTTGTCTAATAATATCAAAAATTATTTTCTCTAATGTTTGAGATAACATAGATATTCCTACAGAAAGTATTATTTATATATTTTATATAACCTACAATATCCAATTAACAAATAAAACTTCATAGCTGCACTTGAAAGCGATTGAAATTTGAGACTATATGAGTTGCTATCATGGGCTTCAGTCTCGGGAACTCACCTAGAGTCTCTTAATGCATAGACATGTAATTCAGTAATTAAAATTTTCCTTTTTTTCCCTTCATGCTACTAAAAAACTGTGGATGAGGAGTTAAGATGGAATGCTCTGTTTACTACCAAACTTCACTATAGTTTCAGAAAATACTAGGTTCTCTCACAAATTCAGACTTAATTGTGTAATTCTCAAAAGTTAAGGTATATAAATATAGAGATGGGTGACTTTATCTGCTCACACATATACATAACATCTGTAGAGGTGCTCTTTTCTTTCAAGAGATTATTTAAAGCTTATTCTACTGATAAATAAACCCATATCTATAAATCTTAAATGTTTCTTACTATCCTAATCTCAATGACGCATAGGTAAGGGATATTTCAGTGCCTTTTTTTTAAAGATTTTTTTTATTTATTAAAAGAGAGAGCAAGTGAGTCGGGGGAGGTACAGAGGGAGAGAATCTCAAGCAGACTCCCTGCTGAGTCCAGAGCCAGACTTGGGGGCTTCATCCCACTACCCATGAGATCATGACATGAGCTGAAACCAGAGGTGGACGCTGAACCAGCCGAGCCACCCAGGCACTTATAATATATGGTGATAACATCTAATTTTAGTAGTTCATGTAAATACAGGCACTTTCTTTGACTAGCTTGCAATCTGTATGTTGTAATGAATACAGCAATCTGAGAAATACAAGCAAAATTTCACAGTTTGTCTATGATTTATTGGATGCAAATGCATATATTTAATTGGTATCTGTTGATATACAATACTTTAAGAAAAAGAAAAGAAAAAATGGAGAATGAGAGAGATAGGAAAGAAGAAAAGGAAATGAAAAAAAAAGGTTCAGTTCTTAAAAGCCATCTAGATGTGTGATTGTTAATGCTATATCAAATTTTAATTACTGAATTATGTGTCTATCCATTAGCAGCAATACAATTTTCATCTGAAAAAATTACCAAGGGAAATTCTATATAAACCCTCCAACATTTTCTTTTCATATATCATTAACTAGGAAAAATAAAATAAATGGTAATTTTCTCTATATCTCTATATATGTGTCTCTGTGTATGTGTGTATGTATGGTCACTGTGCAATATAATAAACATTTCAAATTGTTATATCTAAAACTAAGAATCATGAGAGTAGCATTTATTAAGGACACACTAAGGGCTGTTTTGGTCATCATGACCTGTTTGCTTTGTTGCTGGTAATCAGATAAATGCTGTCACATGGCAGGAAACATTAAACAAATGGTCTGGGATAAGGTTACATACATTTGTGCAGTAACCTCCTGTCTGAGTGAATAGTTAATTGGACACCTATGTGAAACCCTATTGAAAAGTGGCAGTTCCATTAAGCCCTAAGTCAATAAAACAACATGAGCCTAATTTGTTTTTATTACTACACAAAAGGAAATTATAGAAACATTTAAAATCTGCAGGAATTCCTCATAGGAAATAAATATGCTTACTTCTCTCTCCTTTTTGTTTCTCAAGCTGTAGTCTATGTTATTCACAGAGGCTTGTTAATATTCAGGATTGGTATTTTTGCAAGGTGAGATTTGAAGCAAAATATTTGGAAAGCTAAATTCCCAATCCAGTTAGTGGTGGGACCAAAGAGCCTATTTTCAGAATTTCAGTCATAAATCTATCACCCACTGCATATTGCTAAGGGCATAGGACCCACTAGAAGACACCCAGGGCAGAGGGAATGCAACAGTTTCCAGTTCTCTGATGCCCTTGCCCTCCTAAATCTCTGGCCGCTCTATTTCCATACTAGGAATCTTTTAAAATGGAGATAAACAGAAGGTTACTCAAAATGCTTAAGTATAAGTAGGATGCTGTTATTTATCTCAATTTGGATATTCCATATCTGAAATAATCGAATAAATAAATAACCAAAATAAATTAATTATTTTAAGACAAGGCATATTATACAGTACTTAACAGCATGAACTCTTAAGCCAGTCTCCTGGCTTCAAATTTGCCACCAGAGCAACCATTCTTTTCATCTGTAAATTGAGGAAATAATAATATCTACCTTCCGGGATTGTCTTAAGAATTAAATAAATTCATTTGTGTAAGGTGCTTAAAACAATACCTGGCCATTATAACCACCATGTAATAGTATGCTACTTATTATTACCTAAATTGGTTAAATAAACTCTCTGATTATAATTTATAAATTCAATACCTTGTTAGTTGTATGTACACTGTTTTGGCTCATTTGAACATTTTAGGTGAAGATATAGAATGGGAAAATTAACCATATGATCAGCAATGTTCCTTTAAAAAAAAAAATTCCCAAAACCCCACAATGTTCCTTTTAACGGAAGGTTGGTTTTTTTGTTTGTTTGCTTGGTTTTTTTTTTATAATTATTTTAACTTACCAATCTGTTCCAAATAAGCATGCAATTTTGTGGTTGTAGATACTGTCTAATGTATAAGCACTCTATGATTCATGTATAAAAATAGAAAAATATCTAAAGATGCCAAATAATACTATCATGTCTTCCTGTCTTATTGCAAATAAAGCCAATAAATACTGAGGATGTATATGGAAATTGATTAGAAATTGCGGGGACTTAAAATATCAGACATGGTCCTTGTCTTCAAAGTGCTTATAAAAGGATGGAGGAAAAGGCTTATAAACAAAAGAATGCAAATCAAGTTCAAAAAAGTGAGGTTTACTAGGGGCTAAAGGTATTATGTGAGAGTAGAGAGAGGAGAAATGAATTCTAGTTTAATATCTAGAGCAGAGATTTTATATTTCCTGAGTATTGAGGCCTCTGCTTGTTTGGACCTTGATCCATGATCAATGGCTGCTACATTTCACAGTGTTTTAAAATTCAGGAACAGCATAACACTATATATTTGTAAGTCCCAATAAGTTAATGAATCTAGTAAGCATTTATAGGCGAATAATACCCTGTAGCCTATCTACATAGCACAAAACATCCTGAAAGTGAGCACAACACAAATGTATTGCATTGTCATAGAGGCATATGTATTATCAAATACGTATGCCTGTACAGACATATAATATTTAGATATAAGATGTATGAATGTATAATATGTGTTACTTAATACAATTCATACAAATAGCACATATGCAAACATATGCACACTAAGAAGTGACTCTCCATTTTGTTTACAATCTTCTCTTCTGGTGAACTTTCTGTTGTAAATAAAAACAAGTTAGACCAGTGATGGCAAGGTAAGATGGAAAAACGCCAAAATCATTGCTAACAAACTACTACAAAAATATGCATAAATTAGAATGTTTATTGCTGTGGTTTTACTTTTATTCAATCACCAATGGCTCCTACCTTCAGTATCTGATAGAGGATATGTAGCTTCTCCATGAAAACAAGAAGAGATTTATTTTTGAGGAGAGAAAGAAGTCTCAGTTGTTTTATGTACCTCAGCAGCATTATGATGATTTAAATGTCCTTGTCTTTCTGCTTTTCCATGAAATTAGATATACATTAGCAAGTAGGAATGAATGGGGGAAAAAATCTCATACAAAAATAGCTACTTGAAGTGCTAAGAAAGCAATTAAACACCTGCCTGGTTGAGTGGGAAGCAAATGGGTCTTTCCCACTAGGGTTGCCGAGAAGCGAGGAGAAGCAAGAGAGACCTGGAATGAAGTGATTACACAGAAGTTTGGAAGACAAAAAAAGGGGAATTCTGAAGTTCCAAGGGAACTCATGCAAGAGAAGAAATCTTTAAGTACCATAAAAGTCAGGAGACAGTATTTAGGCATTGGAAAACCAGCTGAATATGAATGTCAAGCTATAAGAAGGTGAATCCAGAATTTTGAAGGTCAGAGTTAGTATGAGTGACAGTAATGAAGAGAAGGCACCAATCTCAGATTTTCTCTCAGGGCAGAGTCTATTTTTTCCCCAGATTTTATACTTTGTGATATATGCCAATAGGTAGAAGCTTGAAAGTGTGTGTTAGCATGCCAGAGGGAAAACGAATACCCGGAAAACACAGCATAAGCTTCCAAATTTAATGGCGTGGAGCCACATTTTTCATCTGTTTTAAGTTAGGAGGAAGATAAACAAATAAAAAGATAAACATTGTAAAAAAAAAAAGTCTTAGGTATAATTTAGCGAGTGGCTCTTGAGCAGATTAACGGAAATCCTGAAATAACAAGTGTGACTGAGAAAGATCAATTTCACTGAAGCCTGAGTGGAAAAATGATGTGCTTTATTACTTTGAACAGTGATTAATAATAGTAATAATTCAAACAAGTTGGGTAAAGTTATTAAGCCATTGTCTTTTAGCTCAAATCTATCCTCTGGATTCAACTTTATGATGCTGGGGCTGGTACTCTGCACATTAGATTTCTTCTTTTCCTCTTGTCTACCTGCTCATCAGATTGGAAGGCAAGATGAAGGAGGGGGATGTGCTCTGTTCTGCTTGTCTTCAATACTTATCAGTATTGCCCTAAAATAATCACTTCCTTCCCTTGGCAGCATTTAGCTCTAGCATGAGGGCTAGAAAATGTGCTGAACCTTTCTCACTGAGCACCCTGTGAGGTTAGGCAGTCACTTGTTCTCAGGGACCTGGACCTCAACCTTGTAGTAACCCATTTTCATGTTCTAGGTTCTTGAATCAGCCACATTTTCCTGCATGTTTATCCCCCATAGAGGGCCCAGTACCTCATGCAGCCTTACACTGTGTGTTATCTCAGGACTCTGATTTTTTTTTTTTATCTTCTTACACCTGTTAACCAGGTCTTTATATTAAATCCCCCCTGTTAAATTAACTTGTGGAGGTATTTCTGCTTACATGTGGGAAAAATAGATAAATAGCATTTTACAAATTAAAAAAAAAACCCATCAGAGTCAAGAATCCAATATAAGAAAAAGTAGAAACTACAAAGGTCAAAGTCAGTAATGTGCCATATTTGCAAATGATGAAGACTTTAGATGTAGAGCATGAGCAGAAACTACTTATTTTTTCATATTCCTTGTTTATGCTTAATCAATGGAATAGCATTTCTACATTGAGGAAAGCCAAATTTCCAAAAGACTGTTGAAGGCTTTCAAGATTCATTTCTTTTGGTTATTACACGTCCAAGCTACAAGCTCATTTCTCAAATAAGAAGACTCAATAGATGTCAGTGTCCAGGGGATTTAAAATTCATCCCAAAATTTATGACTCTCACTTCAAGGATGAAAGTTGATTTCTGAAGCCAAAATAACTGAAGAAAAATACTTGTTTAGGAAAGAATCAAATCAGAGTAAAAGTTTACATTCTTCATAATACCGACCCCCACAGAATAAATACAGTTCTGCATCACTAGGAATTTCTAATTTGCATTCATTGTTCTAGTTGAACAATTTGTATAATTTTTATAGTTCCAATTGTACTTGGATTTTCATACTATCCTTCATTAAGCTTAATAAATGTTGTTATTGGATTTTTAAAATAAATTTCAGCTTAACTAAAATGTTCAGCTCTCTGCCAATTTTGTCTAAAGAATAGGAAGTTTTTACCACATGCTTATGTATATATATGTATATATATATATTTAATACGATTTCTCTGGATTACTTAAAGAGTGCAATGACTAGGAAATCAAGGTCATTCATTCTTAACATAATCAGAGTATTAGAGTGAGAATTACTGCTTTTGTTTGAGGAAGACAAAAATCAACATTTTCTACAGCATAGTGAATTGTAATATACTTCCTTAAAATGAATCTAGATACCTGTTTAACTTATCCAGGATTTTGCTTTCTGCTATTTCAGATACCGATGTTCTGGAAGACGATCCTCCTTATGTATACAGTCAGAAGGTCGATAGTAGCCTAACATTACAACACCTGCACCACTCACCTCGTGTCATCTCATCACGTAGGGGTTTTATCATCTCACATCATCACAAGAAGAAGCATGAATACAGTCAAATAAGATATTTTGAGAGAGAGAGAGAGACTACATTCACATAACTTTTATTACAGTATATTGTTATTTCTGTTTTATAGTTAGTTGTTATTAATCTACTGTGCCTAATTTATAAATTAAACTTCATCATAGGTATGTATGTGTAGGAAAAAACATGCTAAGGTATAGAATTCAGTACTATTCACAGTTTCAGGCATCCACTGAAGGTTTTGGAATATACGTCCTACGTAGAAGGGAAGATTACTCTTTCTTAAGCATACCTTTAAAGAATTTTTTAGGGGGAGTCATTGACACAAGTTAATCACTCTGAAACAAATATCATCAATTTAACAACAGACCATCTAACACCTTTGTAATAATTAGCTCTATGAACTTTTACCACTCTCCTGTGCAGCTAAGAGTGGAAATAATTTTAATATCCATTATAAAATTCTTCCTCAGAGTCATGAGACATAAAGGGCAGAAGATTTTTCTACCAATCCTATCTTTCAATTTTTTAAAATTTCTACGATTGTGATTATCAAATCTTCTACAAAGAATAAAATGATTATTAAAACTTCTCGATGAAATTTGAAAAATTAACAATGTCATAAAAACTCTCACCTCAGGCACATTATTTGTTTTTCCTAATTTTTCTTACATGCTTTTCATTTTGGCATAATCCTAAGACATATTTTCAGTAAAATGTATTTTTCCACTGTGAACTTAAGTAAAAAAAAATATGCATTTAAAAAAGAGTAATTAAATACACCAAAATGTTAGTGACAACTTTTCTTTCTTGTTGATATTTTTGGCCTTTTCTCTATCCTGTTTTCCAAGTTCTCTGTAATAAATATGCATTACTGTTATTATCATGAAAATTCAATTAGTTAAAATGACTGTATCTCATCACTATAATGTTCAACTTGAATAATTGAATAAACTTGAATAATCTTCTCTTCCCTCTTCCCTATTTTAAGCTTTTTTTTCCCCACCCTTAGAAAGGTTATATTCTACTAATCTCTCACCTGGTGCCTTTTGAGATACAGACAATATGTCAGGATTTTATGAGGGGAGATGCCTGTTCAAAAGAAAATAAGATAGATCGCGCCAGTGAAGGCTGGGAGAGCTCTCTGACCTCAAAGCAAGTCCAACCCCAAAAGAAGGAACAAAGAGAGAGGGTTGGGTGTAAGCATTCTACATGACTGAGCCCTCCACAGAAGATTTAGAAAAGCCATTAGGGATCCCTTGAACAAAGGAAGACAAGTCAGACAAAGGCTTCCTGTTTCTCCCAGGTACAGGTATACTTTAATATTCCTCCCACACTAAGTCATTGGTGAAAACAGACTATGGAAGGTTTGAACTCTGCCGAAACACTGGGATGGATGTGAGCGTATAGCAGCTTGATTAAGTTTACGTTCTGTATGAAGGGGTCCGTAGTTGGCATTATCATAGTCACCACATAGCCAACGTAGTTCTTTTCCCTAAATCTAGGTCATTTTTAACCTAAATTTGGTTGACCCTTTCTATGGGTCTTTATAAAATTTTTGTTTTCTGCTGATTGAAATGGTCTACATTCTTTGTTTTATTCAAATTCAACCTATCCTTGTAGGCCAAATTCCAGGTCCTTGCCCTTATATTTACATCTGATGTAATGGCTTACATTGTTCATCATATAAATACAACATAATAACAAGTGATATTTTGTGCTATTATTAACAAATTTGTAATAAAACAATACTTTTGCACAGTTTTGGATTTATAAATCATTTATGTATGTTATTTTATTGACTATATTAAAACAAACCCCCTAAAAATACAAATAAAAAAGGAAACTAAGTTCGAATTCTTTTATTTATACATGAAGAAAGTTTAAGTGAGTTCAGAGAGGTTAAGTGATTTTACAAGGTCAACAGTTGAATAAAATCATAATTATGTATGGTTTATTATTATAGCTCCAGCTAGAGTGCAGTTATATTGACACATCCTAACTATAGGAAGTTTTGCCTTCCTCATGGAATGAAAAGACAACAAATGTTTATAATATGGTGACAGTATCAGAGGATCTTTCCCATCATCAGTTCTGTGAACTTTTAGAAAGAAAAACCAACACAACAAAAACATGTCATTGTTGATAGCAAACTTTTACCACATACACATTACTTTCCTAAGTTCCAAACTTGATGTTAGGCCAAGAATTATAATTTTATGTGTTTCTACTGTATCAGGTAAGATAGTATTATTATGTTCCATACTATAGTAGAGAAAAAGCTAGAATGATGCATGGAACAAAGTATTTACTCAAAAGTGTTTTGTAGGCCAGTAAATGTGTGGAATAAATTTGTGGACTAAGGTAGTTTCTAAAGTTTTTCATATGTTTGATAAGCTACTTTATACATAGCCCATTACTGCACATTCAATTTCTACTCATTGAGCAAAGTTACAAAAATATATTTAAATATAAAACGATGTGGGAGGATTAGATTTAATACTATATTATTAAATTCTACTTGTAGTTAATTGTGGTCAGAAACTGTGGCCAACATAAAAGGTATTTCTTTTTGCAAATTATATCTTCTTTGACACTTAATGATATTTTCCTTTAGTTTATAGACATAAATGTATATTCCACATAGATTATTATCATTTTAATGTTTTCTGATCTATAAAATTTACATTTCAGAAACATTTTGGTCTATTTATTTAGTTTTTAGACATTACCTCACATTTAATTTAATTCTGAAAGCAAATAGCATCTGTATTAATCATGAGCAATTTTATATTATTCTGAAATATAGAATTTCAGCTCCTTAAAATGTATATTTAAGTTTATTTTGTTTTTCATTGTTATCTTTCTCCAAAATGGCCAGTCTAAGCCTTTTTTGCTTGTTATTGCCATAGAGAAGTGACAACTTGATTACACTATACAATTCTAGAATCACAATTTCCCTCTCAATATTCTTTAAATAGTTCTTCATTTTCAGCTTTAAGATAACAGGTTTAAAGACAGTCTGCTCTTTGTCAATATTTGGTAACTTTCTTTCTTAGTATTATTAGAAATTTTTGCTTTGGGTAAATAAAATGGACCTTTTTCATCACTTGTCCCTAAAACATGGTATTTCAAAAAGATTTGGACCCTCCCTAACTGATGGAAGAATTATTTTACTTATGGAATAAAAAACAACAAGTATCTATCATATTGTTACAGTACCTAAGAAGTCAGCATCTGAAAATCTGAAAAATAATTTGGGATGTCTTCTGTAAACTTAGAATATTACACTTCATGTTTCTATTCTCTTTTGGTCTTTTCAGTTTATTTGCCTTCACAATAATAGAAAAAATAAGTAGAGTTCTCCCTTGATACCTGTTATTTTTGCTTTCATTGTTTTTCACCCTAATGCCTTTGTCCTCTGCACTTTGAATGACATTAGGTTTGATTTCCTAATAACTTAAAATACCACTCTGCCAATTCCTACTTTTCTATGAGGCTGACTTTAATTTATCTCACATTTCAGCATTCTGCCATGCTTGCTTTTCTCACCCATCTTGCTTTTTATGGTAGACTGTTCTTTCCTTCTATTTTTTAAACTCATAATGGAACAGTATTAGCTATCTCTACGACTAAATTTATTGTGTTTGCTTTTTCCCCATTTACTCATTCTTGAAAAAGAAAAATTTTATTTGAACTTCAAATTTTCCAAAAAAATATTGACTTACATCAGTTTTACTTATTTGTCCTCACTATTGTTGATACTTCTCCTTCTCTTATCAACATAAAAAATCCAGAAAATTTATGTGAGTGGGCCACAGCCCATTTTAGATATAATTGTAGCATTAAATCTGTTCATCTGTATTCTATTTTAGTTTTTCTTTAGCTTCATTTCTATTTACTTAACTTTCTAAATTAAGGGTGTGTGGAAACCTGAATCATCTCAGGCATGTCAGCATCTTCCAATCTTTTTCTTTTATGTCCAGTTATTTCTGAAGGCTCTCTTCTTTGAATGGAGGAGGAAAGAGTGACTGGATACTTACCTTTCACCACATGTGTGTATGTAGGTGAAAAGCATGGATGAATGCCCAGGATTTTGTTCTTAAACACTAAAAGTCTTTGAGCCAAAGGAATAAGCAAAGTAGAATGGATTGAATGCCTTTTGTTTTCTTACTGGATGACTGGTCTATTTTGTTTCACATGAAAATCCATGAGTGGGTCACAACTTGTATCGCAAAATTTAACCTTATAGAATTTAAAGCTACCGGGATGATCCTATTCCATTCTGTTGTTGGACTCTGGCAGTCTTTGTTTAGGGTAGAGATGTGGGAGCCCAGCTCTCATTTTGTTTTGATAGGCATTTTGGTTAGAATTTAAGAGAAGTTGCATCAGGCTGTCTGCCAGATATCAATTTAAACTGAGCTCTGAATATTGCTTTCTAAATCTGAAACATAATAAAAGTAGAAATTTCATTTACAATATTAAGCATAACAATTTTAAATGTTAATACAAAAACATTTAGTAGAAGTTTCCTCACAAATCACAGGAGTGTAATATAGTGAATCCATTGTATTATTTGATCTAGATATCTGTTTTACTGAGATCAGCTTTTCAGAGGTAATGAATAAGCTTATCATTGTTGTCTCATCTTCCCCATAATCTTTTATGGGACTGAGTAAGAGACTTGACAGAAATATGCTACAGTTTAAGAAGTGAATTGACATTTTGTTGCAATAGTGTTATTAATTAATTCTACTTGAAATTCTCTTTTGCTTTACTTTTAGAATATTTATGTACTATTATTATGTTTTCTTGTTGCTCAACAAAATATATAAATATTATTATAATTTATTTCGTTAAGATCCATTTTTAAACTGTTGTGCTTAGAATTGCCAAAAGCAAATGAAATTGACTTCTAGCTTACCAGAAGCCCATCACCCCCAACCTTTTCTTAAAGCAATGCCAATTACAAGTCATAGCTCTAGGTTTTACAATTTTTTTTCCTGGTTTTACAAATTCTTAAAGATGTACAAGTGATTAAATGATTTAACAACAATTTTTCAGGCTTTTGACAAATAAAAACCAAACCAAACATAGAAACACAAAACAAAACAAAACATTGTTCTTAGGAAATAAAGAGCCCCAACAGTGATTGACTTATATCTAACTAACAAATTTTTTATTGTGCTCCCAATATTCTACAAATGATTAAGATTTTAAATGCAGCATGGTGTTACTTGACCACATGAAAAAAGATAAATGCATTAAAGAACACCTGACAATTATTAAATAGAATATTTAATAAAGTTCTGAATTTAGAGAATATGACATTATTAAAAGATTTAACCTAAGTCTTCAGATGAAATTATTATGGCAGAACATTATGCATGCATAAAATGCAAAATAGTTACTTTTATTCAAACACCTGTTTAACAGAAATGGCACTTTTACAAAATGAAAAGGAAAGAAACGGGAATAGACTTCATTTTTGTTCCTCTGTACTTGTAAAACTCTTTGGCAACTAGGCTGGGGAGGGAGTTCTCAAAGAAATCAGTGAAGAATAAAGATGGCTTATGTTTCCTGTTGCAATTTCATTTGCATTTTCCAGTTAATTCCTTTTCCACTCATATCTTGCTGTCAGGGTGATTGTATCCCATTCATTGTCATTGACTAACCCACTACCACTTAGCCAGTACTCTTGTTTATGATTTTTAGGATCTCTTTCTCACTCAAAATTTGCTTTTATAGAAAAATCCATGCATAGTTCTTATGTATTCCATAAAATAACATTCTTATATAATGTAACTGATTTAATTATTCAGGTCCACCTAATTAAAACTTAAATATTTTGGTAACTATAGAATATAAGATACAGCAAATAAAAGCTTATATTCATAATTGGTTCTATTTTTAAAAGATACCTTAAAAACCTATCATGATTTTTTTCTTTCATATTCTCATTTTTTCTGAATATATTAAAAAGCAATTGAAATGTTTAAAATTATCATGAGATTTACATGCATATCAGTAGACCTGAAAGATTGAAGAACAGATTAAATCTTTTGTTATAATTTAAACATGTCTGTGCAAAGCTAATGTGCCAGTTTCCATTCTCCACCTAAGTTTGATGCAGATACTATTACTGTTTCATGAAGAGATAGACTTTTCAATTCTAGGTGGAGTAGGCTGCATAAGATATCCAAGCACTGATCCCTGGAACCTGTGAATGTGCAACAGAAAGTGAATTTTGCAGATACATAAAAAAAGTTAAGGATCTTGAGTCAGGACATTCTCTGTGATCAATAAACCTTTTGCCCTTCTGTATGTCTCCCTCTGACTCTCTGAGTACGCATGTGATTCCATGTAGGGCTCGCCTAGATATCCAGGGATAATCCAGGATATTTAGTATAAAAAAATATACATAGGCAAGTCCAAAATCTGCAGAGTACAGTGGCAGGCTAGAGTTCCAGGGAAGTGTGGAGGTTGTAGCTAGAGTCCGAAGACAGTCTGTAGACAGAATCCTCTCTTTCTTGGGAGAAGTCGGTCTTTTTCTTAAGGCCTTCAACTGATTGACTGATTGGATGGAGTCTACCCTCGTATGATAGGCCCTTTTCTTCACTCATTTACTGATTTAAATGTCAAAAATGCCTTCGAAGGAACTTAACCTCATCCTAAAAATACCTTCAAAGTGACTTACGGATGTGTTTAGCCAAACATCTGGGTATCGTGGTATACAAGAAATCATGGTAAAGGCACACGAAGACGTAAAATTTACCATGATGGAACGCATATTTAATCGACAAGGAAAAGAATGAAATAACCACAAACAAAGCAATTATGGCAGCTACTGGAGGATGTAAGAAACTGATTCTCCCCTAGAGCCTCTAGGGAAGAGCATCTTTCTTCTTCCCTTGATTTCAGCCCAGTGATACTGCTTTGCATTTACGTCAGTCACGTTTCTGAAAGTAGTTATTCCCCAATAGGTTGAATTAGGGATTAGTGCAGAAAATTCAAATGTGTGACCAATGACTGGTGTAGCTGTCATTCACATAATATAAAGAGATCATTTTAAAAATCCCACTTTTCTTAAAGAAGATATATAATTACATTAGGTGAAAAAGCAGTATCTTCTGAAATTGCATTTTAAATGATTTCTCAGTGAAGTAAATTAAATTTTCAAAATTATTATTTAAAACACACTTCTAAAATTCATTTTGATTTTGTAACTCACTGAAATGTAAACACAATGAGAACAGGCACTTGCTCTGTTTGGTTCACTAATGTGTCTTCACCAACACCCAACAAAGTTTGTCACATAAAAGGGGATTTGTAAAACTTGTTCAAGAAATAAAGAAATCATATTCACAAATTTTCATTTTCATATATTTATGATACTTTAAATTCTTTAAAAATAAAATGTTTCCTTATATTTTTAGTGAGCAAAATCCCTCTTAGTTTTTCTTTTAGATTTTACAACAAAATAAAAGTATTTACATACTTATAAGCATATTGTAATTTTATATTTATGATAATATTTGAAATGTTAAAACATGTCATATCATTACCAAATAAAATTTATTCCACAAATACTAACATAAATTGCTTTTGAAACCAGGTAGGCCATTTAATTTTGGATGATAGCCATGATTTTGATTAGTATTTTTATATTTTTTAACTTACCACTTTTAACATATTCACACTTCATAGTTAACTGTAAATAAAGAAGACTGGTATTTTTGATTCTTAGCCTTAAAATTTGTTAATACAAAATCAAATAAATTATATCAAGAAAAAATTCAATTATTGGGTTCTAAATTTAAACACTTTATTTAAAATTATAATTGTATGAATAGAAAAGTATTGGTGCATAAAATATTTTTGCTAAATTGTCATATAGAAAATTAATGGAAATGACTTAAATTAAAATATATTTTTACTTTGATAAATTTGTTTCTCTATCACTAATATTTTCTTCAGTAATGTGAAATTTAATTTGCATGATTTATCACACCTTAACATTTATTTGCATGATTAATTAATGTTCTGCTATGATACTCATCCAGACTTCTGAAAAATGTGTTGAATTTATCATGTTATACAAGCATAAGATGGGTGAGAATGGCAGTGTATTAGTTTCCTGTGGCTGCTGTAGCAAATTTTGATAGATTAAATGAATGAATTACTAGTAATTTATAATTTTACAGAATTGAAATGATTATTTTAAAGTAATAGGAAATCTGAACCCATTTGTTTTAAAGAGTAGTCATTTGTTTGTTAAGAAGTTAACTATATTTCTTTATGCTAACAAAGAATAAATCAAAATTGAAATAGAAAAAGAACTATTTACAACATTGAGGAATTTAGGGATAAATTTAACTAAATATTATGTACAAGTTTTGTAGAGTGAAACTGTAAAACATTCCTGAAAGAAAATAAAGGTGATCTAAATAATAGAGAAATATATTGTGTTCATGGTTAGAATATTTAATATGGTTGTTAATTTTCCATAAATTCATCTATAGATTCAATCAGAATCATGGTATTCTATTTTGTTTGCATTGCCAAAGAGTTTATAAATTTATATGGAAATTATAAGATAATATTTAAATTTTTTTTTAAAGATTTTATTTATTTATTTGACAGAGAGATCACAAGTAGGCAGAGAAGCAGGCAGAGAGAGAGGAGGAAGCAGGCTCCCCGCTGAGCAGAGAGCCCGATGCGGGGCTCCATCCCAGGACCCTGGGATCACGACCCCAGCCAAAGGCAGAGGCCCTAACCCACTGAACCACGCAGGCATCCCTAGACAAAATTTATAATAGATGAAAATTTTGAAAAATAACCTTCAAGTTGGAGAAGTTAGACGATTTGATTTCAAGATTTACTAGGGAGCTCCATTAATTAAGATGACATGACATTGGCATAGGATGAAAACAGATCAGTTGAAGAAGACTGAGAGTCTAGAAACAGACCCAAATAAATGTAGTCAATTGATTTTCAGCAAGCATACCAAGCTACTTCAATAGGAAAAAGATTGTCATTTCAACAAATGGTGTGGAGCAATGGGCTTATTATATGCAAAATTAAAAACTGCAAACGTGACCTCATACTATACTCAAAAGTCAACTCTAAATATATCAGATCTAAATGTAACAACAAGATATAAATGAACACATATGTTGGATTTTAAAATTCCTGGAATTTTTCTTCAAAATGTAAAACCTGAAAACAATCCAAATACTTATCAACAGGTGAATGAATCAAAAATTTGCAGTATATACATAAAACTCAATACCATCCAGAAATTAAAAAAATACCGATACATGCAACAATATTGGTGAATCTCATAAATGCTATGTTGCATGAAGTCATACACTAAAGACTATAGTTTAAGATTATTTGTATCAAATTCCAGAACTAGCAAACTCACAGTGATGGAAAGCAGAGCAGGGGTCTCCAGAGGGCAAGTGGAGGAAGGGATTCACTGTAAAGGAGAACAAGGGAACTTGATAAGGCAATAGCAGTTTCCAGTAACATAATTATAGTGGTAGTTACACTAATGTACATGCCAAAATTGTGCAGTTAAAATTGGTGAATTGTATGTAAATTTTAAATAAATTTTATTTTAGTAAATAATTAAAATTTACATACAATACAATTCAATTTACTGTTTTAAAATAAAATAAAAATGTTTATGAAGAATCTTTCCTTAAAGACTAAGATGCTTTAAAATACTAGTTCTACTATAATGGGTAATTCCCATCTAAGAACCGCACAAGTAGCAGGAGAATAAGAAATATGGGAATCCCCTTCAAATAATCTTATAATGCGAGTATTACATTAATAAATCAGATGAGGATAGTATGAGAATGTAAGTGTAAAGTGACAGTCTTACATTATTCATAAATATAATAATAATAAATATTTAAATGAATACATTGGTATAAAGGTGTATTCAAAGAAAGGAATTGGTTATTCAAAAATTTTAAGGTTTTAAAGAACTAACAGAAGTTATTATATTAAGAGATTAATGAAGAAAAATAAAATCATTTCAGTAGATTAAAAATTCCTTGATATGTTTTAATTCTTTTATGATATAAAACTCATTTGAAGATATTAATAGGCCAGGCCTCTATCAAACTGATATTTAATAACAAGAAAATTCTTGCTAAAACATAATATTCAATGATGAACCTTTAGAAGAATTATTTTTTAGTCAGGAATAAAACATGCATTCCTGCAATCTGACCTCATGTTACTATTTCTATTCAATTTTGTAATGAAAATTATAGAAAGAAAATTAAGTAAACCATATAAAAATTGTAAGGAAAGGAACACAGCAGTCTTAATTTTTTTTCAAATATAGACCTAATATAATCTACAAGAACCATATTACAAACAATAAAACAGACAAAATAAAACCAGACTTGTAAACCTGGCATCTTAAATGTTAATGTCTAAGAAACTCAAAACTTAATACAGCAGTTGGGTATTCAGGAAATGGTGTCAATCTAAAGAAAGATAAAATGACTAAGTGGTATCTAACAGACAGTGGAACAACAACTTCAAATTGATTAAATAAAATAGCTGTCAATCTGGAGTTGTATAACCACTGAAAATAGCTTTGCAAATGAGTGGAAATAAGTACATTTCAATTGAGAAAATTTGTCAGCAGCATACACACACTAAAGCAAATATGAAGGGATGTTCTTCTAAGGCCAAATGGTAAACCATGAAAGCCTGGATATATGCAGAGAAATCAAAAGCAATGGAATAGAGCAAACATGAGAATAAATCTAAATGAATATTAACATAAAACAAAAATAATAATATCCTAAGTGGATTAAAATACTTACAATTTCAACAATAATAATATGAAAACAAAGACAAATAAGCACATTTAAATTACTTTCAATATTTATATTAGACATAAATCAAAGCAGTATCTCAAATACTACTAAAAGCTGTAAATCAATGCTTAAATAATTGAAAGTAAACAGAAAACCTTGACCTTTTCATGTGCTGAGATAAAAGCCTGAATAAACTAAAATGATTTAAATAATAAATAGTAAATACTCTAATAAAAATATGTTAAATATAAAATAATATGATATTTTAAATATCCCCAAAACTGAAATTTAGAAAATTTAAGATTAAATTAAGAAATAATACATTTGGGGGTGCCTGGGTGGCTCAGTGGGTTAAAGACTCTGCCTTCAGCTCAGGTCATGATCCCAGGGTCCTGGGATCAAGCCCCACATCGGGCTCTCTGCTTGGCAGGGAGCCTGTTTCCTCCTCTCTCTCTCTGCCTGCCCTCTCTGCCTACTTGTGGTCTCTGTCTGTCAAATAAATAAATAAAATCTTAAAAAAAAAAAAGAAAGAATACAATTGAATAACCCCTAGAAAGACTGGAGAGAGAGAGAGAGAGAGAGAGAGAGAGTGTGTGTGTGTGTGTGTATGTAAAACTATACCAGAACCGTAACAAGGGCTACTTCTGACTGGTGGAAATACAGATGATTTTAATTCTTTCCCTTTATGATTCTTTGGAATCTTATTTTTTAATGACACTGTTTGCATCATCATTGAAACATTTAACTTGTTTCTATTTTGAAAAAAAAAAAAAATAGAAGGAGACGATTCTCTAAAAGCACTCAGCCCATTGCTGTCACCATCTCCTTAAACAGCCTGATCAGCATTTGTGCTCCTTGAGTATAAGTAATGTCTTTTCCTATCTTATTTACCACTGGAATGTCAGTACATGAAACAGTAGCTGACACATTTTAAATGCTTAATAACTATTTGTGGAATGAATGAGGCATAATTAAATTTCCTATTAAAATAAAAAATAATGTGTCTTTTGACAGAGATCATAGGCTTCTTGATCAGTGGGAGGAAGAAGGCTTAAGTCTTCTCTAAAGAATGATCTAACTGCCCTTAATACCCTGTATTGGAGTGGCCCCTTTTGGAAGGTTTTGGAAGGTTTCCTGCCATGTGGGTGGCTAGGCCATCACTCTCTCAAGGCCCGTAGGCAAGTTTGCCAATCTTGGTAATTTTTCTCCAAGTTCCTCACCTTTCTTATGTTCTTCTGGCTTTTCATCCCCTTAAAGTTGTTTATTGGGTTAAAATTTCAATAAAATAGGGGCGCTTGGGTGGCTCAGATGTTAAGCATCTGCCTTCAACTCAGGGCTCAGTTCATGATCCTAGGGTCCTGAGATCAAGCCCCGCATCAAGCTCCCGGCTCAGCAGGAAGGCTGCTTCTCCCTCTCCCACTCCCCCTGCTTGTGTTCACTGCCTCGCTGTCTCTTTCTTTCTCTGTCAAATAAATAAATAAAATCTTAACAAAAATTTCAACACAATAAACTTCTCCTTTTAGATACCCTTGAATCAATTCTATGATTTTTGACAAGCATACAAAGTCTTACAACCTTCCGTCAAAATACAAATATAGCATCTTTTCATCATCACAGATGAAAGTTTCTTCTTATTCCTTTATCAATCCACTCCCCACGTTTTCAGTTCCTAGCAACCACTGATTGATGTCTGCCTCTAGATATTTGCCTTTGTCAGATGTTTTCTGAATAGAGTAATACAATTTTAATAGCTTTAATGTTTGCCTTTTCTTTATTTAACATGATGCTTTTCCGATTTATCCATGTTGTTACACATTATCAGTTCATGTTTTTCATTGTTGAATAGTATTTTATTATGTGAGTATATTGCCATTTGTTTATCCATGCACCTGCTGATGGACATGTATGGGGTTTACACTTTGTGGATGTTGTAAATAGAGCTGCTATAAACATTCACATACAGGTCTTTTATGGTCATGTATTTTTCTTATCCTTGGATAAATACGTGGTTGTGGAAACACTTTCTTAAATACTGTACATGTGTTTAACCATATACAACTACCAGATGATTTCCAAACTTAGGATAATGTTTACTTCTGGGGAATCACTGAGCCTGGGGTTGTCCATGTCATACATAAGATATTTCTGGACTAAAATATTCTATTTCTTGACCAGTGAAACTGTAACATAGATATTTTTATATTATTTATATTTATATTTTTTATATTTATATGCAACAATACATTTATGACTTCTTTATTTTTTCACATGTGTTGTATTTCTTAAATTAAGGAAGTAAAAAAAATAAAATGAGGTAAATGGTGAGGAGACAAACTAAATCAAGAACATATGTCCTCAGTGAAGTTATGCATTTAGATACTGAAAGAAATTTTTGAGTTTATCTGTGTTTCCTATATTGAAGGATTGACTTTTCACAGCTAAGGTTTAGTGAATTAGTTAAATCTAATACCCTAGTCACATGGCAAACAAAATTGATTGGATATTTAAAATTATTCCACTCAGCTTTGAATAATAAAATGATGATAAATAGCAGATTAAATAATGATATTTATTTGGGTGTCTATTTTGAGTGATTACAAAGCATACCAAAAATAATAAATATTATCTTCTGATAAATTTTTGGCCATTGCAAACAGACTTGAATGACTGATTATTGACCAGTTAGACTTTTTTTTTCCCCTTGGATCATTAACTCGTCTCCTATGTGACTTTTCCATCTTTTCAATGCACCATAAGTATAAGGTATGGTATTCAACAGATGTTTGGACATTTTAAAAAGTCCCAGAGCTGCAATAATATTTTATGGTTACAAATCCTCAAAACTTATGCCAAGAATTTTTAATCCTTCTCCCTACTTTATCAAGTGATGACTTTAGCAGAATCACAATTAAGCCTTATAGATTTTTTAGAACTCTTTTCTACATTGTTTTCTTTCTTTTTTCTTCCTTCCTTCCTTTCTTTTTTTTTTTTTTTTGTTTCAAGTTTTTACTTAAATTCCAGTTCATTAACATACAGTGTAATATTAGTTTCAGGCTATAATTTATTGATTCCTCACCAAAGTGTAACACCCAGTGCTCATCACAAGTGTCCTCCTTAATATCCATCACCAATTTAGCCCTTCCCCCCACTCACCTCCCCTCCAGCAGCCCTCAGTTTGTTCTCTATAGTTAAGAGAATGTTTCTTGGTTTGCCTCTCTCTTTTTTCCCCTATGTTCATGTTTCTTTTCTTAAATTTCACTTATGAATGAAATTATATTGTATTTTTCTTTCTCTAATTTTGCTCAGCATTATATACTCTAGCTCTATCCATGTCATTGCAAATGGTAAGACTTCATTATTTTTATGTCTGAGTAATTTTCTATTTCACCTACATGTATGTATATGAAATTTCATATATATACATTTCATATATATACCACAACTTACTTTCCATTCATCAGTGAATGGGCATTTGGGTTCTTTGCATAATTTGGTATTGTAGCTAAGGCTGACACAAACATTATGGCACATATGTCCCTTTGAACTAGTATTGTTTTATTCTTTAGGTAAATACCTTGAAGTACAATTTCTGGATCATAGGGTAGTTCTTTTTTTAACTTTCTGAGGAAACTCCATAATGTTTTCCAGGGTGGCTACACCAGTTTATATTCCCACCAACAGTGTAAGAGGGTTTTTTTCTCCACATACTTGCCTGCATCTCTTGTTTCCTGTGTTGTTAATTTTAGCCATTTTGACAAGTGTAAGGTGATATCTCAGTGTAGTTTTGATTTGTATTCCCTGATGATGAGTTGTGCTAAACATCTTTTCATGTGGCTGTTAGCCATATATATGTCTTCTTTGGAAAAATGTCTATTCATACCATCTGCCCATTTCTCAACTGGATTATTTGTTTTTTGGTGTTGAGTTTGATGAGTTCTTTATAGATTTTAGATACTAACACTTTATCAGGTATGTCATTTGGATATTTTTTTCACATTTGAAAGGTTGCCTTTTAGTTATGTTGATTGTTTCCTTCTCTGTGGAGAAGCTTTTTATCTTGATGAAGTCCCAGTAGTTCATTTAGTTCATTTTTTTGCTTTTGTTTCCCTTGCCTCCAGAGATATATCTAGAAAGAAGTTGCTATGGTCTTTTCTATATTGTTTTAATCAATCCTTTAACATTTTAACTAGTTTGCTATAAACTTTCATTAAATCCTATAACATATTTACTGAGCACCAGCTCTGTGCTTAGGTTTGCTTTAGCCACTATAGGAACATAAAAGTGAGTTTATAAAAAAATTGTCAGAAGGGGGATCTGGGTGGTTCAGTTGGCTCAGGTTATGATCTCAGGGTCCTGGGATCAAGCCACGCATCGCATGGGGCTCTCTGCTCAGCAGGGAGTTTGCTTCCCCCTCTCTCTGCCTGCCTACTTGTGATCTCTCTCTCTCAGATAAATAAATAAAAATCTTTTAAAAAAATTGTCAGAAAGAGCTGATGTTGTATCTTAGTAATGTTTATGTCAGCTTGAATATAGACAAGTTTTTTTTTAATATATTCCTTTGACTAAGCCTCATCAAATATAAATGTTGATAAAACCTTATCGGTTGATGGATCTACATATTCAGTTGATAGATGAAAGATTCAATCACAAGATGAAAACAAAAGCAAGTGAAATTAATTATCTTGAAGAAAAATGCCAAAAGACATTATTAACTGAAGCTAATTCATATCAAAGGGGTGATTTTTTTTTAGTGTTAAAGAGCTCTAATTTCATTTAGAGTCAAATTTATTAGAGATTTACAATGAAGTATTTTGAAATAGTAACCCAAACAACAAATTAATGAATGCCTGATAAAAATAAATGCAATTGCTTACCAAGGAAATCCCTCTGTGCTCTGACATGAACCTCCCCTCTGTTGTATCATGATTTGCTTGTTCCTTTTACACAGTGCTTTAACTGAATTGAATTTAATGTTAACTATTTAACCACTTAATGAAGAGACCATTAGCCAAACATCAGATTCAGATAAAATGACAAGAACATTTAAATGTATTGTATTTAAAATATTAAATTGTTTGCTATTTGTTGAATATATTAAGATTATGAAAGTATAGTTATTCTCACTAAATAATGCAATCACCTTCCCTAAACCATCCTTAGCTCCCTGATACCTGCAGATCATATCAACAGTGCTTAGCATAATAGTTAGGTCCCCATGGTATTGGATTACTCACCTCATATATGTCTCTTGTGTGTCTGTTGACATAAGCAATGGTGACTTTCTCTGTTTTTATCAATTCTTGTTTTAAATCAATATTAAAGACACTAATCAAATGTTACATTTGCCAAAATTCTACTCCCAGTTTTCTCTCACTTTTTAATCCTTTTGTTTTTAAAATTTAGTTGTCACATATTCTTTTTTTTTTTAATTTTTAGGTTGTAATATATTCTTTGGAATAGTTCTAGGAAAAATAACAGTTCAAATTGTGTGGGTTCCAAACATACCTTAATTTTAATATACTTTTTTTTTTTTTGAAGACTTTACTTATTTGTCACAGAGAGAGAGAATGAAAGCAGGAATACAAGGAGGAGTGAGAGAGGGAGAAGCAGGCTTCCCACTGAGCAAGGAGCCTGATGTGGGGCTGGATCCCAGGACCCTGGGATCATGGCCTGAGCCAAAGGCAGGCGCTTAAGGACTGAGCTACCCAGGCACCCCAGTTTTAACATACATATTGATGAGAATGAAAGAATTGCTAATGGCAAACATAATAAAGTAACATCCTTTAGGATGAAATTCTGACTTCATAATAGGAATCATTTAACACCTATAAGGAAATGTTAATCTGATTTTTCAAATATGATTTTTCCACTTAAAAAACCACCTCCTTCTTGCTCCATTTCAGAGAAATAATGTCTTTTTAGTCTTTTTACCCACTCCTTTGTCAATTACTAATATCTATCTGTCAAGAAATGAATTAAATAGGAAACTAATTTTCAATATTGAAAGGAGATGAAATCTGCTTTTTTTTATTAGTTTATGATATCTAAGACATAGCTTTCCACACATTACAATTATATAATATCATATCCTTCTTTTGGTCTCTCATTATTCTTTTAAAAAGAATATCCTGATTAAAAGAGAACACATTGATCTGATAGAAGGCTAAAAGAGTAAAGTCAATTATAGGCATGCCACAGAAAAGGAACTTGTCTTGTAAATCTGATATTAGAAATATATAAATATTCTGAGTCTGTACTACCACCCTGAATTATAAAATAGAATAGCAATAGATTCATAGCAAATAATTTTAGAATAAACTGCATACCAAAACAATGTGATAAATAGTTTATTTGGAAAAATAAATATGCTCCTAGAAACTGAATTGAGCAAGCATATATTTTAGAGTTGTAAAACAAAAGCGAAAACAACTACCCAGGAATGGCCATTCTCCTTGTGTGTAATGTAGTATAAACAGCATTTATGTTTTCAACCATTCTATTAAAAGATTTAACACATTGTTTCTTTTCAAGGCTCTTGTCACTGTGTTTAACACCCTGCCTTTCACACTCACGTAAGCTACAGTATGCAAAATTTTACTCTAACAGAAACAATCAAATCACTTCTCTGTGGGATATAAAACCCATATAGATCAGGTTTCTCGAGTTAACACAGGATGCAAACATTATACATGTTCATCTTTCATCTTGAGTCACTAATTGGAAAATCCCTGATTTTTCTGGAAACCTTGTTGACTCTCCATGTGAAATAAAGTCATATATCTATATGGAATGTCAGAAAAGGAGTGAAGCAGGGCCTCACTGAGAGAGGCCAGATCTGGGGAGTGGTTTATCCTGCTTCTTTAATCCAGGCCCTCTTGGCTCTCCCAGACTCTTTGTAATAGGTGGGGTTAAAATGGTGGTGGGGTAGCACACTCCAGTTTGCTTCCATATTCCTAAACTTATTATTCTGTTGAGTATCACTGAATACTATGAAATAAGAAAACTGATTCAAAAACTGATGATTTCTTTACAATGTACATAACCTCTAACATGCTACTTAATTTCTAAATAAGAATAAGGAAATGCATGTGCTTGTCATACTTAAATCAGTCTCTACAGCTTAAAGAGCCTCATTACTCTTTAGCAAAGGCTACAAGGTATTTATCTATGGTATCCATTGAACATTCCTTACTGAGCACATACCTTGCAAATACTAATCGGAATATTTGTACTGTATCTAGATTCATACTGAGGGTGCTGAAATAGGAGAGTATGGTAGACAAAATAAATAAATGAATTGTTTGTCCCTTTTATTGGCTGTAATTATCATTTTTTTCTCAGGTCACTGTCTATTTTGCAAACAACAACTTTACTGACCTAATTCATATAGTACAATATTCAGATATCTAAAATGTATAATTTAATCTTTTTTTTAACATACTCATGGTATGCAAGCTTCACCACAGTCAATTTTAGAATATTTTCAGAACCTCACAAAGAAACTCATATGCTTTTTTTGTCATCTCTATCCCCTCTTTCCCAGCTCTAGACAACACCAAACTATTTTTATTCCTCTATAGATTTGCCTCCTGTGGACTTTTTTTTTTAAGATTTTATTTATTCATTTGAGAGAGACAGAGAGCACAAGCAGGGGGAGAGGCAGAGGGAGAAGCAGATTCCCTGATGAGGCCGGAGCCCAACATAGGTCCCCATCCCAGGACCTGGAGATCATGACATGAACAAAAGGCAAACATTTAACAATGCAAATATCTATAATGTGACTTTTTTTAACAACCTTTTTCATTTAGCTAATGTTTTCAAGGTGCATTCATGTTGTAGCATGTATCATTACTTTATTCCCATTTCTTTTTATGGCCAAATCATATGTCATTGTGTGGCTATACCACAGCTCTTTATCTATTCATGGATTGATGGACATTTAGGTTATTTCGGTCTTTTGTCTATTATGAGTAATGCTGCTATAAACCTTCGTGTATGAGCTTTTGTGTGAACATATGCTTTCATTTTTTTTTTTAGGTAAATGCTGAAGAGTGGAATTCCTGGGTGATATGGTAACTTTATGCTTAATCATTTGAGGAACTGCCAGATTGTTTTCCAGAGTGGCTACATCATTTTAATTGTCTCCAGCAATGTATTGAAGGTTCTGATTTCTTCACATCCTCACCAACACCTGTTATTACCTGATGTGATTACAGCCATTCTGTGACTGTAAAGAAGTACCTCATGGTAGTTTTGATTTGCATTTTCATGAGGACTAATGATGCTGAGCATCTTTTCATTTGCTTCTTTGGAATGTGTATACCTTCTTTGAAGAAATGTCTGTTCTTTATTATTGAGTTGGAACTGTTCTTTATATATTCTAGATTTCTAGGTAGTAGCCCCTTATTGAATATATGATTTGCAAATATTTTCTTTTGATAATAGTTCTTTTCACTTTCTTGATGGTAGACTTTGAAGCATAGAATTTTTTAATTTTGATAAAATCCAGCTTTCTATTTGCTTTTTTGCTCATGCTTTTAGTGTCATATTTAAGAATCCATTGCCAAATCCTAGGTCATGAAGTTTAACTTTCTGGTTCTCCTCTGAATGTTTTATGTGTAAGTTGTTGGTTTATTATGAGGTAGTTTTTAATATGGTGAAAGGTGAGGGTTCAATTTCATTGTTTTCCATGTGGGAATTCAATTACTTGATTAAAAACAAACAAACAAACAAAACTGTCCTTTTCCCTACTTAATGGTCTTGATACCCATGTCAAAAATCATTTGGCAATAGACACATGGGCTTGTTTCTAGGTTGTGAATTGTATTCTGTTGATTTATATGTTTATACTTACACTAGCACTGCGCTGTCTCTATTACTGTTGCTTTGTTATAGGCTTTCAAAGTAGGTACTATGATTTCTTTTCTTTTTTTTTAAATTTTAGATTATTTGTCTGTTCTGGGCCAATTGTGATTTCTTAGAATTTTAGGGTTAGCCTTTCAATTTTATAATGCAGCAATATGGGGGTGCCTGGGTGGCTCAGTGGGTTAAAACTTCTGCCTTCGGCTCAGATCATGATCTCAGGGTTCTGGGATCGAGCCCGACTTTGGGCTCTCTGCTCAGCAGGGAGCCTGCTTCCCCCTCTCTCTCTGCCTGCCTCTCTGCCTACTTGTGATCTCTCTCTCTCTCTGTCAAGTAAATAAATAAAATTTTTTAAAAAAGCAGCAATATGGGATTTCTATAGAGACTGCTTTGAATATGTTAATTTGGGGAGTATTGCCATCCTAACAATATTACCTCTTCTAATGGATGAAAATGGTATATTCTTCCATTTATTAAGTTCTTCTTTAATTCCTTTCAACAGAGTTTTTCAGTTTATAGGTAAAAGTCTTGTTTTTTGGTTAAATATACATTTTATTCTTTTTTTTGCTTTCTGTTGCTATTATAAGTGAAATTCTTCTCTTAATTTCATTTTCATATTGTTTATTTCAAGTGTATAGAAATTTAATTGATGATTTTGTTCAAACTAGTGCCTTTACAACTTTGCTGAATACATTTACTAATTATTAGGTATAATTGTCTTTTTGTGGAGTCTTTAAAATTTTATCTTTATTATATTATGTCATCTTTAAACAGGTAAACTTTTTCCTTTCCACTCTGGATGTTTTATTTCCTCTTCTTGACTAATTGTGTTGGCTAGAACTTTTGGTAAATGTTGAATTGCAGTGGCAAGGATGACTTCCTTGTCTTGTTTCTGATCTTAGAGGAAAAGCAACCAGTCTTTTACCAGCAGGTATGGTGTTAGCTGCGGGTTTTCACAGATGTATTTCATTGGGATGAAGAAGTTCTCTTTTATTTTTAGTTTGGGTTATTTCTATTATGAAGTGACTTTGGAGTCTTTCGAATTTTTTTTTCTTCCTTGATTGAGGTAATCATGTGGTTATTGTTTGCTTTAGGTATAATTTCCTTTACTTTTTACTAGGGTTTTATTGGTTTGAGAACTTTATTCTTTGTTAATTTATAATATACAACTAATAATCTCCCTGCACACTGCTTTAGCTGCACTCCAAAAGTTTTGGTATTTTGTGCCTTCATTCTCATTAAAATGACAGTAGTTTCTAATTTTCTTTTAGATTTCTTCTTTGATCCATTGGTTATTTAGGACTGTGTTGTTTAGTTTTCACATATTTGCAAGCTCCTCAAGTTCCCCAAATTTTTGAGTCCCCCAGTTTCTTTTTCTTATTAATATCTGATTTTATTACATTGTGGTTGGGAAAACATGTTGCATCTTTTGTAACTTTTAAAATCTATTGAGGTTTTTTCGGGATTAATAATGGTTTATCCTGGAGAACGTTCCCTGTGCCCTTGAGACAAACATGTTCTGTTGTTGTTAGGAGTGTTCTATTGATGTCTGTGAGTTCCAGCTGGGTTATAATGATGTTCAAGTCTTCTATTTCCTTGTTTGTCTTCCCTAGATATTCTGTGCATTGAAATCAAGGTATTGAGCTGTCTAACTATTATTGTTGAATTGTCTTTTTGTCCTTTATCAGTTTTGTTTCATTTGTTTTGGTGTCCTGTTTTTAATTGCATGTATAACTGTTATTATCTTCCTGATGGGTAGATGTGTTTATCATTGTAAAATATTCCTCTTTATATTGTATAGTTTTTTAAAGGTTATTTTGTCTAACATTAGTAGAGCCACGATGACTTCCTTATGTTAGCTGTTTGCATGATTATTTTTATCCAAACTTACACTTTCAAAATATTTGCATCTTTGAATAAAATGTTTGTTCTTTTTTTTTTAAAGGATTTTTATTTATTTATTTGACAGAGAGAGAGAAATCACAAGTAGGCAGAGAGACAGGCAGAGAGAGAGGGGAAGCAGGCTCCCTGCTGAGCAGAGAACCCAATGCAGGACTCGATCCCAGGACCCTGAGATCATGACCTGAGCCAAAGGCAAAGGCTTAACCCACTGAGCCACCCGGCACCCCAAAACATTTGTTCTTTATAGACAGGATATAGTTGGATTTTGTTTTGTTTTCCTTTGATTTAATATAGTATGATGATTTCTGCCTTTTGATTAGATTGTTTAATCATTCACATTTAATATGTCTATTAATATAATTGGGCTTACATCTGCCATTTTACATTTTGTTTTCCATATGCTAAATATCTTTTTGGTTCCTGTATGCCTCCTGTACTGCTCTCTTTTTGTAAGTGAATATTTTATAATACAACATGTTAATCCTTAATTATTTTTATAATATTAAAATTTTTTCCTTATTGCTTGACCAGATTTATCAGAAACAGCTTCATTTTATAGCATTTAATTCCAATAAAATATAGAAATGTTGCTCCTATATAGCTCTCTCCAACCCCCCTTTTTGTCATATTGCTATGCATATTATATCTATAATGTTATAACCCCAAAATAAATTGTTATAATTACATATTTTTATATCATTTAAAGAAGCTAAGAGAGGAAATGAGAGTGAGTACCTATTTATAATTTTTGTTACATTAATCTTATTTATCATTTCTGTTCTCTTCATTTATTCTTGTGATAATACCATCTACAGTCTTTCCTTAACCCAGTACATTTTTACTATGATATGCATATTTGTAGATGGATCACATTAAATTTATTCTACTTGGAGTTTGTTGAACTTCCTGAATAAGTACATTAATATTTTTCAATAAATTTGGGAAATTTTCAATAATTATTTCTTTGAATGTTTTCTCTCCTTTTTTCCCTTCCTTCCGTTCTGGTTCCCCTATTACACTTAATAGTTACCAGCACTTCTTTGAACTCTGTTAATTTTTTTTATTATTATTCATTTGTCTCTGTTTTTTGGGTTACATTATTTCTATTACTTTCTCTTCAAGTTCATTGTCTTTGCCAGTTCAAATCCACTGAGTCCTTCTAGTTAATTTTTATTTTAGTTATCTTACTTTTTAACTACTGAATTTCCATTTGGTTCTTTAATATAATATTTATCTCTTTATTGATATTATTTATTTGATTAGGCACTATAATTGTATCTCCCTTTACTTCTTTTATCATGATTTTCTTTAGTTCTTTGCACATATTTATAATGGTTACTTTAAACTTTTGTACATTAATTCTAGACAATCTGGCACATTCATAGGCAGTTGGGAGGGGTTGTCCCCCAATATATAAGTCATTCTTTCCTTTTTCTTTGCTTGTCTCATACTTTTATGTTGGAAACTGGCCATTTTATCATAGCACTTCTGGATTCTGGTCACCCCCCCCCCAGTTTATTATTATTATTCAGTTCTTTACTTGCTGAGTGACTAGTTGGATTATTTTAGTGAAGTTGATGTCCACAATGCTAAGTCCCTGTTTTACTCCTCATGGGATGTATCTTTAGAAATGTTCACCATCATCTTGGGATGTCTGTGGTTTTGGCAGGGCTATGTTTGTTTCCTTCCCTGACCTCACCCAGCTGTTAAATTTTACTAATTACTGGGGAATTGCTGTATTTTTTTCAATAATGCCATGGGACAAAAATTGATTCATAGTCTAATCCAATCAAATTCTACTAGTTTTGAAAGGAAAGTTCCTGAAGTCGCTGCTTGATATTTATTCCAACTCCAGGAAGGTTCTTCCCAACAGTTTCTTTCCCCTTTCACTTTTGGCTAGCTAGTATGGTTATACTAGTTTAGCATATATCTCCAGTGAATCTTTCAATCTAGTCCTGATTGTCTTTCCCTACTCTGCTCTTTTGAAGAATGCCTTCATGTTTAAACTTGCATATACTCTGTTGCAAATTAAGTCCAGTTCCTCTGAAGAAGAATTTGGAACTCTTTGTTCTGTAGAATTTCCCCTTAAATCCCTGGGAAGAAACTTTGGAACATAGCTACAGAGCTAAGATTGGGGATAATGGAGTGTTTCTCTCTGAGTGACTTTAGAATCTGAGTGGTTATTGGAGAGGATGGGCCAACAGTTTTAGGTTTCCTCAGCTTACTTTCTTGCTGTGGAAACCCTACCCCATACGTCAGTGCAAGGTTGATTGAGGCCCCAGCATTTTTCGCTATACTACACCCAAGATAGAGCTTTCCTGACATAACTGGGTGTTGGGTGGAAGAAACAAGCACCTACCTCTTACTTCACTCACTCGGAACTTAACCTTGCCAAAAGATATCTAGGAATAGTGAGAAATGCTAATGTTCTCCCTTTGCAGGAAGATAGCACTTTGGGAGCTGCATGGAGAGGGATCCCTGTGTATTTATGTGAAACAGTGTGGAGTAGAGTTTCTATCCTTAGCTCAAAAAGAGAGGGTATGAGTCTTGGTTCAATTATCAAAGACTTTCCCAGTTCCTACTCAGCTTATATAAATATACTTTAACAAACATTTATTTGCTGTATATATTTAGGGCTATTTCCAGAGAATTTAAATAATTGTTATTTTTACAATTTTCACCAGTTTCGCTGAGGTTTGTATCTGTGGAGCTCCTCATGTTGTCATGTCGTAAGTGTCCCTCCCATGTCTGTGTTTAAGGTTTTTCCCCATATGGTTAAACTTCTCAAACTGATAAAAATAACCCCATGCATACTTACTGTTATTTCAGATAGTTTGGTAGGGCCATATGATAAAGTTTTAGCATTTTCTTACCTCCTAATTTAACATATATAGGAGGAAAATGTTTATATTAAAGTAAAGACATTATGGTAATAACATATGATTCAGACAGATTGTAAGCATAAAACCTGATACCTTGAAAAAGAATCCTCTAGTAGTGGCCTCTCTGGGCCCCCACCTCCAGACTCAGCCTAAGTTTGCATTTTCTTACGGGATCCATAGATGGCATTTGGCAAGTAACCTATCTGTCCATAGGAAAAAGAGTAACTTTTGGTACTGAATTTGGCAAAAAACACATTAAAAATAAAATTATCTGTAACCTATGATGATATCTATCCAAAAATCCATAAAATTTTCTTGTGAGATATTACAAATTAATTCATGTTACATGCATAGCATAGTGCAGAAATTAAAGTAAAAGATGTGGTTCATTCTTCAAGGGTTCTATAATTTAATGGAGAGCATGAACAAAGTAATACATTATTTTACAGCTTGAATTAAAGTGCAAAAGATATTATTGTATTATAAACACACACAATTTAATAACAACAAAGAAGAATGTTTAATGATTCAGTTTTAGTAAAGAAAATTCCATTAGTTCTAAGGCCTACCCTTTGCCCTCCACTTCTATCAAGATGTCCTTCTCAGTCACTCTTAATCTTTCTATGTTCTTTCTTCTTTTCCCTCAAGATTTGACTATGCAACTTTTTATGCTCACATAGTTTTAACTGCATTCTCAAGGCTAATTATTCCCAAAAGAACATCTCTAATCTTGTCCTTTCTATCTCCCTTCATTCCACCAATCTAATTACATAGTGTTGTGTTCCAGAAAAATACTGACAGATCATTTTCCCAGTTGAGTTCCCCAACTATTAAAATGAATCTTACCCCTCACTTTCATTTCCTCAAATGATTGACTCTAGTGCTGAATTTAACACAGCCTCTAAAATGAAAGTGTGCTAATGATTTCAGGGAACTATAAAACATGAAAATTACAAATATTTCAATACTCTTCCAAGAGAACATAATACAGTACTCAGTGTATTGCCACTTGACAAATAGTTTCAGACTTCTAGGGTTTCTTATGAAGCTAAGATTAGTAGTTTAAAGAGCTATAATAGAATATCATATACCTTCCTAATTTATTTTCAAGATACACAAATCATCAAGAAATCTGTTTCTAAGATGCTGATTCTGAAATATGTTCATAGTGTGTTTCGAGAGAAGAGTAGACTGTTTTCCTGTGTGACAGCCATCTTATTTGTAACATTTATCTTTGGCATTATATCTTTCTTTACACAAAATATATTTATCAATCTGAGTATTGATCATCATGTTATTTCTTGTTACAAATATCCAAACAAGCACAAATTCTGCTAGATGATTTCTGGTGTCGTTTCTCTAATTGATGTTTTGGTAGGATTTATTTTGAGCTGAAGTGCTGAATACCTTGTCAGGAATTCCAGCTTATCTATGGAACCTGATACATTCCTACCCCCAACCAAACCCCAAATATAGACAGTTACAAATTATGCTTTAGGATTCTTAAAGATGAGCTCAAATTAGATGTGTTCCATAGCATTGTGATTACCTATCATATTTAACAAATAAGTCCTTAATACAAAAACTAAATACTTTATAACTTTGCAATTTATTTGTAGGATTTAAAATGGCATCCACAAAAGATGAATAGGTACTGGAGTCATACCGAAATTTTCGAATATCAACCCTACATTTGCTGGCTATACAGATTGGAAAAAAAATCCCTGTATTCTAAGCATTATATTTTTCATTAAAATAGATATAATAAAAACATGATATGTATAAAGTGATTTTAAAGATTAGATGTGATAATGCTTATAAAATGAATAACTACCATGAATTGAGTTCTATTAATGGAAAATTTCAAGTACTTTACCATGTGAAGGATTTTGTTTTTAGAAGTATAAGTTGATTGCTTCAGGTTACTTTTCTAAATGAAAAAAAATCTGTTAAGTAATAACACTGTTGTGTTACTGTCATTCAGCTAACAAAATGCAAGCTGAGATAGAAACTGACTGACTCCAGAAAATTCAATCATTATAATCTAACTGAATATAACCAAGAACCCATAACATTTAAAAATAGTATTTACTGAGTGCTTTAAAAGTGCTGCTGAGGGTTAGTGGTTTAAGCAATTGCATTTTAAGAACTCTTATAGGAACATGTCAGCTGGTCTCATTCCTTTTTTCTAGAAAACAAAAATTCTTTCCTTCTTTTCCCTAATGGTGATTTCTAGTATTGTGGGGGGTTTAAAATTTTTAAAATTTTTTATTTTTGTTTTTGTTTTATCTCTCGTGTTTTGTTGTTGTTCTTAGGATTTTCATCTCTCTGCTTACGTTACCTGCCTGTTCTGGTATGCTGCCTGCTTTATCCATTAGAGTCTTTAGCATATTAATCATAGTTGCTTTAAATTTCAGTGTCCCTGATATATCTGGTTCTGATATTTGCTCTGTATCTTCAAATTGTGTTTTTTGACTTTGGTATGCCTTGTACTTTTTCTTGATAGCCAGATATGTTGTACTGGGTAAAAGCAACTGCTATAAAGAAGCCATTAGTAACATGATGGTGAGGTATTTTGGGGGGGAAGCATTTTATATTCCTTTGATTAGGTGTCATTCTTTTGACTAGCCTGGGCCCCTAGACAGTGAACTTCACAAGCATTTCTTAGTTTGGTGAGGTTTTTTTTTTGTTGGTTTTTCTGTTTTTGTCGTTTTTTACTTTTTTTCTCTCCCTCTTTAGGCAAGCTAGCATGGGAGCACCAGCTGGAATTGAGTATTTCCTTTCCCTCAGGTTATGTTCTGATAATATCCCAGCACATTAAGTTCTGCTTACCTAGTTTCTCCTGAGGCAGACCTTGTTCAGAACAGAGTGCTCTGGCTTATTTCAAAATGGTAACTTTCCCTCTCCTTCTCTGGCAAAAGCAAGAGGAGATTTTTCTCTGATACCTGCTGTGGGAACCTGGTCCCTCTCCTAGAGGTACATCCCACAATATTGGTAGAGGCAGTGGAGGCACTATGAATGGGTCCTCATGGAGTTTCTCACTTTGAAACTTGTTCACACTGAGTGTCCAATAATTCATCGACTGCAGGTGAGCCTTTCCTACCTCAGCACTGCTTTCTGTGGCACTTTCCCTAAGGACTTTCTGCTCTGATAAACTGCTACTCCTTGTATTTGCTTCTTACACTCTCAAACCTCTGGATCAGTAGTTTGCTCTGTGTCCTCCTCTCTCTTATGGATCTAAAAAGAGTTGTAACTTTTCAGTCTGTTCAGCTTTTTACTTGTTAGGATGGAATGATGATTTCCAAGCTCCTTAAAATCAGAACTGAATGTAATAAATTTTTAAAAATCAGATAAAATAGTTATCTGGTATCATCTTCTTCTTCGAATTGTTTTTGCTCTTTTAGGACCTTTCCATTATCATATGATGATTTAAATGAGTTTTTTGAATCCTACAAAAGAGTCTTCCTAAGTTTTTATTAGATTCAGGATATATGCATAGGTCAATTTGGGTAGAATTGGCTTAACTATATTGTGAACATGAACATAGTACATGGTATTAAACAATTCAGTTAAGTCTTTTTAGTTTATTTTAGCAATATATTTCAGTTTTCAGTATAAAAGTCTCACATATATTTTGTTGTATTTATCCCCAATCAGATCATTTCTTTTAAAAAAATTAATTATAGTTGCTATATATATATATTTATTGAAATTATTGTAAATCATATAGTTGCCTTCTTAAATCTCAAAGTATTTTGTATAGTTTATAGAAATATGACTAATATTTGAATATTTATATTCAAATATAAATATTTGGATTTTATATAAATATGAATATTTATATTTATATTTTACATTTACATTTTAGATAGTTAATGTATAGTGCAATATTAGTTTCTGGAGTAAAATTCAGTGATTTGTCACTTACATACAATACCCATAGCTCATCATAACAAGTACCTTCCTTAATACCCATCCCCATCTAGCCCATCCCCCACCCACATCTCTCCATCAACCCTCCCTTTGTTCTCTATCTGTAAGAGTCTCTTATAGCTTGTTTCCCTCTCTCCTTTTTTTTCTTTCTAAATTAATTTAGTTCTAGTACATTTTTGTTGATCTCTTAAGATCTTTTTTTACTTGGCTGGTTGTGTTATATTTGAAGAAAAACAGTTTTACAGTTGACCCTTGAACAAAGTGAGAGTTAGGGTTTGCAGTTGCAAATTCACATATAAATGTTGACTCCCCCCAAACTACTAATATTCTACTGTTGACCAGAAGCCTTCCTGATAACATAAACTGTCAATTTACACACATTTTGCATGTTTTATATATTATATACTATATCCCAAGAATAAAATAAGCTAGAGAAAAGAAAATTTTATTTAAAAAAATAATAAGGAAGAGAAAATGCATTATGGTACTTAGTACTGTCTGTACTTTATTTATGTTTTTAAGAATCACATATGAGTAAACATCCACCATTTAAACCTGTATTGTTTAAGGATCAGCTGTATTTCTTTGTTAACCTATATTGTATTTCTTTTTCTTTGTTTCATGGGCTAGTACCTTTAGAACAATATTGAATGTGAATGGTAAGACAAGTTATCTTTGAATTGTTCTTGATTTTAGAAGAAAAGCATTCAATTTTTCAATTTTTATTGATGTTAGTTTTAGATTTTACAAAGCTGTTCTTTTTAATTCAGGGAATTACCTTCTGCACCTAGTTTTCTGAGAGTTGTTTTCAGGGGTGTATGTTGGATTTATAAAATACTGCTTTGTACATCTTTTAAGACGACCATATGGTTTTATTCTTTAGTCTGTTAATATTGCAAATTACATTAATTGCTATTCTGATGTGAATACAGCCTTTCATTCCTGGTATTAAAACACATCTGGTCATGATGTATTTCCACTTTCATATATTGTTGGATTCATTGCTAATATTTTTAAAAGTAATTATTGAATCTACGATCATAAAGTATGTTGGTCCATATTTTTATTTACTTGTAATGAGTTTGACAGACTTTGGTATCAGAACAATGCTGTTCTTTTAGAATGACTTGGACTTTATTTCCTCTCCGTCACTATTTTAGAAAAGTGTGTGTAAAACCAATGTTACTCCTCTTTAGGTGTGTTGGTAGGAATCAACAGAGATTTTATATAGGCTTGGCATAAAGTAAGATTATCCAAACAACATGTTAACATGTATGAAGGCAGTATATATATTTAGAACATAATATCAAAAGATAAGGAAAGATAAATGGGCCAATAGACTAATATTTAACTTTTAGAAATTAAAAGATTATGTCAAAGAATGAATAAAAACATCTAATTATTATTTTCTTAATATGTTGGTCTCCTATTCTGACACTATACATTCTAAACAGACAAGATCAAATTTGCCAATATATGAAGTACAGTACCTAAATGTAAACTTCACTTTAAGCTAAATAAAACTTTAAAATAACAATTTCTGAGGAAACTATCCAGAAAAATTGTTGGTGATACTAAATTATGACTCTACACATTAAAATATCAGAAAATTTGAATATGGAAGGGTATTTTTTTAATAAGCAAAGCAATGATTATAAACATCATTAGTTGCATGTAACTATAGTTACATAAATACAGTGGATGCATCTCATTAAGGTAATATCCATAAACAAAACTAGGTACAAAATAATACATACTTCTAATAATATGTATATAAGATTGAAAAACAATATCAATATATGATCTCACAAGCCAGAAGTCTTATTATCTTTGAAGGGATAGGGGAAGGTAATAGAGGTTGGAAAGGCTCTAGAAGGAGGCTTCTGGCAATAGTAATGATCCATTCTTTTACCCAGGTGGCAGTGGCATGTGTATTCAGTTTGTGATCATTTGTTGAGCTCTACATTTGTATTTTTAATGTGTGTTACACTTTAATGAAAAGTTTTTTTAAAAAGTTTCAAGTCCATAGACTTTAAAATGTATTTTTTGTAGTGCAAACAGCTCATGGGAAACAAATGAATATCAAAAAGTATCTGTCATATGTAGTCATTGATTAAAAACACTGAAGAAGTTAAAATTTCATACACCCTAGATATTTGTTGACACACATACAAGTAAAACAATTTATTTATCAGTTCTTTCTATTATGGAGTTATGGTCAATGCAAATATATTTATTTCCAAAGGTAAAAGAAGATCTGTGAGGTAATAAAACCATGAATTTTTTATGTACCAGGAAATCTGTTGCTCTGAAGATAGAAGTATGGTAAAAATTACTTGTCATCAGATTTAGAAATAAACATGGATGATGGAATAGTTTCCTTGAACAGTATTTTCCTTGTCATCTGTTTGCTTTTGCTCTGAGGTTCCTTTTCAGAGTTTTGTTTTGTTTTTCCTTTTTCTTTCATTTAATGTCTTTAAAATTGTAATCATTCTTTTATGATCTATAACCCCCTGTCTTTGTGTTTTTAAATCAGACTTCAGTGACATTACCACATTCCAGTTGATGCAGTCATCATCAAACACCACTGACTAAAGCAAAGAGTTTTTGAATTATTATATTAGCTTGCTGTTTTCATATGGACAATCATCTGTTAAAATTACAAAGCAAGTTTGTTTTGTGGGTTTATTATTATTATTTTTTTTTTATCTCTCGGTTGTATCTTCTATTGCACTTAATTTCTTTAAGAAAAGTAGCAGCACCAGAATTTCAAGTTCCCAGTGGAGCTCAAGTGAGAAGTTGTTCTACATTTTGGGGACACTCAGAGACCAGAGATGCTGTTTTGAGTTGGGGGCAGGGAGGGATGAAAAGGAAACAAAATGAGAGGTTCCTCTGCCGGATTGAGGTGTACATGTTTGGTTTCCAATAAAAGGTTATTGCACTGAAAGGTAGGATTCTTAGTGATGGGTCTGAGGAAGACTGGAAGCTCAGAAACTATCCAAAAAGAATAATTATTATTCGGTTCCAACACTGAATGTTACAGGGAACATTTGAACAAACTATGAATACTCAGCAGCATCTGTATTCCCTAGATCTGAAAGCTAGAATGCACATTCTAGAAGACGTTCCCTACTGGTTTTTTGGGAAAGAATTATAAACTGGAATTGAACTCAATCTGCAGAGGTGTAAGGGAGAGGTCTCCTTCCAGACATATGCTGAAGACTGACTTTTTCTTATGATAATCTTGTAAGAATTGAGTTCTGACATTGGCTTAATACATCTTCTAACTATATTGAATGGTAGTCTTTCCCGACTGGGACTTTGCTTCCAGGAGAGAAATCAATGCCAGCCCAATATTGTCAGAATCCCATAGGTCTAGATCAAGAAAATTGTTATCCAATTTAGTTATTTTAGGTTATTTAGTTATTTAGTTATATTAGGTTTGGGTATTCTGCCCTACGTGGTAAGTCACATTTCGTCATCACACTGATCCAACAATGAAAGCTCACATTTGAGATGTTTAATTATGTTTTTGTTCATTCTGATCCATATTTTTCTCTCAGTCCTTCAGAAAATTTTACAGGCCTTGGATTGTGGAGCATGTGCATCAACAAACACTGAATAAATTGTTGAATTTCACTTATCAGTGACTTTAGGGCATGGAAATGAGTAGAGGAGAGTCCAAAAGAAATGCTTGCAATATAAGAAGCAAAAACCTGGTTATTGCTATTAAAATGTCACACATTTAGTGCTTCATTTTTTTTTAAAGATTCTATTTATTTATTTGACAGAGAGGGAGAGACGGCGAGGGAAGGAATAAAAGCAGGGGGAGTGAGAGATGGAAAATCAGGCTCTCCGCTGAGCAGGGAGCCAATGTGGGCTTGATCCCAGGACACTGGGATCATGACCTGAGCCGGAGGCAGACTCTTAACTGACTGAGCCACCTTGACACTCCAGCATTCAGAGAAACTATGCAAATATATTGAATGAATGAATGAATGAATGAATGAATGCAATATATTGAAACTATGCAAATATATCATCTTATAGTTCTGGAGCCCAGAATTCTAAAATTGATAGGCAAGGGTGCCTTCCTTTTGGGATTTTGGGGAAGAACCTGATCTCATGCCTTTTCTAGCTTTTGGTCATCCCTGCTTTCCTTGGCTCATGGCCTCATATTTCAAGTCAGCAGTGTGTCATCTTCCAGTACCTCTTTCTCTCTTGGCTTTCATCTTCACATGCATTTTTTTTTACTATGATTTTTTTGTCTCATTATAAGGACCTTTATGATTACATTGGAAGCACACAGATAATCTAGGCTATCTCACCATCAGATGATCCTTAATTAATTACATATGTAAAGTCCCCTTTGCCATGTAAGGTCACATATACACATGTTGCAGGGATTGGGATACGGACATCTTTCAGAAACTATTATTCTGTCTACCACATCTGGCTAATATATCCAAAGTGATATCAATCTAAAAGCTAAGAAGAGAGCAGGCTCCCACATACCAGCCAAAGGGAAACAAAACAGGAAAAAAAGTGTATGAAAATGAGAAAGAAAAGGAAAGCAGAATGAGACTAGTCCAGACTGTGAGTGAGACACCTGTTTTTATAAATCATGCTTTATTGGAAAACAGCTATGTTTGTTTACTCAGGTACTGCCCATGGTTGCTTTTGTGCTACAATGACAGAGTTCATAATTGTGATAGAGTTCACACGGCCTAATGAACCAAAAACATTTCTATCTACTTAGCACTTTATGGAAAATTTGGCTAATCCTTGGTTTAGAGAATTATCTGAATGGAAAACTATAGCATTTCTTTATATAATGTTTTTATCTCTTGAACAGGCACTTAATTAGATTCCTAGGGCTGCTATAACAACATGCTACAAACAATATTAATTTATTCTCTTCAGGCTAGAGGCTAAAATTCCCAAATCTATTGGTACATACTTCTCTGAATGCTCTGAGGACTTCTTTCTCGCCTTTTCTAGCTTTTGGTAGTTACGAACAGTCCTTGACATTCCTTGGTTTATAGATGACTAGCCCCTACATCTGCCTCTATCTCCAAATGACCTTTTTCTCTGTATGTTGCCATCTAAATTTCCCTCTTGTTATAAAGACATTAGTCCTTAGGTTAGGGCTCACTCTAACCCAGTATGTCCCTAGAGTAAAATGCAGTGATTTGTCACTTGCATACAATACCCATAGCTCATCATAACAAGTACCTTCCTTAATACCCATCCCCCATCTAGCCCATCCCCCACCCACATCCCTCCATCAACCCTCCCTTTGTTCTCTATCTGTAAGAGAACACTCCCTTATGATCTTACCTTATTTTGGCTATATCAGCAAAGACCCAATTTTTAAATAAGGTCACATTCAGAGTTCCCCAGGGTTAGAACTTCAACATGTCTCTTTTTAGGGGACACAATTAACCCATAGCAGACATCAAAGGATATTTTAAAAAGTGTTTTCCTAGGCACCTGGGTGGCTCAGTTGGTTAAGCAACTGCCTTTGGCTCAGGTCATGATCCCAGAGTCCTGGGATTGAGTCCAGCATCAGGCTCCCAGCTCCATGGGGAGTCTACTTCTCTCCCGACCTTCTCCCCTCACATGCTCTCTCTCTCACTGTCTCTCTCTCAAATAAGTAAATAAAAAAATTTTTGAGTGTTTTCCTAACATGAAAACCAGCAATGCTTTTAACTCACATTCTGTTTGACATCAATCTGGGCAAATGCTAAATCCACCCAGGACAGGTAAAGTGATCAAATAATTTAAACAACTATGTAATACATTTGCATTTGATGGTGTAGAGTATACCCAAAGTCATGTTGCTCTCAGTGAATCAAAACTCTTGGTTCCTATGTGGTTATGTGGCCTCATTTGAAAATCTGGAAGTACACCCTTTATTTTGGTTTTGGTTTTATTTCTGATTCTCTTTGGTAGGCTTACCATGTGCTTAACCTTGTACATTCCAAAATTTAGAATATGTGACATTGGGTAGGTAACATGCCCATAAAATATGACTATTTCTCCAAAGCCACGGTAAACTTTGAAATGCTAGTATCAGTCTCATATTCTTGAGATTTGGAAAAGGTTTTATTTGCACCTGTTTTTCATTTATGTTTCATGTGGCTAAGTATGTTTCCTTTTTTCTGCTGCCTATTAAATTGAAGCTGCAGTGGCAGATTTTGTCTTCTTACTTTTGTAATTGTGCCCAAAGGTTATTAAGCAATGAGCCCCTCTAATAAATATAATTTATGAATATGAAAATGCTCATAAATGATTTTTAATTCTTAAAGGGAACCACAGGAGCTCTAAATCTATTGGTCTCTGCATTCTTTCTCTGGTACAGCATCAAGGTTGAGAGGAATAACTGACTTTCAGAACTGTTGTGCAGATCATAAATTAGAAAGGACTGTCATATCATAAGGCTGTATTGGAAAAAAAACAGCATTCTCACTTGTGATGATTACCTGCTGTTGATGAGCTTATGTTGTTAGATACTTTTCCTCCCAAATTAAGGATATTTTAAATATTTACAGGAGAAATAAATGTTATTGTACTTTTAATTAATATTTTACAGAAAAAAAATCATCTTTAAATATGAACAATACACAGGCAAGCTATCATGAAGCAGGTTCATTCTTTCATTTATTTATGCTTTCACACTATGTTCTACAAAATTCCGCAATTATCATATATCATATTTTATTGTAGTCATTCATTTATATGGCTGTCACCCCTTCTAAGCTTTGAAGACCTTCAAAGTAAGACAATGGTTCATTTATCTCTGTAACTTCTACTTGCATGCTAACATATGGCAGGCATTTAATACATGTTTTTAGATTTAAAAAAAAAAATGTGAGAATAAACTGGCATAGTCCCTAATAATTAAGCAGAATGCCCACATCCAATAAAAACTAAATATGTAAATAAGTTACAATGAATTTTCCTTAAGAAAAAGATTAAATATATATAAATTGAGATTGTGTATTGATTGAAAGCATGCCATCTGCTATGGGGGTTCTGCCTTATTCACTTTAATTAGAAAGAAGCCAAGAAAACTTAATATGTTCCAAGAAATTGGGAATCCATTAATGTCATGGTGGGATGTTTAGAAGAAAAACATGATTTTGTAAGCCTCTTTTAATTTTACTTATATATATATATGTATATGTAAGTTAGGTATATTATTTTATTATTAAATATTGCTATATATTAATATATTGTGTATATATATATTACATATAAGCCATATGTAACTTTTCAGTTTATACTATACTTAACATTTATATTTCAGAATAGACTCAATAAATATATATTGGACCCTGAACTGATTGTAGGCATTGTGCTAGCCCTTTGGAGCACAATAAAAATAGGGCACAGAGGGGCGCCTGGGTGGCTCAGTGGGTTAAAGCCTCTGCCTTCGGCTCAGGTCATGATCCCAGGGTCCTGGGATCGAGCCCTACATCAGGCTCTCTGCTCCGCGGAGAGCCTGCTTCCTCCTCTCTCTCCCTGACTGCCTCTCTTGCCTACTTGTAATCTTTGTCTGTCAATAAATAAATAAAATCTTAAAAAAAAAAATAGGGCACAGCTCTCCTTGCTTAGCTCTTTCTCTCTTAGGGACAATAATAACTATCCGAGTTGTTTCATGTTTTGTTAATCATATTGGATATTTGTGAGTGATATTATATATTTTTGAAATATATTTCCTTTTTTCATAAGTTGGCATGTTATAACTACTGATAAACATCTATGGAGCAATTATCATGTGTAATTATGGGAGATATAAAATTCTTCCCTGTTTATTTTTCTTCTGTATTGAAATGCCTAGTTCAAGGAGAATATTGTGGTTCAATGAAGCATTTTAGATATTTTCTGGAATAATCATATAAAAAAAAAGAATACTCACATGATTGTCCCTTATCTGACTAGACTCCTGTACCATCTAAGGCTATTTCCCTGAAATAGTTGTTACATCATATTAGTGAATTGCAGTCTCCCTTCTCCCCCTGTATCTGTCTCCTGCCCCACCAACAAGTCCATATCCCAGTCATCCTTTAGAGCAACCTTAAAAAAAAAGTCATCTTTGCCCAGCTACCACTAGGGTTCTACCCACTGTAAGCTGGAAACAGTATCTCCTTTCTCCAAATTCGTATTGTATTATTTCAGAACATGTTTCACTAGAGCTTTGTACCTTTCACTAAGAGCTGCATCCTACTCTATCTCCTGAAGAAGAGAGTATGCCACACTCAGGTTTGAATGCACATGTTGCCTAGCACAGTGCCTTGTGTAAAAGCTCCATTTTAAAAATATTTATTGGATTAATAAATAAACTACCGCTATTCATATTATCTACTAGAAAGGGTTCCATTCAACAATGTAAAAATCATAGGATAACATTCTGTATGATTCTGAGAACATTCTCAATGGAATTGGAATTCAACCATAGATTATTAGGATGTTAGCATTTAATTACATTGGGATTTGAAAATAAATGAAGAGTTCATTGGCTTGGGAAGGATATGAGGGCTTTTACTGGAATTAGTGATTATTTCCTCAATAATTAAAAACTGTCTTTATAAAATATATCCTAAGTAAAATATAACAGAAGAAAGATAGGAAACTATAATCACTGAGCCCCAAAAGGTAAATTAAATTTATAATTTTAAATATAGTTCATCATGAAATATTAAACTCACATGGAAATTTTTTCTGGAAAATAAGCATAAAGAGAAATTTAATTTCTTTGGAATAACAGAGTTTCCATAATTAACATTAAAGCTTTTTCCAGTTTTGAAAGACCATTACTTAATGAATACATAAACTTGACTTTTACATTTATACCTCCTAAAAGAACATGTGCATAGTTTGGGATCCAGAAAATAAAATATTAGATTTTGAATATTATAAGGTGAAAAAAATACAGCCAGATTCAATTTATTTTCTGAACTTTACTAATAACTTTCCCAATTACATAAGGGAAGAGCATTAACACTTAGATGGCCACATTCTGTTCCAGGTGACTGGCTGGTGGCATTACATATGACTTTACACTTAGTTATTATCACACAAAAAAATACTCTGACCCTATTCTATAAATAAATAACTGAGGTTTAGATACTTTTCTAAGATTAAATAGCTAGTGAGAGTTGGAATTAGAGCATAAATATGTTTAAATCTATATTCTATGTTCTTTATATTTCCAAAGATTCAGGGGTGTGCTGGTAAATATTCCACATATGGCTGCGGGTGGGAGGGCCTGATTTGTACCATTTGCTGATTTCCATAGCACAAATACTCTTGCCTTAACTGATTTAAAGCTACCAATATCATCTCAATGTAGAGGGAGTTGAAAAGAAATTTAATTATTTGGGGCTAGTAATAACCATCTCCAGCACACCACTGAAAAAAAATGCTATTATGGGCAGTTATAATATCAGGACAGTGTAATTGAGAAGAGATCAATTGTTCAAGCTGGTAATGCTGAGTCAAGACAAAGAAATGACATTCTAGGAGTTTGAAACAGGAAACAATGGATAGACGAGGTAAAATCAAGAATTTCCAGTGACTAGATACCAGGAAAGGAACAAGGGATTACAAATGAAGTTTATAATTTTTTTCAAAAAGTATTTTATTTATTTGAAGGAAAGAGAGCATGAGCGTAAGGGCGGGGCAGAAGGAGAAGCAGACTCCCTGCCAAGCAGGGAGAATGATGCAAAGCTTAATCCCAGGACATGTAGATCATGACCTAGAAAGGGCACAGGCTTAACTGACTGAGTCACCTAGGTGCCCCAATTTATGAAATGTTTTGTGTTATCCTTAGTACCTAGTTTTCCACGTCTTATTATAAGATCCTTAAGTAGCAGTCAATTATATGCCCCAAATAACAAAATTTGAAGTTAAAAACAAAAAACAATAACTGGAAACAACTCAAATGCCTATCAGTAGTGGAATGTATAAATAAATGGTAAAATATTCATATAATGGGATATTATACAACAATGAAAAAAGAATAAAATTACTGCTACCCCAGGTTAGTATAGATGTACCTCCAGAATACTAATGTGGCGTGATAACAAAATTGACACAGAAAAATACAAACAGGAGGATTCCATTTAAAGACACAGTTATTAAAAACAGGCAAAACTAAATATATTTTTGGCAATGATTGCACAGATAGTAAATGTCATTACAAAAATTTAAAGGAATAGTTAACAATAAATTATAAGTGGTAGCTTTCTGGAAGGACAGAGAAGGGGAATCAGAGTTGGCTGGTGTCAAATGTGTTTCTGTATGTTGGTAATGTTCTATTTCTTGACTGAAGAACTGGTTATAAAGTTTTTGAATTTTATTACTTCTTAAAGCTTGTTTATGCATTCACCATGTCCTATGAATGCAATAGTTTATAAGAATATTTTGAAATATCAATAACAATTCTAATAATAATTCATAGAAAGTACAAAAAATAAATTTTAGATTACCTCTGCTTGTGATATACGCACAATGTATTGATATGCAGACACAAATGAGGATAGTGTTATAGAAGAATCTTGAGGACTTTGTTTTGCTCACTTCTCTGTAATTAGTGATAAGAATAATGATAGGACATACAAAGCACTTAAAAATAGTCAAGCCTGATAGCCTTCACATTTAACTATTTGACCAATATTTTGGTATAAAGATGTATTGATGTAACATTGAAATAAGGGCAATCAAGTCTAAAAATGAGTCAAATTCAAAACAAAACAAAAAAAAAACCAAACAAACCAGAAGCTCAAAAACCAGAATGATTTCAGATAGTTAAAAAAGTGAATGTAAATATTCCTGTGAAAATGAAAGTATTTGGGAAATTTAGGAATTCATTTATATTAAAAACATATAGTAGAGCTAAAAAATATTGGAATATATGCTGAGATATGTTAAATTCAACAACAGATGTTGGTATACTAAAAATATGACTCTGAGATAGTAGCTTTATAAAAATTATATGCAGTTATATAGAAATCTAAAGTTGTACTAATATAAATAAAGCAGAAAAACAACAAAACCAAAAACCTTAACATCAATGTTCATAACAATTACATAGTCCATATAAGACTCATCATAATATAACAGATGATTTGAAATAGCAGAATTAGATAAAATGTACATATTCTCAACTTCATTGGCTAATACAATTAACAAACAAACAAAATTTAAGACCTGACAAACTTTACAGAAAAAAAAAGGTATTTTAATACCAAAATTAAGCTAGATATTTTGACTGAATGGTATTAAGTAGATCTGAAGGTATATACGAAGGATTTTTCAGGAAAGCTAAAGATAATATTGCTTTGTTTTTTATAATTTATATGGTATTTTTCTCAAGAAAAATAAATATCTTTGAAGTTGTAAAAAAATTGTCACCCACCATTTTACCAAATATCAACACAAAAACATTTCTCAACCTTTTTTTTCTGTATACATATTTTAACATTATTTTAATCATAAAATAATAAATTTTGAGACCTACTTTTTTTACCTTATTTTCTAAGTAAAGCATTTTTCTATGAGTATCTTTGGGAATATCCTTTTCCTTCCAAAGTGAAATAATTTCAAAAATTATCCTTTGGCTAAATCTTCACATGCAAAATTATTATTTTCAAGGTTCTACAAATCTTTGGATCCTATTATTACCTATGGCTGATTCAAAACTTTGTTGCCAATTTTTCATACTAGATATATGAATGATTTGTTTTAAGCCTTACTAAATAGAATTAAGTTTTACCTTCTGAGGAAGTTTGATATGACTTTGCACTGCAGATTGACTTGCAGACTTATTTCCAGAGATGTAAAAAATACTTTCAAAAGTGTGTTGACTAGGAGCACCTGGGTGGCTCAGTGGGTTAAAGCCTCTGCCTTCAGCTCAGATCCTGATCCCAGAGTTTTGGGATTGAGCCCCGCATTGGCTCTCTGCTCAGCAGGGAGCAAGGAGCCTGCATCCCCCTCTCTCTCTGCCTGCCTCTCTGCCTACTTGTGATCTCTCTCTGTCAAATAAAGAAATAAAATCTCAATAAATAAATAAATAAAATTTTTAAAAAGTGTGTCCACTGATTTAGGTTTAGATTTCCTCTATTGTGCATTATTTGATTATGTTTTCTCCTAATTTATTTGTGTTTTACTTATAACTTTTATAAGCTCCGCAAAACAAAGAATCTGGGTAGTTTACCTATTATGTTTACAGAGGGAAATGGGAAAGAGTAAGATTGACCATTTTAACAAGTGGACTAAGTATATTGGTTTTTTAATTATTAATAAATACATATATTAAATAATAAATATAATAAATAATTATTCCTATGTCCATTGATTTAGGATGACAGGAAAATGCCATTAAAACTAATGCTCTAAGAATAGTATAAAAGTTAGGATGTTAGGACAATATTACATTTTTCAAATGACAGAAGACATTGAGCAACAGAGGGTAGAAGAATGGAAATGAAGACAGGAGAGTAAGTCCTTTCAAAATCACCAAAAGATTCAATCAAACTCTTCTATATACCAAAGAAAGCATGTGATTTAAAAAAAAAAAAGTTGCTTGTGTCAGTAAAAAAAGGATAATTCCTAGTGTATGTATTTCAGTGCAATATTACTGCCTTTAATTTTTAACCATATACTCTCAAAAGAGAAGGAAAAACACTTAACAAAGAAAGAGTATATTGAGTAAAGACAAATTGTGGCTGGTTGGCAAGTCAGAATTTTACACTCTTCTAATCTATAACAATTGTCTTATCTAAAATCCTGGTAAGGGTCACTTTTGTGGCTCAGTCCGTTAAGCATCTGCCTTCCCCTCAGGTCAGGATCCCAAAGTCCTGGGATGGAGCCCCATGTGGACCTCCTTGCTGGACAGGGAGGCTGCTTCTTCCTCTCCCCCCACACCCTCCCCTCTTTGTGCTTGCTCTCTCTATTTCTCTCTCTCTCAAATAAATAAAATCTTTAAATAAATAAATGAATAAATAAATAAATAAATAAATAAATCCTGGTGAAAGACATTTTAAAAATTAAATTATGTTAGGGGTTCCTGAGTGGTTCAATCAGTTAAGTATCTGCCTTCATGATCTCAGGGTCCTGGGATGGCATCTGCATCAGGCTTCAGGTTCAGCAGGGAGTCCGCTTGAGGTTCTTTCTCTCCCTCTGCTCTGTCCTCCCACTCTCTATCTTTGAAATAAATAAATAAATCTTTAAAAACTTATATTATGTTATATTGTATTATATTATATTATACAAAGAATAGAGTTGTTATTATGAGCCTGCTATCAATACTAAATATGACCCAATGTTATTTATATTATTATGTTATGTATTACTCATTATTTATGTTATTTAATAAATAATTAAATAACCTGGTACCATGGTATACCATCTAAAAAATACACACACAATATTGTAATAACATTACTAGTGTATAGTTAAGCTCAAGGAGACATCTAAATTGTCTATACACTTCAGTGAGTAGATAAAAATTTCTTATTTATAGCAGTGTCCTTTATTAAAGTCAATGATAGACACATAATTGGGTAATATTCATGGACTCTTAAATTCTTAAACTAGGATTGGTTTTTGCCAGTTCTCCAATTTGGGCTTTTAATTACTTCAGCTACAATAAGTCTAACTCTCTTCTTATACTAGCATTTAATAGTAGGAATTTTTGGAAGGAATACTCTTTCTAAAATTATGTCATGAAAATTTGTGTTTAGGTGAATAAAAACCCAAAATCACTCATAATTACCTTAAATCATCTATCAGAATTTAAATATTTTAACATCTCTCTAGATCCACAAATTGGTATTTGTGTTTTGTACTGGACTCCCAGCTATAATAGGTTAATCAAACAATTGAGCGATAACTCATATTTTTCTGAGCAGTGGAAATCATAAGTGCCTTATAAAGTGAAATTAGAAGGGAGTTTTGAAATATGAATTGTTCCAACTTCAGTTTGTGTGTGTGTTTCCAAATAACTGTCTTTGAGACTTTGTGAATCACTGGATAAACCATGGAAATTATTTCGTTGTACAACATCAAATAATACCCTCTGTTCTTGGTATATTTTGTGAAAAAAAGGAGAAACAAAATAAGGGGAAAGCAATTTTATCAAAAAATACTAAGTTACCTGGTATGAGAGCCAAATTTGTCTGCTAACTGAATCACACAATTACAACAGCTTACCTGTTGACTGGCAACTTTGGAGTTGAACCCCTCAATATGAAGGATGTGTCCTCGTACTATTGATGGTCTTATGTAAGAAAGAATTCCTGCTTCAGGCAAAAAGCTTGATCCCAAATAGTACCCTGAAGAACTGAGCTGAATTTAAGCAATTAATTCTTCCCAAATAAACCAATAATATTAAAACTTGCTATGTTCTTTGAGGACAGAATGTTAAAAATGGTAGACAGAGGTCAAGGGTACTCCAGAAATAAAATATTCTCCACTTGAAAAGAAACATAAAGTGGTTGTGAGCATCCCCTAATGAAATATGTAAATATATACATAAAGACTACTTGACATTAATATATTCTTTTTGTATTAAAACTTAAAAAAATACTATTCAAACCAGTATTTCACTAAATGGATGGAGTGGTAATTCACTTAACCAGTCCCCCCATAACATTGATGATTTGGGAAGGTAACCATTTTCAACAGTATTTATTTCTCACTTTCTACAGATACTTTTTGGTTATGTGTAATTTTTGGCAGAGCCATTTAGTAATGTGCCTTAGAGTCACATTTTTTTTTCTGCCTAGGTAGACACTCTAGTGAAACAAGATTAAGCTTTTTCTCCAAATAATGAAGCAGTTTGGAATTATGCACTTTTCAATTTCATAATCCTTTAAATCTAAGGCCATTATATTTTTATCTCTTTTTAAGATACTGCTTATGTATTCCTTTGAGAAAACATCTTGATTCTCACTTCAGTTATTTATGATTTAAATTTGCATACTGTCTTTCTTCTGAAAAGTTTATGGCATTGAATAAAAACACTTTCAACTTTCATTAAACATCTGTCACAATCCAGTGCTAAAAAAACAGCAGGGAAGCTTTACAACAATAACTGAAGAAATATGAAGAGAAAAAGAAAATACTAAATAGTAATAATAATAAATTTATTGTACCATCATTCAGAGCCCTCTGACCCTGCTGCAAAAAAAGAAAAAAAAAACCCACTAAACTTACATGTTAATTACACATAATCCATTTTCTAGATAAGTAGTTGATTTCTATTTCTTTTCTATATATGATAGGCAACCTCTTACCTCAGCAAATTTGTTGAATCTTTTGTTTAAAATGCTCATCCATTTGCATTCAAAGATTCATCAGTGGAGAATTTGACTTTCATCATTCAGTATTTAGATAAAAATATCAGTTGGTTAGGCAGGCAAGTAGGGATATAAAGTTTGATTCACTGTGAATTCCTCTACTAATAGAGATTAGGCATTCTGGATAACAAAATGAGATACCTGGGGACAACAATTACAAAAAGTTGAGTAAAAAGTATTCATCAAAAGGAAGAAGTCATGTGGTAACAATAAGTATTTGGGAGGAACAGAAGGAAAGCTTAAGAGAATCTACATTCCTGACAGCAAGAGGAATAAAAAACGTTATAGTTAATGAGTTGTTGATACCCAACTAAGGGATCACAACTAAAATGGAAATCTCAACAGAATAGAACAGAGGCAAAATTCCCAAAGAGTTTATCAAGCTCCCATTCACAGGCAAATTGAAGAGGACTGTGGAAAGTTTAGAATGCCAAGATGTTCTGTAATGAATAGAAAGTTAATCAAAAGAAGTTCCTTTTCTGATTAGAAACCAGCACTGAGAAGAAATTATTTATACTAGAAGTCATACTGAAATATACAAGAACATCAGTCAAAGAAGAGAGAAGAGACATTTATCATGAGATGTAAGAGAATAATGAGGAGGATGAATCTCAGTAAAGACCTTAGTAGAAATACATACCTAAAAGCATATACAAGATTTACGCTAATAATAAAAAGCAAGATAACATAATTTAAAATGTAATCAGGATATAAGTAGAACAACATAAATTAGAATTCAAAAAATCAAAAAAATAGAATTCGGGGCACCTGGTGGCTCAATGGGTTAAGCCTCTGCCTTCAGCTCAGGTCATGATCTCAGAATCCTGGGATCGAGCTCTGCATCGGGCTCTCTGCTCAGCAGGGAGTCTGCTTCACCCTCTCTCTCTGCCTGCCTCTCCGCCTGCTTGTGATCTCTCTCTCTGTCAAATAAATAAATAGAATTAAAAATTCAGAAATTAGGATTTTTTTTAATGAAAAATGTAAAAAGGGGGCTGATACTATCAGAAAAAGATTATAAATGACAGCAATACATATTTTGTTATTGAAGATTAACCTAGAAGGCACAAAATGGTAAATAAATGTCACAGATAACATTATAAAATAAATAGAAGATGGAGATAATAAAATAGAAAAATAAAGAGGATATAGAGGAAAGAATTTTAAAATGTGAAAAAGTGATAAATAGTTAAAGAAGATAGGCAACTAAGGTCCAACATACACATAACTGGAGTCTCCATAGGGGGAAAAATCAAAGCACTAAAACAGAACAAATAATAAGATGTATAATTAATGCATATACTCTGAACTAAAATGTGACATGAACCTATACATTAGGTTATCATACCACATAACTAGGGAAAATATCCCAGAATGGCCAATATTAAAATATACCCTACTAATAGTGATAACTATTGAAATAAAACTTTAGAGAGGAAAAAAAAAAGAGGAAAAAAAATCACATGTAAGGGGAAGAAAATCCTACTAGCATCAAATTTTTCCACAGCAACACTTTATGCCAGGAAATAATAGAGTAACACGGTAGGCTGCACAAAGAAAGGCAACTTAATCATGAATTTTATAAGGAAACAAATTGACTTTCAAGTATAATGGCTACAGACACACTGCCACACACATGCAAAATTTTCAGGATGTTGTTCTCATGAGTTCTTTCTATAGAAATCAAGTCATGGATGAGCTTCAGACAAGGAAAATGAGTAGATAATTATCAGCATAAGCCTTTTGTTGAACAGTGAATATAAATTTATCTGTAGAACTCAGCCTAATTGATGGACTTAACAAAGACATTGTATAATGTTATGATGGTATGCCTTGATAATATGGATAGTATAACAAGTTGGTAGAGAGTGTGAAGAACACGTGGAAAATAAACTTGATGGTTTCCTGTGTTTACTGAAAAAAAAGTATGTTAGTTCAAATTAGACGTTATGGGTACAGAAGAAACATAAAAATGCTTACAATGTTCATGGTAGGGAATCATTAGCTGTACAAAAGAAGAAGGAGAAAAAGAAGGGGAAGAAGATGAAAGCTGGAGATATTTTATCAGAATGCAATACAAGGTAATCTCTTTCCACTGTTTGGCTTTTGTGGACATTGCTGTAATGAACACTATGAACATTATTATGAACATTGGGGTTCATGTGGCCCTTCTTTTCACTACATCTGTATCTTTGCAGGTAAATATCCGGTAGTGCAATTGCAGGGTTATAAGATAGCTCTATTTTTAATGTCTTGAGGAACCTCCACAATGTTTTCCAAAGTGGCTGCCCCAATTTGCATTCCCACCAACAGTGTAAGAGTTCCCCTTTCTCCACAACTTCTCCAACATTCGTTGTTTCTTGCCTGCTTGTGATCTCTCTCTCTGTCAAATAAATAAATAAAATCTTTAAAAAAAATAGAATTCAAAAATTCAGAAATTAGGATTTTTTCAAATGAAAAATGTAAAAAGGGGGCTGATACTATCATAAAAAGATTATAAATGACAGAAATACATATTTTGTTATTGAAGATTAACCTAGAAGGCACAAAATGGTAAATAAATGTCACAGATAACATTATAAAATAAATAGAAGATGGAGATAATAAAATAGCAAAATAAAGAGGATATAGAGGAAAGGATTTTAAAATGTGAAAAAGTGATAAATAGTTAAAGAAAAAAGTTAATAGTTCAGTTTTTGCCATTCTAACTGGTGTAATGCAGTATCTCAATGTGGTTTTGATTTGAATTTCCCTGATTGCTAATGATGATGAACATTTTTTAATATGTCTGTTCGCCATTTGTATGTTTTTGGATAAGTGTCTGCTCATGTCTTCTGTCCATTTTTTGATGTGATTATCTGTTTTTTGAGTGTTGAGTTAGAGGAGTTCTTTATAGATCTTGGATATCAGCCCTTTGTCCATAGTGTCATTTGAGAAAATCTCCCATTCTCTGGGATGCCTCTTTTTTTGTTGACTGTTTTCCTTTGCTGTGCAGAAGTTTTGATCTTGATGAAGTCCCAAAAGTTCATTTTTGCTTTTGTTTCCTTTGCCTTTGGAGACATATCTTGAAAGAAGTTGCTGGGGCCAATGTCGAAGAGGTTACTGCCTACGTTCTCCTCTAGGATTTTGAGAGATTCCAGCCTCACATTTAGGTCTTTTATCCATTTCGAGTTTATCTTTGGGTATGTTGTAAGAGAATGGTCAGTTTTATTCTTTTGTATATAGCTGTCCAATTTTACCACCACCATTTGTTGGAGAGACTTTTTCCATTGGATATTTTTTCCTAGTTTGTCAAAGATTATTTGACCATGGAGTTGAGTGTCCATATCAGGCCTTTCTATTCTGTTCCATTGGTCTATGTTCTGTTTTTGTGCCAGTACCATGCTGTCTTGGTGATCACAGCTTTGTAATACAGCTTGAAATCAGGCAATGTGACTCTCCCAGCTTTATTTCTCTTTTTCAACATTTCCTTGGGAATTTGGAGTCTTTTCTGATTCCATACAACTTTTAGGATTATTTGTTCCAGCACTTTGAAAAATGCTATTGGTATTTTGATTTGGATGGTATTGAAAATATAGATTGCTCTGGGCAGCATGGACATTTTAACAATGTTTATTCTTCCAATTCATGAGCATGGAATGTTTTTCCATCTTTTTGTGTCTTCTTCAATTTCTTTCATGAGTCTTTTGTAGTTCCTAGAGTATAGATCCTTTACCTCTTTGGTTAGGTTTATTCTAAGGTATCTTATGGTTTTTGGTGCTATTGTAAATGGAATTAATTCTCTAATTTCCCTTTCTATAGTTACATTGTAAGTGTATAAGATAGCAACTGATTTCTGTGAACTGATTTTTGTATCCTACCACATTACTTAATTGCTGTATGAGTTCTAAGAATTTGGGATTAGAGTCTTTTAGGTTTTCCACATAAAGTATCATGTGATCTGCAAAGAGAAAGAATTTGACTTCTTCTTTGCCAATTTGAATAACTTTTATTTATTTTTGCTTTCTGATTTCTGATTCTAGTACTATGTTAAACAATAGGGGTGAGAGTGGTCATCCTTGTGTTCCTGATCTTAAGGGAAGGGCTTTCAGTTGTTCTCCATTAAGAATGATATTAACTGTGGGTTTTTCATAGATGGATTTTATGAAATTGAGGAATGTTCCCTCTATCCCTATACTCTGAAGAGTTTTAATCAGGAAAGGATGCTGTATTTTGTCAAATGCTTTTCCTGCATCAATAGAGAGGACAGTGTGGTTCTTGTGTCTTCTCTTATTGATTTGTTCTATCGCATTGATTGATTGATTGCAAATGTTGAACCACCCTTGCATCTCAGGGATAAATATTACCTGGTTGTGGTGAATAATCCTTTTAATGTACTGTTGGATCCTATTAGCTAGGATCTCATTGAGAATTTTGGCCTTATATTCATCAGGGATATTGGTCTGAAATTCTCATTTTTGATCGGGTCTTTGCCTGGTTTGGGGACCAAGGCAATGCTGGCTTCACAGAATGAGTCTAGAAGTGTTCCTTCTGTTTCTATTTTTTGAAACAGCTTCAGGAGAATAGGTATTATTTCTTTTTTCAATGTTTGAAGAATTCCCCCGGGAATCCATCAGGTCCTGGACTCATTTTGGGAGAGGTTTTTGATCACTGCTTCAATCTCATTACTGATTATTGGTCTATTCAGTTTGTCAATTTCTTCCTGTTTCAGTTTTGGTAGTTTACTGGTTCCCAAGAATGCATCCATTTCTTCCAGGTTGCTTTATTTATTGGAATATAGTTGCTGATAATAATTTCTGATTATTATTTCTATTTCCTTGATGTTAGTTGTGATCTCTCCCCTTTCATTTGTAATATTATTAATTCGGGTTCTTTTTCTTTTCTGGTGGATAAGTCTGGTCAGTGGTTTATTGATCTTATTAATTCTTTCATAGAATGAGCTTCTAGTTTGACTGATCTACTTTATTGTATTTCTGATTTCTAAATCATTGATCTCTGCTCTAATCTTAATTATTTCCCTTCTCATGCCTGGGGTAAAATTTGTTGTTGATTCTCCAGTTCTTTAAGGTGTAAAGATAGTTTGTGTATTAGGGATTTTTCTATTTTTTTGAGTGAGGCTTAGATGGCTATATATTTCCCCCTTAGGATGGCCTTTGCCATATTCCATAGGCTTTGGACCAATGTGTTTTCATTCTCATTGGTTTCCATGAATTGTTTAAATTCTTTGATTTCCTGGTTGATCCAAGTATTCTTGAGGAGGATGGTCTTTAGCTTCCAAGCCTTTGAATTTCTTCCAAACTTTTTCTTGCAATTGAGTTCGAGTTTCAAAGCATCATGGTCTCAGAATATGCAATGAATAATCTCAGTATTTTGGTATCAGTTGAGACCTGCTTTGTGACTCAGTATGCAGTCTATTCTGGAGAAAATTCCATGCGTGCTTGAGAAAAATGAGTCATCTTTTGATTTAGGGTAGAATGTTCTGTATATATTTATGAAGTCCATCTGGTCCAGTGTGTCAATCAATGCTCTTGTTTCTTTGCTGATTTTCTGCTTAGATAATCCGCCTATTGCCTGGAGTGGAGTGTTGAGGTCTCTTACTATTAACATATTATTATCAATATGCTTCTTTATTTTGATTAACAGTTGGCTTATTAAATTGGCTACTCCCATCTTGGGGATATAGATATTTACAACTGTTAGATCTTCTTGTTGGATAGACCTTTTAAGAATGATATAGTATCCTTCTGCATCTCTAACTACAGTCTTTAGTTTAAAATCTAATTTGTCTGATATGAGAATTGCTACCCCAGCATTCTTTTGAAGTTTGTAGGGATGAAAGATGGTTCTCCATCCCTTCACTTTCAGTCTAGATGCATCTTTAGTTTCAAAATGAGTCTCTTGTAAACAGCATATGGATGTGTCCTGTTTTAAGGGAGCACAGCCCTATGCTGTTTTAAGGGAGCATCCAGGCCATTCACATTGAGGATTATTATTGAAAGATATGATTTTATTGTCATCATGTTGCTTCTGAAGCCCTTCTTTCTATAGATTATATCTGTAAATTTCTTTCCTATATCACTCTTGGAGTATTCTTACTTTTATGGAACCCCTTTAATATTTCTTGTAAGACTGGCTTAGTAGTCACATATTCTTTCAGTTTCTGCTGGTCCTGGAAGCTCCTCATCTCTCCATCCATTCTGAATGACAACCTTGCCAGATAAAGTTCTTGGCTGCATGTTATTCTCATTTAGTACCTTGAATATGTCTTGCCAGGCCTTTCTGCCAGGTCTCTGTGGAAAGGTATGGGAAAAAAAAAAAAAAAAAAAAAGAAAGGTATGATGTTATTCTGATGCTCCTCCCTTTGTATGTAAGGTATCTCTTACCTTTAACTGCCCTTAGGATGGTTTCCTTGGTTCTAAGATTTGCGTATTTTACTATTGCATTCAGGGACATTGGTCTGTTCACCTTGATCTTGTGAGGAACACTGCCTCTAGGACACAAATGCTTGCTTCATTCCCCAGGTTTGGGAAGTTCCCAGCTATGGTTTGCTCAAATATATCTTCTAGTCCTCTCTCTCTCTCCACCATCTCAGGGATCCCAGTAACTCTGACACTGGAATGTTTCATGGTGTCATTTATTTTTCTAACTCTGTTTTTATGGATTTTAAGCTGTTTGTTCCAGGCCTTCTCCTATTCCTTCTTTTTTGTCAGTTTATCTTCTAGATCACTAATTCATTCTTCTGCCTCACTTACCCTAGCTTTTAGAGTACCTAGATTAGATTGGATCTGATTGATAGCACTTTTAAATTCTGCCAGGTCAATTCTCATTTCTGTCCTTAGAGAATCTATGTTGCCATTAATGGTTTTCTCCATCCTAGCTATTGTTTTCATAACTGTTACCCTGAAGTCTATTTCTGACATCTTGCTTATATCTATATGCATTAGTTCTATGGCAGAGGTTACAGTCTCTGAGTCTTTCCTATGTTGGGGGTTCCTCCTCTTAGTCATTCTGTTGAGGATGGTTGAGGGACCCTATAGAGTTCAAATTATTGACTGAAACCTAAGCAAGATGCACCTGTTTTATTGGGGACCTTAGGGTTGTCGGCCTCTTGTTCTTCCTGCCTGTCTTCTGGGGGAGGTGCCTGCCTGCTGTTACTCAGGCAATGGCTGTTTGGGCAGAGTTGTCTTGCCCCGCTGTGAGGGGGATGGGCTCAATGAAAACCGGTTTGGGGGGGCTTTTGTTTGTGGTGGCTTTCCCTGATGGCTTTCTGCATCTCTTCCAAGAGTCAGAGCAGAAGTAATCATACCCAAACCTCAGTCTTAGAACACAGAGATCGCAATCTCTTCTCCAGTGAGCTCGTCAGGCCACACTGTCTCTGTTTCTGTCTGTGCTGCTAAAAACTGCGGTGTCCTGGGTTTTGCACCCCACAGCAGCACTCCCAGCCCTCGCTTACAGGTCCAGGCACATCTCTGCCCTTTGTGCTTCTAAAACCACCAGCCACCCCCAGTTTGCACACACAGCCCTGCAGTCCCAGGTTTCAGTCTGGGGGTGTGTGTGTGTGCCCTAAAGTTCTTTCCCCACTGCTACCAGTCTGCTAGTCTATGTTTGGCCACCATTTGGGAGGCTTTTGTGCTCCAGGGATGCAGGATCCCAGAAGCTCCTTCCCTCTTCCATTTATCTTCAGATATTTGCCCATAGATTCACAGCTCCCCACTTCCTACTGCAAGACCAACCGCCTGAGATATTCTGTTTGTAAAGATCCAGATATAACTTCTTACATTGCATACTGATTTCATGGGTGTTCAGAAGGTGTACCAGAAGCTGGTGGATATCCCGATAATTCAGGGAACTCATTGAAATAGGTTCCTCTACTCCTCTACCATCTTTGCATCCCCCCCTTTTTAAAAAGATTTTTATTTATTATTTGACAGAGACAGTAAATAATACTGGGACTGGGGGGGGGGACTGGGTGAGGGAGAAGCAGGCCTCCTGCTGAACAGGGAGCCTGATGTGGGGCTCTACCTCAGGACCCTGGGACCATGACCTGAACCAAAGGCAGATGCTTAACTACTGAACCACCCAGGGGCCCCTCTCAGTGCTCTTTATTCCTTCCTTTAGATCAAGTTTCCACCTGGTATAAATTTTCTTCAATCCAAAGAACTTGGTTTATTATTTTCAGAGTTCTTGATTGCTAATTCCAAAACATAGTTTTGCTTTCCTTAAACCATGTTTTCTTTTGAAGATATATTTATTTATTAGAGAGAGAGTGCCAGTGAATGGGGGGAGGGGTAGAGGAAAAGGGGGAGAGAGAATCTTTATTTTTGCTTTAATGACTTTATTTATTTATTTGAGAAAAAGAGAGTGAGCAAGAGAGAGCATAAGCCCAGGAAGGGGCAGAGGGAGAAGAAAAAGCAGAATCCCTGCTGAGCAGGGAGCCCAATGTGGGACTTGATCCCAGGACCCTGAGATCATGACCTGAGTGGAAGACAGGTGTTTAACTGACTGATTCACCTAGGTACCCAGCCATGTTTTCATTTGATCATTGGCCAGATTGTCCTGCTGTTGCACATAATTTATAATTTTTGATATGAACATTTTTTTCTTGAGAGACAGGTATTTTATATAAAGTATTGTTAAGCTCTGGCTAATGAGAAAATTAATTGTATCCTCCAATAGCCTGTGAGGTTGGTGACCCCTGACCTTCATGTAATTAGGGAATGAACTTGAGAATGAGATGTATTTTTTAAGGTTCATTCTATTACTCCTTCATCTCAACTCTTTGGATATAACCCTGCATGGTCCCAACCAAAAACTTGAAGTGTTTTCTGGTGCTGAATTCCATTTATTTGCTTTGTTTTGTTTCTCTTAAGTATCATAACACAACCAGAAACTTTGTATACTTCTCAATGGCTTTTGATTGGATTTCCTTGCTACTTGTCTTATCTATACTTCAGATATGTCAGGGGAACAACTGCTGTACCATTTGAGTCTCTCAAAAACTGGCTGCCATAGCAGCTTAGAATTTTAAATTTTATCTCCCCATGTTAATAAAACTTTTAAAATTTGTCTTGCCTTCCCTTCAGCTTAGTAGTACCATTTAGCATGGTCCCTAGTACTAAAGGCAATCAAATGACTAGAGAAGAAAATCTTAATACAAAATATTGATTGGAATAAATCAAACTTGTGCAAGAATATATAAGATAAAACAATGAGGATTGCAGTATACAGGGTAAACCTATCACTTAGCTTAGTGTAAGGTAGTGACAATGAACAATATATGTTGGTCACAACTTGTTAGAGTATTTGATCCTGGGTGAGCATGGCTAATAAAGAATGAAGCATAAAGGAAGACTTTAAGGCTTCTAACACATATGTAGAGTCCCAAGGAGAATTTTGTGCTGGAGATATATGGGTGAATGGACTAGTGAGATAGAATGACAGGAGCAAGACAAAAAGGCTTGAGGGATTTGAATATTTAAGGACCTGTTAGACAGTCCAAATAGAGAAGCTGTACTGTGTCATTGAAGTCAAGGCCAGCAAATATTTCAAGATAGGGGAAATGAGAGCTGATATTAAATGCTGCTGAGGACTCTTACTTATTCTTACTTAATTGTATATTTAAAAAATACTCTTCTACCTACAGATGGAGTTATTGGGAGAAACAGTGAAATACAATATGTAAAAAGGATTTCTATCCCACCATATGCTATGTAATAAATGTTCACTATTAGTTTAAGGATTAGGCAAGGAGGCTACACTAGATCCTCTTCATTGTTACAAGAGCCTGGAGGATAGAGGGCATGAGACCCTAAACAAGACCTCTAGTCCACTAGCATTCTCTGTGAAAAATAATTCAAGTGTAAACTAGGCCAAGTATGGCTGGAAATTGGGAAGAATTATTAAGAGATGGGTTTGGATCAGAGGATAAAGAAATAGGGTGGAAGAATCTAGGATGATCTTCAGGTATCTGTTTAAGGAAGTTTAATAGAGGACTGGAAGGTTATTAATAGTGCAGAAATAGACACAGAGAAAAGATTCTTACTTTACAAGTCACTGCCAATAATCCAGAAACATAAAGGTCAGCAAGTAAATGAAATTACTGACCACCAACCAATGAATTTCTAAACAACTAAGCACTAATCCTATACTCCAGCATACTGGGCAAATGTACAAATATCTGGGTGTCAAGTACAATCTGGGGGAAAGAACATCAGTAGAGATTCTGTTTTATCTCATTTTGCTAATCATGATATATGGAAAGCTTTATGATAGTAGAAGGAATAGAAAAATGTGTGCATATAACAAATCACTTTCCTGTGTCATGTATACTCCTATGCATTACAATGCAACTACTCACTAGTAACAAATTTGTCTATATAGCAGGGAAAGAAGAAATGAATAACATTGAATTCTATTTCTAAGCAAACACATTTAGAAAACAGAAGCATCAAAATAACTGTTATATCTGCAGTGCAGTTCTTTTTTTCCCTTGCAATTTGCCTATCCTGAATGAATTTTCTTTCCTATGTTTATATTAACTCACTCTTATGCCTCATGGCCAAAAAAATGCTAATAAAAAAATATCACATATAATATTTGCACTTACTTGAAAATACTTTTCTGGAGGCTGCACTGACATATTGAAATTCATTTCATTTAAAATCTAACACTGTGCTTTAAAAATAAAATCAAAGCTTAGATTCCTGTACCAAATTATCTTTTGTCTATCTGGATAATAGAATTTTAATTACTTTTACAATTTTGTCTTCTCTTTCTGACCAAAGCAGAAACATAACTCTTATGTTTAAAAAAAAAAACACAAATGTGGGATGCCTGGGTGGCTCAGTTGGTTGGACGACTGCCTTCGGCTCAGGTCATGATCCCAGAGACCCGGGATCGAGTCTGCATCAGGCTCCCAGCTCCACGGGGAGTCTGCTTCTCCCTCTGACCTTCTCCTCGCTCATGCTCTCTCACTGCCTCTCTCTCAAATAAATAAATAAAATCTTTAAAAAAAAAACACAAATAAAATATGATTGATAGTTTTTTCAACTATTTTTGTATGGGAAATAGTTACTTATTAAATCCAGGAAGGGTTGTATTTGATTTCTCTTGAATATTACTCATTTTACCTAGTTATTGTCTTTTTTCTCTCAGATTCATTTATATGTGTTTCTATTTTCTATCATTGACTTTTCGTACTTGAGGCCTTGGGCTGGTAGACATATACACATGCTCACACAAACACAAACATTCATGGGATAGAGGAACCTTAAATGTGGAACCTTAAGTGAATAAAGATATTTTTAGCAGGACTATGTGAGGTTCATTTTCTTTCATATTTTTCTCAAGAAACAAAAATGTTAGTACACCTCTCATAAAGTAGCCCACTAATTAAGCCTCAACAAAAAAAACAAAAAAAATATTTTTTTTGCCATTAACAACACATATTTTTAAGAAATCCAAATTTTAAACATATATGTGCCCCAAATTTCTGTTTTTACAAATAAAAGGGGTCAAGAATGTATGGAAAATTCCAATAGTATAATTACTTTTGTTGTTTTTTAAAGTGTTTGTACTGACTAGCAACTGATATGTTCATGAGAATGCTGAAAACATGTATCAGAAATAAAAGCATATTTTTCTGTGTTTTGCAGCCATGAATAGTCCATAACACTTAGTAATAAAGGGTTATGTAGCATTTTTAATTCTTTCATTGGTTTTTCCTTTCCAGTATTTATGTTGATTTAAAATAGTTGTTTATTCATCAGAATTCCTTTAAAAACACACCCATAATTGATTACTTGCATATTTGTGAGATTCCAGTGTCTTTAATAACAGTAAAAATGATTTCCATAAATTCTTCATAAGAATAGTCATCATGTCAAGACATTATTTGTACTTATTGATTTTCCTTAGTGTTATGAAATATATTCTCTTAAAATGACTTGATACACTGTGATTGAACCCAGACAGTTAAAGAATCCTTGACTCCCATTTGTTTTTAAGGTTATCAATATTCTGTTAATGAAAAGGGGTTTGTAGGAGTTTATTATAGAGTTACTCATAAGTTGCACAGTTCTCTCTTTAGCCAAGTGAGAGGATAACACTTCCCCTTGGAGGTGGTACAGTGCTTAAAATGCCCAACTTGAATGGAAGTGTCATGTTTTGCTTACAAGTAGAGGCATTTAATTGCCATTGCAAATCATGTTAGTGATCTTTTCTCCCTGTACAGTTTATCGTGGAAGCCTCTTTCCTAAATAAACATGAAGAACAAAGACCCTTAATTAACTTCAGTGGGCATATAGTGAAATAAAACTTTGAAGTTAAATCACTGAGATTGGATGGCATTAGTTATTGCAACATTAACAGAAGTATCCTGAAGAACACAAAAGCCTAGAAGGAAATAATAACATGCTACTCTGCTCTATCTGGTGAAACAATTTCTGAGAATTAAACTAATTTTAACCATCACAAAGATGATATATAATCAAGTGATACAATCTTATTTGAGTTGGTTCAACTCAGACATTTTTAAAAAATTCTATACCTGCAGGTTAGAAAACTACATATTTAATTGAATATGAGAAAGTTATCTTGTTAAAAAATACCTGATCTATGAGAAATTTCAGATGCTACATATACATATGATTCAACACACAGTCCATCAAAACTAGTTATATTTCAAAAAAGCTTTGGCTAGTGTATTTTATGTTTTATAATTTTTTCTATGCTTAGTATAGTTTTCCTGTGGATAGACGCATACGTAGCTTGGATATAAAGAGTACCAATAAATATACCACTTTCTAAAGCTAAAATTATAAAGGAAATTCATTCTATATTTTTGAAATAAAAGAGGACCATTTATTATGAATGGTACATTGCCAGTTTATGTAAGTTACATATGTATAATTATTAATAAATGCTTTACTCTTAAAATCACCCCAGTTCAAACAATACAGTCACTCTACTAAAATATGTGTGCCTCTATGAATTTTATTATAGCAAGTAAAATGAATGCTGATATTTGCAAAGATAATTAAAATTTGTTATGCAGACCATATTCATACCCCAACTATAATCTAACTTCTATGAGGACAGGGCCTTAACACTCTATTGTTAGCACCTATTATGGTATCTAATAATTAATGAGCACAAAATATGTATTAAATGGATTCATGCATAATGACACTAGATGAGATGACTAATATATTAATGGTAGATTTAGGGCTCAAAAAGATTATAATAATGAGAATCAGTTGACTAAAAATAAAATCATATATGAAAGAAATTCTGGATTTTCTTCAAAATTTGTCTTTCAAAAACATGACAAAAGATGTTTTTTATATGTAACAAAATACAGAAAATTTTGGGAGTTTAAAAATATATTGATTAACTTATTAACTTCTTCCAAAAAGTAATGATTTTGAGATAGTGAAAAAATAAGATGATTTATTTTATAACTTGTATAATATTAATTTATATTAATCAGGAAGGAAAAATATTACTCTATTCTGCACTGAATGCACATGGCTGCTTTATTGTTTAACTTAGGAGTTTAATGATTTAGAAGAAGAGAGCCTCTGAGTTTGTAGGCAATATTTTTAAACCAGCTCAGCATTTGCTAAGGGAATTGGAACTATTTAGAATGGGAAAGAGAATACTTATCAGGTTATAATAATTGTTTGCAAATATTTGGAATACTGTAATATATAGAAGAGTGTTCAGATTTTGTTTATCTCCAGAGGGCATAAATAAGACCAAACCAATAAGTGAAAGTTTGGAGGCATTATGTTAGAAGAATTTGCAAGAAATTAGAACTGTTTAATAGTGTAATAAGCTATTTCAGAAAGTATGGAAAACCATATGTTAGAGATGTCCATCTTTCAGGGATAAAAGTTATTTCTCCCCTGGCAAGATGAGTTGGACTTTTAAGATCCTTATAACCTTAAAATTCCTTGTATTTATTATATCATTATATCATACTGAGAAATATTGGTTGAATGACTTATGCATGCACTAATGTGATTAAAATAAGAATTTGACTTCCTAGGCCATTCAAGCCCAAGAGTAAGTCAATGTATTAGAGGAAAAACTACAATTATGACAGAATTTTCTATTCCCTAATCTCCGGTAGAATAGCTGGAATGCCAGAACCTTAATGTTTATCTTTCTCTGGCAGGATCATGAAGAGTGGCTCACAACTTTTCTTTGAGGGCCGTTAAGCCTCTGTCTTTTCTCATCTGTCACAATGATGTCACAACAATAATATAATTTCATCGAAATTAGTAGAGAGCTGGGTGCTCCTTCCCATTATTTGTCTTGCCCAGTTATCTTTTTTAGGCAGGGGATTTTCCCACTATTTTGTGAAAACTTTCTCACCATCATCAAGTCACTCTCCTGGAAAACAAAGTTTAATGGTGACACCAATATATTTGCATGTTACACTTACTCTGAGTGGGAAGGGCATTCCTTCATATCTTCTTTTCTTTCCTTTTTTCCTTAAGTCAACATAATAATAGCCTTGACTTCATAAGTTTTTTCCATTAGATTCACAGTGTTTTATGTTATAGTTTTTATATTAATTTGCTCTTTCAGTTTAAAACATTATTCTCTAATTCAGAAATTAGTATGTTTCCCTCAAGGATGGTTTGTGAGACAATCAGGGTAACACTACATTAAAGAAACATTTCTGGGGTGCCTGGGTGGTTCAGTTGGTTATATGTCTCACTCGATTTCAGCTCAGGTCATGATCTCAGGGTTATAAGATCAAGCTCGACTCTGGGCATGGAGTCTGGTTGAGATTCTCTCTATTTCCCTCTGTGCACTCCCCCCCCAAGAAAACATTTCTATTCCCAATGATTTTTTTTTCCATCCACACACAATTCAAGAAGGGAGAAAATATTTTTCCTCTCATTTGCTTCAACATTTTACTCTATCTGTCCCCATCATTTCAATAAACATTTTTCCATTTATTCAATGAACACTGAAGAAGATACCTATTGTCTTCTCTTCCCAGCACACTCCTTTCTCTCCACTGCTCATATGGCCATATCCACCAACCTACAGTGAGGAGTGGAGGAGTGGAGGACAGGATTCCTGTCATGCCTGATTCAAGATGAATCAGTCTTTCCTTGGAGACCAATTTGTAATGAGAGAAGAAAAAAGGAAGAGAGAAATAAAACAAGAGAGGCAATTATACTAAGGGGTTCATGTTCCTAGTTCTAGTTATTTCTGAGGCCCAAGGACATTCCTGCTACACATAATTCAGTAGTTCTAACCTGTCTTAGATTCCATAAGAAAGTAAATTCCTTTTCTAATCAGTGTGAGTGAGGTGTCTGGTCACTGAAAATCAGCAGTTTAATGACATATGAAAATGCATGTCCTTGGTGAGGCCAGTTTCTGTAATCTCTTCAAGTATTAATTAACCCTAAATTGTAGCTTTCTCACCCTAAATTGTAAATTTCTCACAATTCCTTACTTGTATTTTATTATATTTTATTTTGATTTTCTTGTGAAACAAATATTTGGCCATACTTTAGGAGCCCCACTTTCCTTCTAGCAGAAAGATTTAACACCAATATTAGATAGGTTAAGAAAAACCTAGAACTGAGGCTGAATTTCATGGGTCCCTCAGAATTCTACTGGTCCCAAGTTTCTTGACCATTTTTAAGCCTTAGAAAAGGCAGGAGGTTGGAAAACAGAAATTCAGGGGACTATGGGTCCTCACTGACTCTTGGTATTTTAATATTAGCAAAAAAAAAAAAAGGAGATTCATATTCTTGACAAAATTTGTGAAGATTGGCATATTGTAAGATTCTGTTCATATAATTCTAAAGAGGAAGCAGACAGGGAAACCACTGCATCTTGTAGGAGGTCTTATTTATTGTTTTTAATCTGAACACAATAAAATGTGAATATCTGGAAGTATACTTTTTCCCAGGTGCACCCGGGGGAAAACCAACAAATGTCAAATGCAGGAACATAAATACTCCTGCCCCTTTCACCAGATAAAGACAACTCTGAGGTGTGTACTCCATGGTCTCCAGAGCTTCTCCACATGTTGGAGTCAGAGTTATCCTCAAAGTTCTGAGACTTTGCTTGAAATCAAACCCTTTGAGGTTTCTTTCCCTGTTCTACTTCATTCCCTGCTGAATTGCACGGAATTTCAATTTATCATAACAAACAACAAAAAATAACATCATTTTTACATAACTCCTATTTGCAGGAATACTTCTGGGGATACTAACTTAATGTGTATATTAATGACTTCAGAGGTAATAATCCAAACATGGGATATTTGTTCATGTAGAAAGGAACATCCAACAGAGAACCTCCTGTCACTCAAATCTTAATATGAGAAAAATTCACCCACTTTCTAAGTAATACTATCATTGCTCCCCCCCCCATTTGGTCTCACAGATGATTTTCTTCTGAGTTTTTGGTGAGCACCAAATATGGTGGGTATTGTTAGCCAGCACTGCACATTGTGAGTGCCTTTGGGCACACTCACATACATTTGCATTTTTGTTTTACATTGCACGTTAACTATACATAAGAAGCCATAACTATCAAGCGTTTCTCAACCAGAAATGGGAAAATTATCACTTTTTTTTTTTTTTGGTGGAAAACACAGAGATCATCTTATGGGCAAGAATATTTCCACTAACCCAGTCTTCCATAAAAACCATTTATATACAGACATCATATGAAATTACAGAGTTCTGAGGTCAGGGTTCAGGTCTATCTAAAATTGTTCCTCTCACTGTTGAGAGTTTAATATGTAAACATTATCTCAGGGATGGTGAAGACAACAAGGGAGTATCCTTTAATCTGTTTTATTTTTCCCGTTGTTTCTGTATTATTTTGGAAATTTCTTTGGAATTTATATTTTAGATTTATTAGAATGATTCTTCTAATAAAACTAAGAATCAGTGGATCATGAAATTAAAATAACTGCTTATGTTTTATGAGTTTAATAATCCGCATTACCAGAAACAATAGGATATCATATGGAAGTTGTTGGTACCCTGCTCTATTTCCCTTAGTGGCAGTCTAGGATCCCCCACCTGCTGTGCATATCATAGCAGCTAATGCCTTACAGCTGCTCCCTTCTCAAATTGCCCATCACCAAACAGGGAGCTGCCTGGCCTGGATTAGGTTGCCAGGTTTAGCAAGTAAAAATGAGAGGTCAGAACTATTTCATAATAGTAATACATCACTCGTACTTTAACACTGATTCTCCTATAAGTGGACAATGGCATGTTTTAAAACAGAACATGCATGTGATGAAGCCATTGCTCTGATGGTTAATGACATGTGTGAGACAATGATGGCAATCCACTCTTTTCTGTTCAGCTAGACTTTGAAGCTATTTGAAAATAAGTACTCTTAAACATAGGGAACAAACTGAGATTTGCTGAAGGGTAGGTGGGTAGGGAGATTGGGTAATTGGGTGATGGGCATTAGGAGGGCATGTGATGTAATGAGCACTGGGTATTGTATGCAACTGGTGATTCATTAAATTTTACCCCTGAAACTAATATTATACTGTATGTGAATTAACTTGAATTTAAATAAAATCTTGAAAGAAAAAAAGTAAGACATTGCCACCCTTCTCACCAAGTATTTTATCTTTAATATAGAATACTATTCATAAAAAATTTATGCAAATGTGTAATGTGCTTCAATTTCTAAAATGAATTAGTATCACACATACTTAATTAGCTTTGTTTTTAAAGGAAATTCTTTCTTTGAACAGTAGGAAGTGAGAACATAGGTAAAAGCTAACTTTGTGGTTTGTTACTGACATTGTCACCTAAAATTGAGAATAATTAATTGTCCAACACCTATCAGGTTTTTAAAATTAGTTTTAAAACACTTAAAGGTGAATATTAGAAGTTGTGGTAAATTTATATGGCAATAAGAGCTGCATGTGTGTGAGTTTAACGGTGGTAATTGGCTTACTAAGTCAATAATGTCTGAATCCTGCCTGAAATAGGCAAATCTGCCACTCAAACTCCTGAGGAGGATTCATGGACAGGAAATTAAGAAAACCAAAAACAAACAAACAAGCAAACAAACAAACAAAAAACCCCTTATTCTTTTATTGAGCTTAGTCCACAATTCCATTTAAATCTTGAACAAGTTGGACTGGACCCCACTGAAATGATTTCAATATCTATTTCAGAGTTGCCTCAAGAAATCCTTGAAATAATAAGAGTTTTAAAGCTTGCCTTATCTATTTTCCTGGAATTTCTAAAACCATTGTATGCATTTGGTTTCCACCAGTATGATGAGAGGAGTGTTGGACCCTAGCCTATTAAATGGGTGAGGTGAGGCAAGAAGAAAGAGGTAATTTGGCCCCAACCCTGCAGTCAATTGCTTATCTTCACCAGTTTAGCACTCTGGAGCCAGTTCCCAATTTGACAAGAAAGAGTGGAGGCTCCAAATGATACAATACTTAAGTAGATTTTGGTAGGGAAGAGGTTTAGAAAGATTTCCCCAATTAATCTCATAAGTGACTGCCTCACATCAGGCTCCAGCATCTTATACGTGGTTATCTGGAGCTCTTTGAAAACTATTCTTGATGGAAATGAGCAGAGATAGGGTCCTAGAATGTGACCTATTTAGATCAACACCTGCTATCTTTGAACAGTACAGTGGGAAGGGAAAGAGACGGTAGAGAAAAAATAAAAACAAAAACAAAAAAACAAACAAAAAAAACAAACCTAGTGTCAGAACTGGTGATGCCTGTGAATCCCATGTAATTACTGGAATGCCTTTTGTGAGTCTGAGCTGACTGCCCATTTTAGGGGGAAATGCAGGCAATCAGAAAAGCGTTTCCCAGACTTTTGATGCCACTTCTCAGGCCTTGTTGCTGCATCTCTAGGACTTCTTCATAGTGTTTCTGACATACATAGACTCAATATCTTTTGATTACCTCTCCACGGTTTCTCTAGAAGCTTCTGAGTGATTCAAAACAACACAATTTGAATACAAGCCCACATTAGACACAGTGCTGCTAATCAACCTACATTCTAGTTCCCTCCTTGAATTCTCCTCAGCTGTGTTGCCCAAGCAAACTCTAATTCCCACACTGCCTTTGACAGACAGAAATGAAAGTTGAAAAAAAAAAATAAATAAAGCATTCCACTCTTGTAATCACGTCAATTTAAAATTCAAATTCTAAAATTTCCCCTCACTCCCATCACACTCTGGCCAAAATCAGAGGGGTTTTGTGCAAGAACAGGTGCAAGGCCCACAGCTGGCTGTGTTACTGAGACTATATACCAGCTCAGAACCACTCCTCTGTCCCCAAACTCTCATAGGTTCTACTTTTCCGAAGTTTTAAAAAAATACACATGTAGACATTAGAAAGCCAGCCTTTGATCTACAACCATGGAACACACACGTTACCAAAATGCTACCTGTTTAAAGTTTATAACCCATGTATAATCATGTATAATCCCTTAATACAGTCCTACCTGAGCAAGTCCCCATATATATTCAATATTATGTTGTGTTTTTATTAGCTATAAACTACAAAGCAAACTTATTGCTACCTATGAGAAAGAGAGAAAATGAGATAAACCTAATTATTGTTTGACAAAGTCTCATTTTTATTGGTTTACATATGTCTACAAATTTTGCTTTGGATTGAATCATGTCCCCCCAAAATTCGTACTTGTAGTCCTAACTGCTAGTACCTCAGAATGTGACTTTATGTGAAAATAGTCTTTGCAGGGGTACCTGGGTAGCTCAGTCAATTAAGTGTCTGCCTTCGGCTCAGTTCATGATCTTGGGGTCATGGGATTGAGCCCAGCATCAGATTCCCTGTTCAGTGGGGAGCCTAATTCTCTCTTCTCTCTGCTCTTCTCCCTCGCCTCCCTACTCATGCCTCCCCACTCATGCTCTCTGCTCTCTCTCATGCTTTCTCTCTCAAATAAAATCTTAAAAAAAAGGAAAGAAAGAAAATAGTCTTTGCAGACGTAATTAGTTAAGATGAGGTTATACTGGAGTAGAGTGCGTCCCATGTCCAATATGACTGGTGTCTTCACAGAAAGGGGAAACTTGGAGACAGACATGCATGCAGGGAGAATGCCATGTGGAGATAAAAGCTGAGATTGGGGTGATGCTTCTACATGCCAAGGGACATGACAGATCACCAGTGAACCACCAAAAGACCAAATTTGTCCTCACGGCTCTCAGAAACTCCTGGTGACACCTTGTTCTAAAATTTCTACATCTACAACTATAAGACAATATATTTCTATTGTTTAAGCCATTCAATTTGAGTACTTTGTTATGGCTGACCAATAAATGAATACAAATATTTTAGCTTATTTATTTGTTTATTTCTAATCATCTGATGAATACTCATGAAATATCAACTGTATTATTCAAAAATGTGAGACAGTGCAGTAACAAATGACATTAAAACAGTGGATTCCACTAACAAAGTTCATTTCTTGTTGGTACTACCTGTTCATTGAGGATCAGCTTGAGCTGTGCCCCCTTTTACCAAGTGAGTTGTGCCCTCCTTACTCAGCCACACAACCAAGTGGCCAACTACAGTGTAGCAGTTGCTAGAGTCTGAGAAGGGCTATGGTAGGTAAATCATGCACTGTCTGTTAAAATTTCTCCCTGAAGAGGGCACACACCATGCTAGTGAAAGTCACGTTTAATTTCAAAGTCACACTTAATTTCAAGGGGCTAGGGAAAAACCCTGTAATGTGCTCAAAAGGAGAAGAACCAAAATACATATGAACAATCTAATAACTGCCAATTCATCTCAAATCCAATAGATTATCAATAGTTTATATCATTATAATCTTGTTTTAGAACATTTACCTGGTCTTCAAAAGACCCCTTAATCACTTGAACAGTCAATCCCTTCTTCCAATCCTTCTGCTCTAGTGGAAGCAAACATGACTTGGTTTCTGTCTCTATAAGATTGCTTTTCTGGGCATTTCATAGAAATGGGATCGCACAATATGCAATCTAGCTTCAAATAACTTTATACCTTTTTACATACATTGTAAAGTCTTTACAACAATCTAATTTTCACCTCTCATCTGCTGCACTATTAGTAACATGAAATTTATTTCTCTATCGTTACAAATTTTATACATTTGTATATTTTGGATTTTAAGGATCAATTATCTTTTAAAAGACAATTTTTATTTTTTTAATTTTTAATTTTTATTTTTAAAATTATTTATTTATTTATTTGACAGAGAGCACAAGTAGGCAGAGAGGCAGGCAGAGAGAGAAGGGGGAGGGAAGCATGCTCCCTGCGGAGCAGAGATCCGGATGCGGGGCTCGATCCCAGGACCCTGGGATCATGACCTGAGCCAAAGGCGGAGGCTTTAACCCACTGAGCCACCCAGGTGCCCCTTCAATATGTATTTTAAATAAGACTTCTCTTCCTTTTCATTTTAATTTAAACCTTATAAAGGGGTAATGAAAGGGAATCTTATGGTGACAGAACATGTCTGTCTCTTGACAGTGGTACATCCATGTACACATGTGATAGAACTGTATAGAACTAGGGGTGCCTGGGTGGCTCAGTGGGTTAAGCCTCTGCCTTTGGCTCAGGTTATGATCTCAGGGCCCCGGGATTGAGCCCCGCATCAGGGTTTCTCCTCAGTGGGGAGCCTGCTTCCCCCTCTCTCTATGCCTGCCTCACTGCCTACTTGTGATTTCTCTCTGTCAAATAAATAAATAAAAATCTTAAAAAAAACCCTAAATATTCATATACAAATGAGCACAAGGAAAACTGAGGAAACCTAATAAGACCATTGGGTTATATCAATGTCAATATCCTGATTCTAATTTTAAAAGGTAATTTTGCAAGACTTTACCATTGGAAGAGTATGGGTAAAGGATACAGGGATTCATCTGTTCTACTTTTTATAAGTGCATTTGCATCTATAGTTATCTCAAAACAAAAAGTTTAATTATAAAACCTAAATATAATCCAAGAAAAAAGTTTTTGTTCACTAAAAGTATACTACATTCACTGCTCCTACTATTTCCATTTCTTTCTTACAAGAAACCAATAAAAATCCAATTCAAAAAGTCAGTAACTTCTATGGACTAATTTTCTTTAATAATAACTTGACTTGATAGTTATATAAATCACAGTTAGTTTTCTTTGAAGTTTTCCAACAAGAATCTATTCATTCTGGTATCCCACTGTATTTTTTCTGCCCATTGCAGTACACTAAAAAGCACTGTATTTGAACTCACACTCCAGGATCCTGGAATCCATAACAACAGTTTGAGCTAATCCTACATAAGCAATAATCATTTAAGGAGCATTGTAATAGAGGACCAAGATGGTTTCCAGGTATGGCACCCATGTTTTCTTTCCTTTACCCTCTATGTAGTTCACAAGATGGAGCTGATATGTTGGACTGGAGGCTAAGGATCCTCTCCATGACTTCACTTTGTTATATCACACTCAAAATAGAAGACCCCAATTGGGCCTGACTTTCATGAGGGTAGAATCACTATGCAAACATCTAAACTAATAGGTGTAGTCTTTCTTTCTCACTACCCATTTTGCAGGCATGGGAAGGCTACTTAGGGTATTTTCTTTCTTTTTTTTTTAAGATTTTATTTATTCATTTGATGGACAGAGATCACAAGTAGGCAGAGAGGCAGGCAGAGGGGGGCAAGGAAGCAGACTCCCTGCTGAGCAGAGAGCCTGATGAGGGCTGGATCCCAGGACCCTAAGATCATGACCTGAGCCAAAGGCAGAGGCTTAACCCATTGAGCCATCAGGTGCCCCAGAAATTTTCAAATAACTGTGATCTTTGCCTTCTTTTTAGATGTGTTTTGCTTCCCCAATAATATCTCTGAAATAAAATACTGGATTGTATTGACTGATCAATGGATAAAGAAGATTTGAGATATATATAATGGAATACTACTCAACCATCAAAATGAAAAATGAAATCTAGTCATTCACAATGACATGGATGGAACTAGAGTGTATTATGCTAAGAGAAATAAGTCAGAGAAAGACAAATACCATATGATTACCCTCATATGTGTAATTTAGGAAAGAGAACAGATGAACAAATGGGAAGGGGGAAAGGAACAAAAGGAGAAAGGGAGAGACAAGCCATAAGACTCTTAACAATAGAGAACAACCTGAAGCTTGATGATGGGAGGTGGGCTAGATGAGCAATGCGTAGTAGGGAAGGCACTTGTTATGATGACCACTGGGCGTTGTATGTAAGTGATGAATAACTGAATTCCATTCCAGAAACCAATATTGCATTGTATGTTAACTAACAACAAAAACAAAATACTGGTTTATGCACCAAGAGAGGGAGATTAAAGAACTGCTGCTTATTTTTTGTTTGTTTGTTTTTGTTTTTTACTGGATTTTTTTTTTCTTTCCACAATAGAGGTTTCAGAGGAGAAAATCTGCCTTGAAACTCTGAACCCCTGACACTAAAGAAATTAGTAAACTTCCTAAGCATACCGAGGTAGATTAAGTTCTTAATTTTCTGAGCAGATTAGTCAACTTTAGTAAAAAAGAGAGACTGGAAGAGAGATACATAGTTTTCTTTGTCGCTAACTAGGAATTGGCAATAGACCCTGGAACAGCCCTAAGGGAGCACAGCTCAGTAACTGTCAGGGTGACTGTGGTTAACAGGGCTCCAAATTATTACTACACATAGTGGTTGTTCAGCTCTTTACTCCCCTTTGCTGCCAACTGCCATTCCTTATAGTCCGTTTTTTTTTTTTTTTATACTGTCTGTTATTTTTATAAGGCAAATCAAGGTTTCATGGTGTTAGTGACTTCCACCGAGAACTGAGTGGACGTGCTTTGGTCTTTGATCATTTGGTGTCATATGGCACCTTCTGCATCCACCTTTAAACAAATGCACCCTACCTTCATTTATACTCCTTTCAAGTGAACTAACTTGTTAAAAACCACCTAGAGAAGCTTTGTAAAATATATTCCTTGTAAGAATCCTCAATGTATCCTTTTGTGAAACAGCTACTAAATTAGTCCTGCCTTCACCTCAATAACTGTCTGTAGACCCTGAATTCTTTATCTCTTGAAAACCTATTCAGTCTTGAACTGTTAATTTTATTTGTAGGATTTTTCTATGCTCTTTAAGTAGTAAGTTTCTAAGATTGAGCAGTGATTCTAACAGAAGTAATACTGCCTTAGGAGCTAATCAACCACCTGGGAATCAAGGACTCTGATTTTTAATTTCCTTCCTTTGACTAACTTGCCAAAATTCTGGGACAATCACAATTTCCAGGTACATCAAATTCTGCCTTAAGTAAAGTAGGATTAATAATGTAGTAAGGATTTGGTGAGGTGGAACTAATGGATTTTAATATTTTGCAATGATAAAATATCACATGGGGACATTTGGAAATAGGTCTATCATTCTATTGAAATAAATTTCTAAACATGTGAATTTTTTAATGAAACCTGAACCCAGTTTTTGAAAGTGTGTTTATTTCGGTTTTGGGCCCTGCAGGTTTCCAAAAATATATTTATTCATGAATAGGTTAAGAGCAAGTAAAATTAAAGCAATTTTGCCATTGTTAATTTTGAAAATACCTCCAAAGACTAAATAGTAAATGAGGCCTAAAATGAACAGTCAGCATAAGCCCAGCAGGAGAGTTCCTCAGAGGGGGACATATTTGGAAACTAACACTTTTCCATTTGCTGTATCTCCACAGAGGTGTGAATTTCTAGGAAGTCACACAGACTGCTTAAATGGGAAAACTTGCAGAGCAAATTAAATCCTACTCTCCTGGTCATTTCAACTCCCATCCTTCCCCTGCACCAGAACCTCTTATTTCTTATCAGTGTATCCTGCCTGTCAAGATTACATATCTCATTAGTGTACTTACTATAGGTCCTAAATAGACCACTGCTCCATCAGCTTTTTTTTTTTAATAAGAAAACTGATCATTTCTTATATCAGCCAGGTTTAGAAAATGCAAGCTCATGGACTTGTAGGCAACTGTGGATGGAAGGGATAGTGTAAATTGCAACAGAGCATAAAACAATGCATGTCACTTCAGTTCCAAAAGGCTACACCCTGATACTTTCTTTTTCTCCTGAACTCAAAGCATATATAAGTCTCCTGGCAGTGAACCATTACTGTTAATGACAATAATCACAACAATGATTGAAAAACCTGTAACTGTTTCAACTATACTACTTGCTAGACATACAGCTCTACCCTTTCTTTATGTGAGATCTGATTTTTTTATTCTCCCAACCAGCCTGTGAGGGCTTTCTCTCCTCATTTTATATATGAAAATGTTGAGGCTTAGAGAATTGTAGTAACTACTTATAGCAACACACCTAGTAAGTTGTGGACCTACATGAAAACTCAACTTTCTGTGAATCCAAAGTCCATCATGCTGCATTCCCTCATCATTACTGTCACTCCTTATTAAAAGATGCTGGTATATTACATTAGTCATGCTTAAATGTTGGCCTGGGGATGTGATATTCTGAAAGGTAGGATGACTCCAATTTTCCTGACATGGGATCTAAAATTTCATAGTTGAGCACTACATGAATTGGATCCTTAGAAATCTCTTGAAAAGGCAAATACTTGTTATTCCCAGGTGAGTGAAAATAGATTTCAGCTCTCTCTTCTCCAACAATTGTATATTCCTGGTGGCTATGAAGTAAGCATTTTAACAGAAAAGAGGTAAACTGAAATATCCCTGTTTTGTTGTTTTTCCCTTTCTCTGCTCATCTCTTAGATCTCACAGCTTTTTTCCTTTCATTCCCACACCCTTATCTCACTCTCCATAATTCTGTCCTGCTCCCTGCACTCATCTTTTTTCTTTCCTCTTCTTTCTTCCCACTTCTAAATCATAAATACTGTTGTCAAAGTCAGCAGTCTGTTCAATGTGCCTACTCTGCTAGCACATTCAAGTTTGCTTTATTTTGAGTTAAAATTTGAAGAAAATGTCTTGTGACCCCCTCAGAGATCGAATTAAGGTACCGGACTGGCTAGTGGAGGTTTTTGATTGGTTGACTAGTTGGTTGGTTACAGCGGCCTTCTTAGAAGGTCTAGAGCACAATTCTTTCTCTGTGAAATCAGACTGGAGAACAATAAATGAAAATATTTTTTAAAGATTATTTATTTATTTGACAGACAGAAATCACAAGTAGGCAGAGAGGCAGGCAGAGAGAGAGGAGGTAGCAGGCTCCCTGCTGAGCAGTGAGCCCCAATGTGGGGCTTGATCCCAGGACCCTGGGATCATGACCTGAACTGAAGGCAGAGGCTTTAATCCGCTGAGCCACTCAGGTACCCTAAATGAAAGTATTTTTGAGACTTCAAGTGATTAGGGAGATTGCCCAGAGGGGAAAAGTGACAAGTTGGCGTTGTAGGAGGCATGAGAGCTAATCCTAGAGCTCATCATTGAGAACACTGGGTTTCTAATTGTAAAATATTTGCCAATATGGTAAACGCCAGTTCTTGGCCAAGATTCACAAACTGCTTCATAAAGGCTGGAGAGTAAACATTTTCAGCTTTGAAGGTCCTAAGGTCTCCATCATGACTTCTCAATAAGAAATAATAAGAAAGTAGCTAAAGACAATTATAAATAAATCACCATGGCTCTGTTCTCATAAAAATGTTATTTACAAAAATGGGTAAATAGCCAGATTTGGCCCACAGGGTGTTCTCCTGATCTCTGTTCTAGAGCCTGTTTTATCTCTTGGTGTCTATACCTAACCAATCATCATATTTTAAATAATCTACTTCTAAATGAGAATAATTCATCATCTCTCCTTTCCTGGGCACTTATGTTGTTCTATTTATTGAGTTTAATCAATGTCTATGAATTATCTCATTTAAACCTCCAACCATCTGGAAGTTGTTCTACTATCATCATTATGAGGCTTAGAAAAGTTTAGTAACCTGGCCCCCAGTATGCAGTTGTTAGTACCTGGAATATGTTTGGGATCCTATGGTTTTAGTAGTCTCTTCACTAATCTCCTAAAGATCTTTTTGTCTAGTTCCCCAGCCCTCCTTCCCTCTGCACAAGGCTACTGGAGTGATTAACTATAGCCTAAATGTAATCAGATTTTTCACTTGTTTAAAAGTCCTCAATGAACTGGCCCTGGGTAACTTCTAAAGCCCTTCTCTGGCAAGAACCCACTTATCCTCACCCATTCCTCCTCACACACATGTACAAACACACCCACTGTGGGAGCCTAAATCTTAGCCATAACAAACTGCTGTGAGTCCCATAAACACATAAACCGTTTCCATGCCTCCATGGTTTTACTCATGAAGCTGCTGATTCCTCCTCCCTCCTCACTCTCCTCCACTCACCCCTTCATTATTCTCTGCTTTTTAGTGTGTTTCTCATGTTCCTTGACACAGTTCAGTTGAACTTTTATCTCCACCTTCTGAATGTTTTTCCTACATGATACATGTAGTATATCATTTTTGTCTTATCATGTAATGTTTTCATTGCCTTTTTATTGTATCTGTCTGTCTTTTTTTTTAAGATTTTATTTATTTATTTGACAGACAGAGATCACAAGTAGGCAGAGAGGCAGGCAGAGAGAGAGAGGAGGAAGCAGGCTCCCTGCTGAGCAGAGAGCCCAATGCGGGGCACGATCCCAGGACCCTGGGATCATGACCTGAGCCGAAGGCAGAGGCTTTAACCCACTGAGCCACCCAGGCAACCCTCTGTCTGTCTTTCTACATATAGAGAATGGTACTATTTGACAGGAAGTTTGACTAATCATTGTGCAACCAAAAACTTCACACAATTTTCAAGAGAATAGAGAGTCATGCAATTCTGAGCAAATACAAGAAAGGGTGACGAATATGAACTGTGATTATTCAAAAACACATAATACATCTTCATAAATATGTAAGTTTGCCTTGGTGATAAAGGACATGGATAGGATACAGTTTTACAGTCTGTTTTGTTTTGTTTTATTGGTTTTGGGAGGATGATGGGAGCTGTAATGTGAGACATGCATTATGATCTAAGTGATGTGACCCCTGTGGGTCTACCTCTATGATAACAGATTGTTCTATAATGAAAATTTGACTTAGATAAAAAAAATAGTAGTCAATTCTTCATAGTTACTTCATATCAAATAAAAACAGTATTATTAAATAAAGTTTTCAAACCGCAGTCTAGGATCATTTATTTTTATTTTTTTAAAGATTTATTTATTTGAGAGAGAGAATATGCATAAGTAGGGGGAAGGGAGAGAATCTTCAAGCAGACTCTCTGCTGAGTGTGGAGCTCCATATGGGGCTTGTTGAACTTATGACCCATGAGATCACGACCTTGACCTGAGCCAAAACCAAGAGTAAGATGCTCAACTGACTGAGCTACCCAGGGACCCCTCTAGGATCATTTAAAAACTCTGATGATGATTACAGCCATTATTTAGGAGATCAACTATTATTATTGTTCTGAGTTACATATTTAAGAATAAAATCTAGGAAACAGGTCTATAAAACATGAAAATACCACTTGGAATCTTTATGATGTTTATAAAAAACTATACTAAAAAAATATTTTAGCATGTAAAAGCACAAAAGTGTTTTTTATTATTTAAGGAAAATGTATTCATAGTTAATGTTAATAATGTTTTTATCCTATTCTTTCATTATTTTTCAAAGACCATATTTTACTTTGCTATAGTTGTCTTCTTCACTTGTAACTGACTTTTAATATAGGGATAAAACCCCAAACTCTGATACTATGAAATAACCTTGAGCCTCATATGTGAAATTAGTTTGGAAACCCTATTAGAGTGTAACCCTTCTGAAGGGGCCATGTGCAGGCAAATAATCATCTTCTACAAAACTGGCATAAAGCTGTCATGGTCCTGCCATTTATATGGCTAGGGAAGAGTCTTTCGGGATGAGTGAATTGGAGAAAACGCAGCTTTGCTGTGAATTTACCTGAGAACAGTGTTTACTAATGAACTATTCCAAACACATTAGTGGCCCGAGGGAGTATTCTCCATGTCTCAGAAGTATAGTATTCGATAGCTACGACACTTCACTCACAACAATTGTAAAATGATCCCAGCCTACAATCCCATCTCAGAACAAGGAAGCAAGGGATCCCCAGGAGACATTGGGGAGCTACAGTTGTTATTACAGTTTCTAATTCCAGGAAGCAAACAGGAACAGAAGTAAAGTCACAGGAGTTACCATTTCTGACTCATTAAAAAATTAGCCGAGAGTAGTGTTACCTTTGTTTTGGATAATAATAACTCAGTTTCATAGCTCATAAATCATTATATAGCATGCTGTGGCTGAGTCCATTGCTGTTTATCAGCAACCAACAGGTAATAAAATAGGAGACAATGACGATATATGGTTTCAATATACATGACTTAATCTGAGGAAAATATGGAATATGTCCTAGGTTCGTTGGCAAATCAAGATCCACTAAAAATCCAATTGGCAGAGTATACTTCTTGTTTTCACATGAAAAAAAAATTCTGAAGCATATCATTGAGATGACTGATCAAGGTCAATATAGTAAGCAGACAACTAAGGCCATCCTTCTTCACCTGTGTAAGGAAACTCAGAGGGATGCCACAGGGTATTTCAAATGTTCAAGGGAAACACAGATATATCATACAAACTACTAGAGCATTATATTTTGTACTTTCATCCTAATTATGTCATACATATCTTTACAAGGATAATATTTAGTTGGTTGCTATTATTGAAAGCAAGTACTGTAGGAAAATAGTCTGTTGCTGTCCAAAGTTTGAGAAGTAGTACAGTGCTTAATTTGTGCACACATTCCACTAGTGAATAATTGATGTTTTAAATTGTGCCCCAGGAGTCAATATTTGTTATGCTATTTACTATGCAAGATGTTAATTGTGTTCTCTCTTTAATTGAAGTGAATTTTACTTTACTAATAAAGTGACTCAAGATGGCAACTATAGAAACAGCATTCAGAGAGGATTAGTCAAAATTAATGCCATCTGTTTCAACATTAATAGCTTTATTATCTGGTTTGTAAATGTATTTGGGACAGAATAAGTTGGATTGGTTTGGATAAATAATCTAGGCAAGAAGAAGAAATATGAGACAACTCAAGTTTCTTCTGTACATAATCTGACAGACATTTGCCTACAGTTTCAGTAAGTGGTGAATCTTTGTCTACCCTAAACTTGAAAACCCCCAGAATGTACTGGACATTTTTAAATAAAGCAGCATGGTACTGCCAACAGTCTCAGACCCTGTAGTAGATTTTAGGGGACAGAGATGGCCCTGTGAGAGCCACAAGAACAGATGGCTGCAAACCATCTCTTAGACTCTACATCCGAACAATAGGAAGGGAAAGGAGGGGGCTAAAGGCTGGAAAAGAAGGGATGCCAAGAGTAAAACCAGGGGAGAAGGGATGTGAGGAGAAGTGGGACAGAGAATCTGACTTGTACTTATGGTTTAATTTTCAAGTTTTGAAGTCACACCTCCCTGTTGTGTAATGAAATGCCGAGAGCAGTAAATGAGACTAGACTCTTTAACACAACAGCACACATAATGCGAGAAGCCCTTCAGCAGTGCTCTCTCTGTTTATCCATTGGGCTCCAAGTCAGAAAACATTACTTGAGAGGCTGGTGGTAATTTGATGAGCCAGCACCAGCTCCACCTGAGTAGAATGCTGTGGTCATCAAATCTACCCTGCCACTGGCAATTAAAAATTAACCTTGATATTTGCAAAAAAGAATGTAGCAATTTAGATGGAGCTTCTCAGACAATATGTCTGAAGAGCATCTGCTTTCTTAAGTCAAGACAGTTACACACAATGAACCTCTTTTGTGTGCAACGTGCAAAGGGATGTCATTAACACACCTGCCAGAATATGAGGGAAGGAGGAAAAAAAAATATCTCGGTAAAATCATTCATTTAAGACATTCTGGTTCACAGTGCTATCCTTTGAACACACCAATTACCTCCTCTTGCCCTAACAAACAAGCAGTGTGAATATTAAACAGCTGAAATGCAATCAAGGGCTGAAATAAATAGTGTTGTTAAATCATTTTCGTGGAGAAAAGCAACTCACAGACCTTCGCTACATGTATCTCTAGTTTTCACAAGGGTGGAATGTCCTTGCTTTGGACCGAAACAATGTTTTATTTTTGTTTCAACCTCTGTTGACTTTCCTATGCCTTCCTTTCTCCTCCTATGCCATAGCCTCCAGTTTGAGAATAATTAGCAACATCCAGGGGTGATAACAGGGCCGCGGCAACCGAACAGCGATACCTTGCCGGCGCCAGCTGTGCTTCAGTATTTATTTATTAAGATCACAATATTTACACAGTATGAACTCGTTGAGATGGTGGGGGATTGAGCAATGCTCCGGCAGCTAAATTTCATTTGTATTTTTTAATGGAGAGGAAAAAACTTCGAGACTATGTACTATTTACTTCCCGGGATAGAGACTCCAAGCTTCTACTTCCAATCCAGTCCCGTTTCCCGGCAGTCTGGTGTACGGACTCCGGGGAGGTTCTGCAGACATGCGCGGCAGGGGCCGCTGCCCTGAAACCTGCTTGTGTCACACAAGGGGAAGCTTAAAGCGGCCGCACGTGTACGGAATGGCACAGCAAAGAAATCAGGCAGCAGGTTTTCAGTGGCTGATAAATTCCACCCAACGCAGCTCTGGGACTAAACAATTTAAACATTTGCTCAAGATCCCACTTCACTTGAATGATTTTCTCTTTTCATTTGCTCTTCTGCAAGAGTTGGTTAACATGGTGGTGAGCAGCATGCGTTGTGATGTCCATCTGCGGAGTGCTACCTGAAACAGTTTGTGAAGACAGTCAACTGTGGGCCTTCAGTTTTGGGGGAAAAAAATGTTAAAAGTATATTTTAGGCCAGAAAGAAATAAAGGCCAAAAGGGCAGGAACAAAGAATATGTGCATTTTTTTTCCCCCAGCAGGTAGGACTTCCTGTCTCCAAGTTCCTCTAGGAAGAGTTGGTTCTACTTTTAAAAAGTCCATATTGTTGGTCAGTGATCTCATGATCACTGAGAAATTATTATAGGATGCAAAGCAACTGGATTGCTCTTTTATAATGGGACTTCACACAAATTTCCTAATTTTTGTGCATTTTTATTTTCTCACATCATAACTATAAAGAGAGATATGTTTATCACCCAGTTAATTCAGTATCTTTAAAATAATTGGCTTAATATATTTAAGTACACTGAATATGGAGGTTTAGTGTAGTCACATAAATAGACTTCAAATATAATAAATTATATTAAATCATAGATAATACAAGAGATATGTCAATATTGAATAAAACAGAATCTTTAAAATTCGGCTGTCGGGACACCTGGATGGCTCAGTCGTTTAGTGTCTGCTTCTAGCTGGGGTCATGATCCCAGGGTCCCGGGATCAAGCCCTGCATTGGGCTCCCAGCTCATTGGGGAGCCTGTTTCTCCTTCTGCCTCTGCCACTCCCCCTGCTTCTCCTCTCTCTCTCTCTCCCTGTCAAATAAATAAATAATCTAAAAAAAATGTGGCTGTCAACATATAATAATAATGATAGATTATTCTGGTTACTTACAATAATTTATATAATCATATATCTAATTATAATCACATGTCATACAATTATATGTATATGTATTATACTATGTATAATAATGTATATATGATTATATAATGATTATATGTAATATTTATCATTATTGACTGATAAATCTTCCATACAAGAGTTGCAAGTTCCTCTTTTAAGGAAGATTTATCAGACAATATTGTTGCACAAGGTCATAAATTATAAAGTTATTCTCAAGCACTGGTTATTTTCATGCCGGCCTTAGCCTTTTTAAAAATTAAAAAGAGGATAATGCAGCAGTTCAGTTGACATTTAATATTGTATTGTCCATATCGCTTTATCTTGCATCAGTCTTATTGCTTTTATATTATTAAAATATCCCAGAATGATCTAACATGAATAAGAAATCTAATTTTCTGCATTCCTTTGACTTTTGTTTTAGAAAATAGCTGCAAAAATCATGGCTATATTTTGGATAAACTTATTAGTGAAGTAAAATACACATACAGAGAAGTGAAGAGAACATAATGGCACAAAGGAATGTTCTCCACCTGAACACATCTTTGTTTCTAGACCCAGATTAAGGAATTAATTAGTACCTGTACACGGAAATCTCTTGGGCTTTTCAATGCACTGCTCAGCCTCTAAGATAACAGCTTATTCTGATTTCCAAAGGTATAGGTTTTGGGGGGAGGAGAATTTAAACAGTCACAATATAAATAGATCACATGAATTTCTGGTTTACTGTTGTTGTTATTCTAAATGTCGATGCATAAAAATGATTAAAGCTAGCAAAAAAACCTTGTTTTGAGTTTTCAGAAGAAGACCATAGACACATCCAAATAGCCACTGCTGACAGGGATTACTGCTGTGTTTATGTTTGGAACACAAAACACTCCTGTTCTATCTTCACTTAACTACAGGCAAAATTCAGTAAGCTGGAACTTCACTGCTGCCTCAGACACTGAGAGCACATTTTAGGTTGCCCCCAAGTTATTCAGTTCAAAAGTCGCCATGCAGGAAGCGTTTTAGTCTAGATAGAACAAATAGATAAGATGGGAATCTAAACACTAGGTAAAGCTAACAGTGTCTCGGTCTTTGTTTTTGTTTTCTTTTTTTTTTTTTTTTTCAGTTTCAAGTGACTATTTCAAGCAAATGTTCAAAGATACTCAGAATTTTTTTATCCTCAAAATTAAAACAGATTTCTTTAACATTAAGTGATTGAGTTCTCAAAAATAAACTTGAAACATATTTTTAAATATTGTTCATCTGATGCCAATTTAGGGAATCTGCTAGTACTTGTGGCTTTCTTATAAATAACTGAGTGCGAGCATAATTCACCTACAGAAAAGATCCCCCAATGACTTCATGTAGTCCCATGCAATTAGGGGATGATCTTGTGTGTATAAGTGCATATATTTAGCTGTATTATGAGATGTCTCTTTGCCCTTGATATCCTTGAATCTTTTCACTAGTGAAATAATACCCCAATACCACTCCACAGTGAAACTCTGGAAACACTGAATTATATAAAAATCAGTATTCAGCCATGCAGTGTCCATACTGACTATCAAACAAACACTCTTTCTTTTACATATTCAAAGTTGTAGATTGAGATTCTCAAAATGTATCCACTCTTTAGCAGGATATAGTTGAGTGGTCCTAAAGTTAGGACCAAGGGTTCAGAGAAACTTCAGGATCTCCTAATGACTTAAGTGTTTCGGATATTCATTATTTCTTTAACAGTTTATCTTCAGTCATCAAGTAGAATGTGTCAAATGAAGAGGATATAGAATTATAACAGGAAGCAAAAAATAAAATTAGCAAATCTTTATGGATTCTTTTTGAATATGTGTCTTTTTCCTAATCCAACTGGGTGCAACTCTATACCTTTATTTCTTGCATCTGATCAACTAGTCATCAAAGATTATTGATTATTCACAATTTCTGACAAAAAGATTCTATGCATATGGCCAGAACAGTGGTGGGTTGAAAATATTGTCCACCAGGCTAAATAGGACAAAGAGCAGTACATTAGCTGTAAAATGTCACTGAACTGATAAACTTAGTCAATTTCAGTTCAACTTTATGACAATTCCAAATATTAAATATTTTTCTAAAAAGCTTACATGATATGACATGCATTGAATATTTCATATATTGTCAAATAATCCAGGTCTACTGAATTTTTCACCATTTTCTTAATTTATATTTTGACATAATATATATAATAATTGATATAAGTAATTAACTCTAAAATGTATTTGAAATATTGAAAACTTTGTTTTTCTCTGTATAAAGGTTTGTCTCTCTGGCAGTCATTATACCCCAAATTCATTGTACTGCCTATTAGAAGGGATTTATGATACCAAATAATCAGTTTCCTGATTAGTCATAATTTTAATAAAATTTTCTCTAGATTAATAAAGGCAAAAAAAGTGGAAAACATCTCTGGGATACAGGATGCCCAATACATTTGTTTTAATTTAATCATCTTTTGCTACTTTCTTTATAAACTGGATCATTTTAATTGTCCAAGAAAAATGAATCCGTTGAATCTTATCTTCCGTCCTAATCTGAAATTTATAGTAAACATTCTGTTTCTCTAGCCTCCCTGAATGGTCATGTTTAATTCTGGGCCAAAGTGTGATGACATGCATGATCTCAAATGAAGTTCAGTGTTTTTTGGGGAAATTTGAGCTAGTCTGGTATTGCAGCTGTTAAGTAAAAAACCGAATCTGAGAATTTAGGGTCATGTTCATTTTCTATCAGATTATTGTTTTGTGTCCTTAAACATGTTTCTTAATCTCCCTGATTATCTCTTTCTTTTTTGATATCATGAAGACCATTAGAAGTTATTTCACGTAGTAGTACTAAGCTAGACACTTTTCTATTTCCTTCTGCTTCATACCCCATTCTTTTAGGAACCCTATATTCCATACAGCTCTTTGCCTGATGCCTGAGTTGTGAATGTCTGATTCCAGGTGGAATAATCAGACTTTCTCATTGTTGTTGAAAGTGAATTGAGATAAGAGGTAAGTTAATTAAATGATGGTGGGTTTTGGAGCCGCCTATGTGCACAAACAGTGAACAAAACAGACAAAAACTTCTGTTTTCAAGGAGCTTTTATTCTAGTGGTAGACAACAAACAATAAATCAGTAAAGTCTAAAGCATGTGCATGGTGAAAAATATGGAGAAAAATAACCAGTAGATAGGAATAGGAATTCCAAGAGTAGATGTTTGCAATTTTAACATCTATGTGATTAAAGAGAATTCAAACAATACCCGTAGGACATTTTGGAGCTTATGTAAATTAATGCCCATGATATATACCTCTCCCTGTCCTAGAAATGGCCCACTCTTAGATTCAAACAGCCAAAACTTCAGGTTTACTGGAACAATTCATTATTTTGGGGACAACTTAATCTACCAGAATTTTATGAGATTTCCTTTTGGGAACTGCTAACTTAGCTAATCAGCATTAGGACAATTCCTTGGACCCTGAGGTCTTAATATGCTCCCAGAAACCCTGAAAGAGAAGCAATATGCAAAATACAGACCAACCAATTGGGGTTTCAGTAATTTCTAAGTATATTCCTGCCAGGATGACTTAACTTATTTATGGAACAGATATTGAATTACCCATTCAGAATCAGCTAACATTTGCTTCTTATAGACATCTCTTAAATGTGTAAATCAACCGTGAAAGAGGCCAAATTCAATCTTCACCCCAAAACTAATATATTGTGTACATCTGTCATTTACATGCAACTAGTATAATATATAAACAGCTTTGTTTAGAAAGATTCTGCTCTATGTGAGGGGTTATTAGTTAAAGAGAGATCAGTGTATCCAGGTCAGAGGTCACTGTGACTCAATGGAAACTCATGTGTTTAGTCTACTTTCAGTTCTCTTGATTTCATGCAATTTATTTCTCTAAACTTTTATATCTATGCACAGTTTTGGATGTATATTATGAGCTGTGAGATCCTGTTAGAAGTCTGGATTAAAGGCTAAAAAGTGGGAAAATATGATGGAGAAAACATATTAGGTATGTAGGAATTCTCAGTTCTGTAAAATTGAAAAGAATAAAAAAGGTTAAATGGAAAAATGAAATCCCTCTTCATCTTGAGAATCCCTCTTTACAATGGTATCTTACTTATAGCCTTGATTTGTCTGCATTGCAATTATTAGATACTTGTTTTACTTTTTTTTCAGTATTTATAGGTAAATTGCTCAAAGACAAATGCTATAATATTATTATTTTATTCTTTATATTTGGAGCATAATGATGTGAGTGTTAGTCATTGTTCCATACAAATTTATTGGATGAATAAAATAATGCCTGTGATATTCTTTTTTTTAAGGAAACCATATCTTTAGTTACTATTTTTTTAAAAAATCAAACACCATTATATATATATATGTATATATATACATATATATATGTAAAAGAACTACAGGCTTGTTTTTCAAATTGTGTTATCTACCTACTCTAGGATATCTGAAGAAAAACTGTAATATAAAACTAATCTCTTGTTACTCATGCCCAAAGGGTGCCTGGTAATAAGCAAACATAAATCTGGAAGGACACTCTCTCATTCTCATCCAGACAGGATTCCCCTGGCAAAAACCCTTAGTAATACGAAATCACATGTCAAAGTTACAAAACATGTAAAGAAATGATCCATCACAAGCAAGCCTCAGCAGTAATTATGAACATTAGAACAAGACACCAAAGAATCTCAGTTGATAAAATCATAGTCAGAAACCATAAATTAATAAGCTTAATAATCACAGATATCAAAAGTCATCAAGCATAAAAATAATAACAGAATAATTTGAAAATAACATAGTATATTTATTCTGGAAACAAAGACAGACATGGAAAGTAAGCAAATTTAAATAGATAAAAGAAGTTAAAAAATGAAGGATAAATTAGACCCTATAAAATATGCTCACAAAATTTTCAGAAATAACAATGAAAGAGACTCCTGGGTGGCTCACTCAGTTAAGCATCTGCCTGTGGCTCAGGTCATGGTTTCAGGGTCCTGGGATCACATCCCACATGGGGCTCTTTGCTCAGCAGGGATTCTGCTTCTCCCTCTGCCTCTACCCCTATCCTGTGCTTGTACTTTCTCTCTCTCTCTCTCCCACTTTCTCTCTCAAATAAATAAATAAATAAATAAGATTTTAAAATAAATAAATAAATAAATAAAATCGAAAAAAAAAAAAAAAAGAAGAAGTAGCAGTGAAAGACAATGGGGGAGAGACAATGTTCAAAATAAAAAGGCTGAGTAATTTCCCAAATTATTGTAAGTCATGAATCCTTACAGGTATCAAAGTGGTTCTCAAACAGAACAGCGAAAAATATCTCAAACATAGATGTTCTGTCCCCTCAGAAATTCTTATAGTGGAACTGTATGTTTGTGTCCTCCCAGAATATAAACTGAATGGTTGTGTCCCCCCAACAAATTCATATAGTGGAATCTAATCCCCTATGTGATGATATTTGGAGCTGTTTAAGTCATGAAGGCAGAGAACCTCATGAATGGGTGTCCTCTTAAAAGAGACACTAAGTAGTGTTCTCTTAAAAGGGACAGAGCCTCTGGAGGACTCTCTCACCCACTTCTGCCATGTGAGAACACAGCAGAAAACTATCTATGGACCAGGAAGTAGGCCTTGACCAGATACTCAATCTGCCCTTGAATTAACTTTGACTCTCCAGAAGTGTGAAAAATAAAGTTTTATTTATTTAAGCCCCCCAATGTGTGATATTTTTGTTTTAACAATGCAAATAAGACATATATTTATTAGTAAATTTAGATTATCAATGATAAATGTGAGAGCAAAATTTTCTTCAGCTAAGAAGCAAATTGTTCACAAAGAAACAATTTGACTGATAGCAGTTTCTGCAATGGGAAAGATAATTTACTATGAGTATGTTTTCAATAAAAAAATTTCCAAATGATACATTTTAGGAAATAGAAAATTGACCAGAAATAATAAATGAAACTCAAACAGGAATATGTGAACAAAACTGATGTTCAACTGTGGGTGTATAGAGTTCTGTCTCCAGTTAGATACAGAAAGCCACAGGGAACATTGTTCCCACTTCAACAGTTGTAAAAGGCTGTATACTTAATTCACAGAACACTAACTTTCCAAATTGAGTTTATCAGAGAGCTGAGGTCACAAGACAACTAGTGAACTAAGTTCCAGATATTGGACACAGAGTTCATCATCAGGAGAAGAAAAGATGAGTGACCTCCAAAGGCTGGTAGGAAGGAAACAGATAAAATTGGAACAAATTCCTAAAAGTTGAATGTGGGATACTGGGAAGGTTTAGAACCTCCATGAACCCCAGACATAAGTAGAGTCAATCACTAGCTATTTCCTATGAGGCTCCATGTAGTGTTCATGAGAAAGATAGAGATAGAGAACACCTAAGAGGGTTCCTACCCCCTTCAGTGGCTCAAATGCAGGAATCCCACTCACTTTCCACCCCCTTTTCACATGTTAATCAACAGCTGGAAGCTGCTGCAAGGCACAGCCATTGCAATTGAGGGACTGCTACAAGAAAGGCCTTTTACCTATTGGCAAAAGGACAAGAAAACCTGTGAGGGGCCAGGATCCTCCTATGGCATTAAGATGTTTGCTACTATTGGGGTAGGTCATAAAACTCTGCCCTGATTAAGACCCCATGAAATACAATGGAGAGCTCATACTATGTGGGGTGGGCAATAATGCTGACAAAGATCCATATCAAAAACCAGACAGCTCCAAATATTCCTTTTCTAAAATAGGCTGGTGAAGAACTGAGAAACTCTTGTTATGGATTGAATTGCTGAAGTCCTAAACCCCTTCTTTGAATGCCTGGAAATGTGACCTGTTTTGGAAAGTGGCTCTTTACAGATGTAATCACATTAAGAGAAAGGTCATTAGGGTAGACCCTAATCCAACATGACTGGCATCCTCAGAGGAAGAGGAAAAGAGATAAGAAAAGAAGCAGAGGGAGTATGCTGCAAGATAATGGAGGCAGAGGTTGAAGAGGCATCTACAAGCAGAGAAATGCCTAGGATTGCTGACAACATAAAAAACTAGAGAAAAGCATGTAACAGAGTCTTCCAGAGAAGCTTACATAAATCATGACTCTGTTGACATTTGGATTTCAGACTTCCAGCTTCCCATTACTGTAAGAGAATTTGAGCTTTTGTTTTAAGCCACCCAGTGTGTGGTACTCTGTTACAGCAGTCTTATGAATCTTATTCATCTTTTCTCTACCTCTCTTGTAAGAATCACACTGAGTAACAATCAAGAATGCACTAGTGGGGGAGGGGGAGCATAAGTGCTGCAAAAATCATTAGCATCCTAGGTCTCACACTAACCACGTGACAGCAAGTGTACACAGTTGGAAAAAAAATTGAAGTGAGTGTGTACTGAAGATCATTATAGCAACATTGAAATTCAAAGCAGATCAGCATCTTTACTCCATTGACTCACTCCTCCACAATAACAGTATGACAGAAGGTAAGATGTGCCCATTTGGAGCATAAATGCTATTTACCTCAATCTCAGCTGTTTTTCACAGACACTGTCCATCACTGAATCAAAAATGGTGAGACACACAAAAAAGCAAGTGAAGAAGATATTCATTAACTAGATACAAAGCAAACAACAGAACAGGTACAGAGATTATTTAGATGTCAGAAATACCTCACAAAGATTATGAAATGATTGGTAAATATGTGAGGGGGTCTAGTGGAAAAGATGGACAGCATGTATAAATAGATGAAGACTTTATAAGAAAAATAGAAAAATATATTTTTAAAAAGAAAAATGTGAATGGTAGAGGGAAAGGACATTATTAAAGATGAAGAGCTCTTTTGACAGACTAATTAGCAAACTTGCTATGGCAGGAGAAGAATCACTGAAGATAGGATTTATCCCATCTAGATTTTATCCAAACTGAAACGCAAAGGAAAACAGAATAAAACAAAATACAAGCAAAAAATAAGAACAACAAATAGAGCATCTGAAAGTTGTTGAGCAAGGCCAAATGGACTAGCAAGTGTGTAATTTAAGATGAGTAAGGAAAAAAGAAAAAGAGGCAATAAATTACTTCAAGAAATAATATCTAAGAATTTTCCCAAATTAGCAAAAGACAACAAACTACATGTCCAAGGACCTCAGAGTACCCCAAAAAGGATATATAATATATAAATAAAAACATGCCTGTACATATTATAAACCACTGAAAATCAAAGATAGGGACCAATCTTGGAGACAGAGAGCCAAGTAAAAAATGTTTGAATGATAGCTTTATCATCAAACACTGTGCAGGCCATACATTTTAAAGTCTAGAAAGAAAAAGAAAAGATAAGTTTATCCTATAATCTAGATCCGGTAGAATTATCTTACAAATTTCAGGTACATAAAAGAAATTAATTACTAATAAAGCAATATAATAATAACTAATCTGGAATGCACCAAATATGCTTATTATTATTTTAGTGTAGCCATTAAAAGAATAGAAATGGTATGTTTAGCTTACTTATTAGTTAAGCTAATATTGGAGGGTGATTAAGAGAAACAAAAAATACACTGATGTAAATCACAATATGTCAGTGTCTCAATAATATTAAACAGGCCATCTCACAATTTAAAAGACAAATTGTGAGGAATTTTTAAAAAATATTTAACTATGATGTATATAGATGACACAATGGCAAAGCAACATCAGAAAAATATCAACTAACGTATATACAATATAAAATATAAAAATAAATATACATAAGTGAGATACATAATAAAATATGAATATTGAATAAATAAATAAAGAATAGGTAAATATTCTCTATAGAAGAATTCCAAATAAAACACAAAGATACTCTCTTCTTTAAGAGTTAGAGCTTAATCACTTCCTTTTGTATGTGGGCTGGACTTAGCGAATTGCTAATAGAGTAGAAAGGGAAAAACAAAACAGTATCTTTACCTATGTAGTGTCGAAGACTGGCAAATGCTGAATTAACCACGTGAGCAAGGTTACATTGCAATTGATAAAGGATGGAATATGATGAGCATAGCATTTAACCTCTCTGGCCTGTCTACCTACTCCAATTCCATACCTAATCCAAATCTAGTCATGAGAAAAATATCAGATATCTACAAATCTACAAATTTCTAAAGTGACAGTCTACAAATTTCTAAACAATTTCATGACAAATAAGAAAGAAATTTGTCATTTTCATGACAAATAAGAAAGAAAAATATCACAGACCACAGACATGAAGGAGACATGATGATGGAATGGTATATGGGATTGGATCCTACAAGAAAAGGTTAGTGGGAAATTGGTAAAATCAAAATAACACTTGGAGTTTAATTAATAGCAATGTAGCAAATGAGGTTTTAGTTGCAGTTGTTTTTTTAGTTTTGACAAATGTACTGTGATAATATAGGATATTTTAAAGAAACATTTTTTCTTATTATCTTTGCAACCATTCTGTAAATTTAAAATTAATCCAGAATTTTAGTTTTTTAAACAAAGACTGTAAGAAGAGGTAAGGAAGGAAACTGTATGGTAATAAAAGGACAATCCAAGAAGGAGATATATCTTCTTCTAAATATTTATGCACCCAACATGGGAGCATCCAAATACATAAAACAGTTAATAACAAACATAAAGGAACATATTAATATGAATACAATAATATTAGGAGACTTTAACACCCCATCTACATCAATGGACAGATCATCCAAACATAAAATCGATAAGGAAACAGTGGCTTTGAGAAACACACTGGACCAAATGGATTTAACAGATATATTCAGAACATTTCATACCAAAACAGCAGAATACACATTCTTTTCAAGTGCTCATGGAACATTCTCCCGAATAGATCACATTTTAGTCCGCAAAACAAGTCTCAACAAATTGAAAAATATCAAAGTCATACCATGCATTTTTTCTCACTGCAATGCTATGAAACTAGAAATCAACCACAAGAAAAGATCTGGAAAAAGTGCAAGTATATGGAAGTTAAATAACATTCTGCCTAAACAATAAGTGGGTTAACCAAGAAATCAAAGAAATAAAAAATTACACGGAGAGAAATGAAAGTGAAAACACAATGGTCCAAAATCTTTGGATGCAGAAAAAGCAATTCTAAGAAGGAAGTTTATAGCAATACAGACCTACCTCAGGAAGCAAGAAAAATCTCAAACAACTTAACTTTACACTTAAAGGAGCTAGAAAAAGAAGAACAAACAAAACCCAAAACCAGCAGATGGAATTAAATTATAAAATTAGGGAAGTAAACAATTAAAAAAAAAAAACAAAATAAACAACAACAACAAAATCAAGACAAATCAATAAAACCAGGAACTGATTCTTTGAAAAGAACAAAATTGATAAACTGCTGTCCAGACTCATGAAGAGAGAGAGAGAGCAAGAGAAGAGAGGACTCAACCAGAATCACAAATAAAAAAAGAGAACTAACATCTGACATCACAGATATGCAAATTATAAGAATATTATGAAAAATTATTTGCCAGTAAATTGGAAAACCTATAAGAAATGGATAAATTCCTAGAAACATACAACCTACTAAAATGGAAGCAGGAAGAAATAGAAAATTTAACAGATAGATTTCTAGCAATGATATTGAATCAGTAATCAAAAATTCCCAATCAATAAGTCCTGAACCAGTTGGCTTTACAGGTGAATTCAATCAAGCATTTAAAGAAGAGTTAATACCTATTCTTCTCCAAATTTTTCCAAAAAAAAGTAGAAGAGGAAGGGAAACTTCCAAATTCATTCTAGGAGGCCAACATTATTGTAATACCAAAACCAGATAAGAACATCACAAGAAAACTACAAAGCTAATATCTCTGATAAACTTAATGCAAAAATCCTCAACAAAACACTAACAAACTGAATCCCACAATGTATTAAAAAAATCAGTTACCACAATCAAGTGGGATTTATTCCAGAGATGCAAATGTAGTTCAATATTTGCAAATCATTTAACATGATACATCACATCAATAAAAGAAAGGAAAAGAACCACACGATCATTTCAATAGATGCAGAACAAGTATTTGACAAAGTATCACATCCATTCATGAAAAAAACCCTCAACAAAGTAGGTTTATACCTCAACATAATAAAGGCCATATATGAAAAACCAACAGCTGCTATCATTTAAATGGGGAAAATAATCAGAGCTTTCCCCCAATTGTCAGGAACAAGACAAGGATTTCCACTATCACCACTTTCATTCTACATAGTACTGGAAAACTTTCACTATGTGCAGAGGAAATGATACTATATGTAGAAAACCTGAAAGACTCCACCAAAAAACTATTGAAACTGATAAATGAATTCAGTAAAGTTGCAGCATACTAAAACAACATGGAGGAATCTATTGCATTTCTCTGCACTAATAATGAAGCAGCAGAGAGAGAAATTAAGAAAACAATACCACTTAAAATTGTACCTAATGTAATAAGATAACAAGAAATAAATCTAACCAAAGAGGTGAAGGCTTGTACTCTAAAAACTATAAAAAAAAAAAATGAAAGAAATTGAAGATGATACAAAGAAGTGGAAAGGCATTCCATGCTTATGGATTGAAAGAACAAATACTGTTAAAATGTCTATACTAGGGTCACCTGGGTGGCTCAGTGGGTTAAAGCCTCTGCCTTCAGCTCGGGTCATGATTCTAGGGTCCTGGGATCGAGCCCCACATTGGGCTCTCTGCTCAGCAGGGAGTCTGCTTCCCCTTCTCACTCTCTGCCTGCCTCTCTGTGATCTCTATCTGTCAAATAAATAAATAAAATCTTAAAAAAAAACTGTCTATACTACCTAAAAAAGTCTACATATTTAATGCAATCCCTAACAAAATGCCAACAGCATTTTTCCCCAGAACTAGAGCAAACAATCCAAAAATTTGTATGAAACCACAAAAGACCCCAAATAGTGAGAACAATCTTGAAAAAAAAAAACTATAATTATCTCAATTATATACTTCAAGTTATATTATAAAGCTGTAGTAACAGTATGGGCACAAAAATAGATACATAGATCAATAGAACAGAATAAAAAGTCCTGAAATAAATACACCATTATATTGTCAATTAATCTTCAACAAAGGAGGTAAGAATATGCAATAGAAAAAAGATAGTCTTTTTAACAAATGGTATTGGGAATACTGGATAGCAACATGCAAAGAATAAAGCTGAACCATGTACATGATACACAAAAAAATAACTCAAAATGGGTTAAGGAACTTCATTTGAGACCTGAACCATAAAAATCCTAGAAGAGAACACAGGCTGTAATTTTTCTGACTTTGGTAACAACATCCTTCTAGATGTGTCTCTGAGGAAAGGAAAATAAAAGCAAAAATAAAATATTATGGCTCCATAAAAATAAAAAGTTTCTGCACAGCAAAGGAAACAACCAATGAAACTAAAAGTTATCCTGCTGAATGGGAAAAGATATTTGCAAATGACATATCCAATAAAGGGTTGGTATCCAAAATATATAAAGAGTTACTACAATCCAATACCCTGGAAACAAATAAACCAATTAAAAATTAATAGAAGACATGGACAGACATTTCTTCAAAGAAGACATATAATTGGCCAACAGACACAATAAAAGATGCTCAACCTCACTAATCATTGGGAAATGCAAATCAAAACCACAATGAAATATCACCTCATACCTGTCAGAGTGGCTACAACCAAAAACTCAAGAAATAAGTGTTGGTGATGAGAAAAAGGAACCCTTATGCACTTTGGGTGGTGGGGCAGCCATTGTGGAAAACAATGTGGAGGTCCTCTAAAAATTAAAAATTAAAAATTCCTATGATCCAGGAATCACACTCCTAGGTATTTATGCAAAGAACATGAAAACACTGAATTGATATATGCACCCCTGTGTTTATTGCAGTATTATTTATAATAGACAAACTATGGAAGCAGCCCAAGTGGATAAAAAAGATGTGAGATACAAATTATGAATATTATTCAGCCATAAAGAAGAATGAAATCTTGTCATTTACAATGACAGGGATGGAGCTAGAGAGTATCATCTAAGCAAAATTAGCCAGTCAAGGAAAAACATAACTGATTTCACTCACATTTGGAATTTAGGAAACAAAACAAAAGAAAGACAATCCAAAAAACGGACTCCTTCAGAGTAGAGAACACACTGATGCTTAGTGTAGGAGAATGGGTGAAATAGGTGAAGAAATTTAAGAGTGCACTTATCTTGATTATTACTGAGTAATGTATGAAATTGTTGGGTCACTATATTGTATACCTGAAACAAATATATCACTGTATGTTAACTATACTATAATTTAAAAAGAATGAATCACAAACTTTAAAGTTTATTAAAATTAGAAAATAGAGGGGCAACTGGGTGGCTCAGTCAGTTAAGTGTCAGACTCTTGATTTTGGCTCAGGTCATGATCTCAGGGTCCTGGCATTCAGGATGAGCCCTGAGACAGGCTCTGTGCTCAGCATGGAGTCTGCTTGAGAGTCTCTCCTTCTCTGCTCCTCCCCCAACTCATGCATGCTGTCTCTTAAATAAATAAATCAATCTTAAAAACTAAGAAAGTGGGTAAAAATTTAATATCAGACAAGACAGATATAAATATGAAATATGAAAATATATTTGAGGTAAACTGTTAATATCCAGTGATAAAAGCAATATGGAAGTATATTAAATATAGTATAAAAGCAATGGAAGTAATTATTGTTCCAAAGTATATATACCGAGTATGACTTCAAAATATTTAAAGGAAATTATAGAGATTATAAGGTGAAACCCATGATGAAATAATGAAATATTACCACAAATAACTCAATTAGATAAAAAATTCCAAAAAACAGAGGACTGCAATAACATTTAAAAAGTTGACTTTGTGGGTATTACTAGAGTGTGATGTATAATAATTAGAGAATACCTTTGCAAGTGTACACAGAAAACATTTATAAAATTTGGTTACATTCAGTTCACAAAATACACTGAAATGAATTAAAATGGAAATTAAACTTTACTGAAAACTGAGAGATAAAGAAAATACTACATCTCCAATCTCTTCGACACAGATGAAAGACTACATTGCCTATTTATACAGAGAAAAAAAAAAAAACTATTAGCTTGGTTTGTGCAACAACTTTTTTCCAATATTTCTATCTTAAAGGTTATGAGCACTTTAGTTTATTTAAATCTCCAAATCTGTTTTTTAAAAATATTACTAATCCAGGGCACCTGGGTGGCTCAGTTGGTTAAGCAACTGCCTTTGGCTCAGGTCATGGTCCCAGAGTCCTGGGATCGAGTCCCACATTGGGATCCCAGCTCCATGGGGAGTCTGCTTCTCCCTCTGACCTCCCCTCTCATTCTCTCTCTCTCTCTCTCTCTCCTAAAATAAATAAAAAATAAATCTTAAAAAAATATTACTAATCCATCATTTTTCAAATTTTTCTGTACTAAGGAAACCTGTCTCAAATACCTAAAACCCTCCCACAAATGGAGCTTTCTATGGAACACTTGGGGCAAATCTATCTTCAAGTATATTGTTTTCTCAGGTTATAGCAGAAAATAAATAATGCTGTGCAATTAATAAGTGTATGCTATACGTAAATCTTTGAAAAATGTATGTGTGCTAATGTATATAGATATTATAAGGACCCCTGAGGTACGTATCTCACCACTAGGTATGTTCCAAATGGCAGGATGAGATACAATCATGGCTCAATCAGTGAGATAAAACCTGCTAGTTATATCCATCATAGTGAATTATAACAAGATCCTTATAACATGCCTGGAATGTATAAAGGTGTACTTATAATGGTCACATTTATACCATGGCAGGAGAATAGAATTTGTCTTTCAATAAATATCTGTACAAATGGTAGTCTTTCCATGAGTACCGTTATGTAGTATGTTCACTGACAATACTTAAATTATTTTATAAAATTAATATATAACTGGTGGGGCACCTGGGTGGCTCAGTGGGTTAAAGCCTCTGCTTTCGGCTCAGGTCATGATCCCGGGGTCCTGGGATCAAGCCCCACATCGGGCTCTCTGCTCTGCAGAGAGCCTGCTTCCTCCTCTCTCTCCCTGCCTGCTTCTCTTGCCTACTTGTAATCTCTGTCTGTCAAATAATAAATCTCTGTCTGTCAAATAAATAAATAAATAAAATCTTTTAAAATATAACTGGTATAAGTCATTAATTAGCATATTGAAGGCTATGATATATGTTTTGCACTCTAATAACCTTAACATTAAAATGTTGGACTGGAAAATTGAGCACCAGTTGAACACAAATAGAAAAATTTCATTAATTTACTATGGAAACATAACAGAAATTGTTTTTGTGTTTTTGACTGGTAACATATGTAAGTTAGCAATTTTTGATTATGCTTCACTGGTATAATATAAAATTCTACATGATGGAATCTAAATTAGTTGGCTTTGACCCCAAGCAAATTATTGATTGTAACTGTGTTGTGGTTGGCTCATATGTTAAAAACACTTAGTTCAGGAAATAAGTGACAAAAACACCAAAGTAATGTTTAACACTGACAACTCATTCTTCCTATTAAATTCTAGGCTCCAATGAAACTAGATGGTAATATGTTTAAACTGAGTAAGTCAGGCATCTTAATGATCAAGTCATAAGACTTGGCCAATAAAATATGAATAGACTAAGACTTTGTAAATAAAGTTTACCCCAGACTTTATTTATTTTTGCATAATACAAATTTAAACAATTGAAGAAGTAAGGAGGAAGTTTTGCTAAATCCTCACATTAATACTCAGAATAAGTAATATATTAATATGCATATTAACTCACATAAATGTTTCTTCTCTTTAAAAACTTGCATTGAAATTCTGACTAGATATTGTGTTTTGTAAAATACCAAACAGGGAAGTTTGCTAATGAGACATTTTTGCAGCGAGCTGAAAATTTACATGTAATTTTAGTATTCAAGTATAAAAATTTCAGTAAACAAATTAAAATGTCTATTCAAACAGAAAGCCATTTTAGGGTTACAGATGGGTTGAAATCTTAGAGTTCGAAGACTGTTTTCTAGTATATCTCCATAATGTCATGGATATCCTTAACCATAATTATTTAATTGACTCTTCATAATTATAGTTTAGGATGCACTTCAATTATTAAAAGAGCTTTATATTTGAAATATCTTATTCAAGATGTTATAAAAATCTGTTTGGCTTCTGTTGTAATGGACATTATGTCTGCATCCAGCATTTCCATTTATTAAGTCTTGACACCTTCTCTCATTTGAATGATGTTATTAGCTATTTTAAATGAAGTAAATGTTCTTCAAAGCATTATAAATTACTCTTTAAGTATCTGATAATGTGTTTAAATGGGCAACACACCAACAAAGTCTTGGAGAATCAATAATGAAGCTTAATTCAATCTACTACAGCTCTGCTAGCTAGTACAGCATTTAAAAATTTAAGAGTATTTAAACTACTGAGAAATTTCCTGGCATTTTAATAGACCATCTTATAACAATCTTTTATCCCCTTATGCAAGCAGTCATGATAATTTCTAATGGAATCAATTCAAAACTCATTAGCTTTTTTTTTTCTTTCTTCCTTTCCTTTTTTGCATTTGTTCTTTCTCTCTTTTCTCCTTTGTTTTTGTTTTGTGTTATTTTTTCTTCTCTTGGTAGGACATCAACCTTATCACATCATTTATTGCTGACAGTCCTGGCAGAGAAGAATCAGTTTCACTCATCAGAGATAACTGCAGGGTACTTTTTAAGCAGAAAAAAGGTGGAACCTTTGTAGTACTGAAAATCATTCATAGGAAGTAAGAGGAAACACTGTTCCAAGCTGTAAATAAAGCTGTAAATAGTATTGAATCGTTAGGAGAATATCACAGAATTTTACTTACCAGTCAGTGCTCTATGTACTAACGGGAAAACAAAATAAAATGTTGATTTAATTTCAGCTCAATTTTTCTTCACTTTTGTGACTGCATTAAATTAAGGTTTGAAATAGTGAAGTAGAAACCTGAAGTTCTGTCAATTTGCTTCATGCCAGAGAGTTAACCATACAGTAGGCAAATGACAGTATACCAATTTTTAATTATAAATAATAATAAAATGCTATCAAATACTGTGAAGAAACTAATATGTGTAAGTGTTCTGCTTCTTTACACTAAAGCAATTATAATTTAACAATGATTTATGAAAAAGGGACATGTTTTCATCTATCATCTATCTCTATCATCTATCTATCTATCTATCTATCTATCTATTCTTTCAGTAAACTTATATAGTTCATTAGTTAATGATAATTCCTAATAAGCTAAAATCTCCTCAGTAGTTTCTGGATATAATTTCTGAAGTCCCAATATATTTTCAGAAATTTCGACTATAATTAGAACAATTTACATCAGTTGACTCTTTTTCTGATTTCCACATTTATTAGAGGTAATTGAATTCTCCCTATCCAAGATGTCTGCCAAAAAATGTAATTCTGTTGTTTTCCTGTATATGCAAAGACAAGAAGTGATTTTAAGATGAATCAAAAGAAAAATAGAAATTTTCATAGTGTTTAATTGAGAATATATTAAATGTGGCAAATAAAAAACTTGGTAGATTCAATGTGTTATTCTACTATATCTTGGATTCTTCTCTTTTAATTCTTTCTCCTTCATTCAACGTTTCCCTGCTCTCTCTCTCTCTCTGACAAATAAATAAAAAATTTAAAAAAAAAAGATTCTCTCCCTCACTCTGCCCCTCCCCCATCCCAACTTACCCTCCCACCTCCTACCTCTGTTTGCACAAAAGCAAGTGCTCTCAAAAAAAAAAAATCCTTTAAATAAACAAACAAATAAATAAGTAAAGTGCTAAAGAAAAAGCACTAGAATTCTCTACCCAGTAAAAAATATTTTTTTACAAGCATAGGCAAAATAAATAGATTTCCATACCAACAAACACAAATGAATTCATCTAAGGATAAATGAGGTCTTCAAACTGAAGGAAAATTATACGGATAAAAACATGGGAATGAAGAAAGAATAAACAACAGAAAAGTGGCTGGGGCCTGGGGACTCAGAGAAGGAAGATGGAAGAAAGGTGATTTAGATTTAAGGAGACAAAAGTACCAAAGTGGCAGATGACAGCGGTTCCAGATGAAAGGACATAACTAATTGGATTTAAAAGCCATGATACTTACTTGCTGTGCCCACTATGCATTGATTATTGAATCTGGGTAGGGATCCATAGTGAACAAAATATAGTCTTTGGACATCAGCGTCTTAAATTTCCTAAATAATTCTCATATATCTCCTCTCTGCCTCTGTCACTGCCATGGCAATGATATCTGATAGCCAATTCTATGATTTTCTCTCCTGCATCCAATTTTAGTAGCTATTCTACCTATTACGCTAGATTAAATTTATCAGGTCTGTAGTAGAGTTTGTCAAAGACTTCAGAACTCCTGTCACTGTTCCTTTGGGAAAGAAAGAGAGGCTTATGTCCATGTTCTGAGTTGAAGCAACCAAAGCAACCACTGACAGAAATGAATAACCAGTATAAATTGGTTATGGGCTATCAAAGAAAAATCACTTAATGTTAAGTAAGAGCAATTATTATAGTTGGGAAAATATAAATAATTTCAAAGATTCTTGGACGTACTGGAAAGTCATCAGGTTTCTTTTAATCTCAAGAATAAAAATTTCAATTATGTTTTTTAGAATATTAACAAGAAGAGTGAACACAGAGAGCGGGGAACTTAGGGCCTTTAGGGTACACAATGAACAGAGCACCCTCCTCTTTTCAATGACCACATTTTCTTCCTTTTGAGTCTTCCTCCTTTCAGGTTATCAGTAGACTTAGTGTCAACCTTTGAGTGTCTTAAACTGTTACTGTATTGTTGCAGTGAGGTCTAACTTCCTCCATGTAATGGTTATTTTCCCACTTTTGGTTCTATAAACCATAGTCCTAGTCAATTGCAATCAGCTGTCATGCTAGAAAATACTCAATAAAATAATTTCCAAAATGGCACTTAATGACTGAATATGGTTTATCCTGGAGATCCTGAAGGCAGAAAACTTTAAACTTAAATAAATTAATATTTGATATTGGCATTTAAGGAACCTTAGCCAAAATAAGAAAAAAATTAAGGTTTTATTTATTCATCTGAGAGAGAGACAGAGAGAGCACAAGCAGGGGGAATGGCAGGCAGAGGGAGAAGCAGGCTCCCTCTGAGCAAGAAGCCGCTCATGGTCCAATCTCAGGACCTGGAGATCATGACCTGAGCCAAAGGCAGATGCTTAACCATCTGCTACCCAGGCACTCCAGAAAAAATCTTTGAAGACACAGAAGTTACAGGTTCCTATTATTACTCTGGTAGTCTTCTACTTGCCTGTGAGAATTGAGAACTACTTCCCAGCTTCCCAGTTTTTCCATGCTATTACTATGCACAAAGGATGGAGAAGAGATGCTTAAAGCAATGATGGTACAGCTCTTAGGGACCAGCAGTCTCATATTAGACTTTTAAAACTAACACTGTTTTATCACTACAAAATAATGAATAGTGTTGCAGATTTCTACAGGAAGATTTCTATTTCTATAAGTTGTAGTGTTGACTATGAAAAGTCTATGAAAATTTCTATTGCTGCACTACATTTTTTCCATCCTTTTTATTGTTGTTATTCTCATTGACTCTTATTTAAATCCAGTATTAATATAACAACTCCTTAGTAATACCCTTATTTAAATATTTTATGGGAAACTAAATACTTCTCATAGGTAACTGAGTCCTGATAATTTAAAATGTATTTCATTCATATTAAAAATAAAACGAGAGGCTGGAATTACAAATGACAAGATGTGAATTATGATTAACAATGAAGGTGGAAATTTCGGTGTTTAGTGGGCATAGAAAAACTGTATATTGGCAGATATTTATTTATTATTATTTTTGAATCATTTTAATCTTATTCTTATTTATATTTACATCCTTTCAAAATGATAGTGCATTATAATTTTTTAATCATTGAAACAATCACTGAGTAAACAATTTTAGTCATTACTTTCAGTTAAACCATTTAACATATTTTTATAGGTAAACCTTATTAACTATATGATTTCATCCCCTACATTTTATACATAGTTTAATAGTGTTTAATTAATTAACCTATTTGTCACTTCATTTGTTTCATTAATTTTATTGTTTACTGAAGTTTCATAATGCATCACCAGGAATGACTTCAGTGCATGTTCTGTGAACAATTAAACGAGTTAATTCAAGTTTCCCAATATTTTGGCATTCTTTTCAAGTGTTTCTTATTTTTTAAATTTTAATCTTTTGTATCTTGTGCTGATACCTTTTTCAACCTTTGGTAGAAACTTTTATGATGGCTATATTTTGATATGATGTGGAAAAATTAGCCATATTTTTTTGTGCATGTTTAACTAAACTATTTTAATTAATATTGATCTTCTTAGGATATAAATATTGTGAAGCCCAGTCTACATTTTTGTATGTACATACTATTATTTAATATCCTTTTACTTTCATTATTTCTTTGGCATTATCAAGTGATTCTCTTATAAACACCATATGGTTGGATTCCACACTTTTTTTTTTTTAATCCTTGAAAAAATATCTTTCTTTCACTTTTGAAGACTATACTATATTTATTAGCTTATATGTTTGGTCTTAATTTTATCATCTTATTATTTTATTATTCTGTATATCTCCATAGATATATAGATATCTAAATATACAAACATATTTTTAAAAGCGTGATTGATTGATTGATTTTAGATGGTGGGGAGGGCAGAAGGAGAGAGAATCTCAAGCGGACTCCCAGGTGAGCATGGAGTCTGACATGGGGCTCCATCTATCACCCTGAGATCATGACCTGAGACTAAGTCAAGAGCTGGACCAAGGTGACCCCAAACATAGATTTTAAAAATTATTATCAGTTTTTTAAAAATGGTCAGTTTCCCTTGTAGTCTAATTCCTATTACATTTTTTTTTATCTTTTGATGATTTATCATTATTTTAAGTAAAGTAGCCCATTTCTTCTTCTTTTCTATTCCCTAGCACTCACTTCTTAGTTTTTGATGATATACTCCTAGATTATTTTGCCAGGCTCCTATAGCTAATTGTTAAAATTAATTTACATTTTCAGTTTTATTTTAAAATAGTGTCATACTTATTTTCTATAACACAAAAGTCTTTATCAAATTTATTTAGACAATATTATATACTATTAGAAGGATTTGGTGCTGAAAATAATCAATAGTTATTTCATTAATGAAACCATTTCGACTTCAGGTTTTAAAGCTAGATTTTATCTTTAAGACTTGTTCAAGAGTTTAGATGGGTGATGTATTTTATGAACTACAATTTGGTATATGGAAGAATTTGTTTTTTTCCCTCAAAATGTAATAATATTTCCATTTCTTAGCATATATTTCAGAGAAGATGTCTTAGGCCAATTAGCATATTTTTAAAGGATTTAAATTTTATTTTTTTTAAAGATGTATTTATTTACTTATTTGACAGACATCACAAGTAGGCAGAGAAGCAGTCAGAGAGAGGAGGAAGCAGGCTCCCTGCTGAGCAGAGAGTCCGGTTCAGGGCTCGATTCCAGGACCTTGGGATCATGACCTGAACTGAAGGCAGAGGTTTTAACCCACTGAGCCACCCAGGCACCCCAAGGATTTAAATTTTAGAGTGGATTTAGGTTCACAGTAAGATTGAGAGGAAGGTACAGAGACTTCCCTTATCCCCACACATGTAAAGGCTTCCCCATTATCAACATCATTCAATAGAGTAGTGATACTTTTTTTTAAAAACACTTGTTAAAATTGATGGACTTATCATGACAAATCATAATCACCCAATGTCCATAGTTTATATTAGAACTCACTCTTGATATTTTATATTCTGTGGGTGTGTATAAATACATAATAACATATATCAACCATTATAATATTATAAAGAGTATTTTCACTGCCCTAAATATTCTCTATGTTCCACTTGTTCATCCCCCTTCCTAGCAACCACTGAGCTTTTTGTTGGTAAAGGTCATCAAAAAGATATGACTGCTGATTGACTATGAGCTAGACCAAGACAACTATGAGCTAGACTAAGTCACTCCTTCACCTATTCTTGGAATGAGGGTTACACTTGCCTTTCCACTCCCAGAGGTTGTTCCAAGGACGTAGTCTTGAGACAGTGATGTGGCGTTGAGAACACCTGAATGGTATATGTGACTGGACCCAGTTAAGACTTGTTTGTACACTTTTACAATTTGATGGGCGGGCGCAGGGACACATTCATCTTGCTTCTGCTTAAGTCAAGCCTTGGATGTAAGTTCCCATGTGATAAAAACTGTCACCTACCAACCTGGAGTGGCCCACCTTTTTCTTTTGTCTCTCCTTGCTCTCAGTGTATGGGGGCTGGTTTCAGACTATACCCAGAGAAGCTCCTGAGGGAGCTATGAACTTACAGTTGGTGAGTCAGCCAGGAGGCTGAGAAGAAATGACCCTCAAGGATGCATCATCCTCCTGGGGAAATCCCTTGTTGGCCATTGACTTCTATGGGAGAGGGGTGGCCCATAAAAGCCCCTTAAGTAAGTTTCCTAGAGACAAAGGGGCTTCAATGGGGGGATATCCCATGTTAGCCATTCAACCTCTGTGTGGGGTAAGTTGGCCTGATGTTAGATGCTTGTGGACCACCGCATGAGTATGGGGACACACCGAATATACCAGCCTGTCCAGTGCACTTGTTGAAGGAAGGCACATTTTACAATGCAATAGAGAAGAGAAACAAATGGCTGGCCTCTACTGTGGGCACTTTGGCTGGCCATCAGTGCCCAAAGAGACTGAAACTTGGGTCAGGAAATTAGCAGACAAGCTTAGAGTAGAAAGGATGTGAAGGTGTCCACTAGCCTGCTGACTTCAGTAGTGGCAGACAAGACGGAAGAGCAAGATAATGAGTTAGAGACCTTGGTTTGCCATTTTGCAAATCTAGGAGGGTCGAAGATGTGTAGATACTTGTGGCAAAGCATGATTAGGATGCTAAAAGATGGAATCTCTAAGGAAGTGATCAAATGAAAAAGGATTTTGTGGTAATTGATGAGAAAACAAATGAAATACCCCATGCCTCTCATCCCTGATATAAAGATAATTTTTATTTTATTATTTCATTTTATTTTACTTTATATTTTATAGTTTTATTTTATTTTATTTTATTTTATTTTAAGTAGGTTCCACGCTGGGGCCTCCAACACGGGGCTTGAACTCATAACCCTGAGATCAAGCTCTGGGCTGAGATCAAGAGTCTAAAGCAACTGAAGGAGCCACCCAGGCACCCCCATGAAAATTTTAAATAGCAATTACTACAAAACTTCTAGGAGAAAACTTGCATTCATGCATTCTTTCTCTGTTTCTGAAAGTTATAAATCTTTTCATTTCTTCGAAATGTCAACACTCCAGGAGACAATCAAAACATTGCCCACAGAGACTGAAGAAAAAAACCTGTGTGTGTGTGTGTGTGTGTGTGTGTGTGTGTGAAGGGTGCTTTTAAAAATACACACTGTTGTAAAAGTTCCTTGTCTATTGTGTTATAATGAACTCTCATCAGATCTTTAACCATGGCCATTTTAAAGTCTTTTGTCATTTACACACAATTATTGTTTTACTCTGATACTTTGGTAAAAACTTCCTGCAAAAGCATTTCATCTTCAAGAGATTCATGGAAAAGACTTTGCCAAGTACAGGTTTCTGATAACTAAGATCAATTTACCTTCATATGGGAAAGACAATATGAAACTTTCAAGTTCTCCCCCAAGACTACCTATATAACTCACCCACAAAGATGGGTGAGTTAATTTGTACCTCTAGGTGAGGGGAAACTAATTAAGCTCTATTAGAAACCTATTATCCTGCCGTAAGCTGGACCTGTTAGAATGCCCTATACCTGGAATGAAATATGCACTGCTAAGAGAGGGGAGAAGATAGAGGTCCTAGTCTGGCATACCCTGCCCACAGTCCATCTCCTCATTCCTGACAGTGCTATCTCCCCAAGCCATTGTGTATAATATGGACAACCAGGTCAAGTTTCCAGAGCTGCCAACCTCCTTTTCCTCAAGACCCAGGCGGGACATTCTTGTTTTCCACTGGTGTGATAATTTGGCTACCATTTTTGTCCACTCCATTGATTTGGAGGATGTAAAGAGAACCCATAGAAGCCCTTAATAAATTTATTGAGCCTGCCCTAAATGATAGCAAATATAGCCTGCCCTTACTTAACACTGAAATGGCTATAATGAGACAAACTGTTCTCCAGAACAGGTTGGACTTGAACATTATTACTTCCTCACAAGGAGGCCCCTGTGCCATTATCCAAACAAAATGTTGTGTGTTCATACCTGATAATTCTGTTAATGTATCATCTTTATTAAATCACAGGAGGACACAAGTAAATGCCCTGAGTGATCTGACCTCCAGGTTAAGGGACTTAATAAATCAGTGGTTCAGATCCTGTAACTGTTTGTGGAAAAAGTTGTCATTAATTTTGGCAATTACTGTCTCAATCTGTGTTTTCTCATACGTGTACCTGTATTTTTGTGGAGGCAACTGCCTCCAGTGTAGCCAGATAGCTGCCGAAGCAGCCACATCCACACTAGTGAAATCCCTTGCTGGCTGCTCAGGACCTATTGCCGAAGAGGAGGGAGAATGGGATTGTAAGAGCCAGTCACAAAGAGTGTAGTGTTTGGAAAGGTCATCAAAAACACATGACTCCTGAGCTGAACCCAGACAATGAAAGGCTCCTCACCCCTCCCCTGTCTTGGAATGTGGGTTATGCTTGCCTTTCCCACTTCCAGAGGTGCACCAAGGACACAACCTTGAGATAGTGATGTGGTATTGAGCACACCTGCACTGTATATGAGACTGAACCCAGTTAAGGCCTCTTTGTAAACTTTTATGATTTGGAGGACAAGTGATGGGAAGCCACTCATTTTGCTGCTGTTCAAGACAAGCTCTGTATGTATATAAGTTCCCTTTGCTTACTAAATCTCCCACCTACCCACCTGGAGTAACCCACCTTTTTCTTTGTTCTCTCCCTACTCTCTGTGTTAAGGGGGCCAGTTTCAGGTTTCACCAAGAAAGCTCCAAAAAAGGGTTGCCAACAGACATATTTTATTCCATAGTTTTGATCTCAGTAGTTTTGTGTATTCCAGAAAAAAGCTGAGTATTTCTCTTCCCCAGATGAGTTAAGTTCTGATAATATCCCAGCAGATTAGATTTGCTTAGTCAGTTTCTCCTGATGACAGACCTTTGAAGGAGAACGCAGTGCTCTGGTAGTTTCAAAAATGGATCTTCTCCCACCTCCTGAGGGAAGTAGAAGAGGATCTTACTTCTATATTCACTGTAGGGATCTGGTTGAGCTCCTGGAGATAAGCCCCACAAAACTGTGGGTCTCCCCGGGACTGGATACCTTTAAAATTTTTAACTCTCAGTCTTCTCTAATATGATTTTCCAGGAAGTCATCAACTGTAGTTCATGTTTTCCCACATGGCCACTGGTTCTGCCCCAGAGTCTCTGCTCAGTTAAGTTTTGCTTTGTTTGCATGTTGGTCTCCAATCTTGAGAGCTTGTGTTTGCCCTGCATCCTACTCTCTCTTAGGGCTTCTAGAAGAGTTATTGATTTTTCAGTCTGTTCAACATTGTCGTTAGGATGGAATGGCAATTTCTAAGCTTCTTACGTGCTGAAACAGAAGTTGGCCAGCAGTTCTTACTCTTGGTCAGCAATGGAATTTTAAATAGCATTCCAGAACATAACCGTAAAATTCTTAGAGTTGGGAAAAGTAGTAGTTGTGAGCCATTGTACAGAGAACTTTATGAACACCACTTACTTAATTTGGTGGGTAAATGAGGAGAAGGGACACAAGATAGTACTGTTGTTGTTGTTTTTTTTTTTTTTTCCTTTTTTCTCCATCTCCACTATTCTCACTATACCTCATGGGCAGGTACATTCTTAATGTCTTATCTCTATCCTACACCCTTCTACTTTCCAAATCCAAGAAGAAGCAGAAACAAATACTCAAAGATGCAAGTAGCTTATATCCAAGAGAGGCAGATTTACATAATACATACTCTTCTGAGTACCTTTTAGATAGCGTATATTTCAAAAACGTCAATTCTGAAAAAACTATGCTTATTATACATATTATAGACATGATAAAATTAATGTTCAACAACTACTATTTGTATATATTATTTTAGGTAATTTTTGGGCATTATCTATAATGTGATGTTATCATTCCTGGCAAAATGAAAAAACTCACACAACAATGAAAATATATGGCAGGATAGTCTGGGGATTATTTTAGTTTCAGCAAAAATGCTGCGTCCAGAAGGTGACATGACCTTAGGCAAAGTGACTTGCTACATTCGGCTGAGGACAGCCTTCATGAAGGGAGACTAAACTGTAAGGCGTAACCTAAGAGTATACCTTCAGGGATCATTTCTATAATTTGTAAAGTGTAATCTGACAATATGCCCCATAGCTGTGGAAATGAGAGTCTCATTCCTGCAATTAGGCTGGTGTTGAGAGGGAGTGTGGATTTTAACATTGCTCTGAGTACCCTGTGGTCCTCCAGCATTGATGGGATAACAATGCAAAACTATTGCTGTAAATGATAAATATTTTTTATAGCACGGTCAATAAAGAAACTCAAAAAATTAGCTATTCTTAATTGAGAATAAATATGTTCCAGGCACTATACTTTTGATGCCATAAATACAACAGTTTAGGCCACACAGTAGTCATTTGAAATGATTGAGAAAAAATAAATGGAATTCATTAGTTCTGCAGAAAGAGATCTAATGGAAGAAGCTTTAAAGTTCTTTCTGACCCTATTTCTCTAATTCACATAATTTAAACAGCCCCCTCCTTTTAATTTTCTGGTGTGTGCTTTTTGAGACCGTGCTTTTCTTAATGTATTCTGGGTGTCCTAATGGGCACAGCAGAGAGGAAATGAGGACCTATGAAAATATATAATGCAAGTACACATTTTAGCTAAAAATATTCAAGACTTCCAATAATCCAAAACAAATAGTACAGGACTGCACAGGGGATCATTTAAAGGTCAATTTTCGGTATCACGTGCTTTTTAGACCCAGCAAAGTAAATATAATGTTCTTGCACTTATTAAGCTAGAACAGTTTAAACATGAGGCATGAACCAATTAGATAGGCCTGTAGTACATTATCATTAAAAACAGTAATTATCTTTACTGCTGAGTGAATTAGTAAATTGCTCCTGACCCGCTTTCCCATGTAGTCATAAAACAGGCCAGATTGCTATTGTTTTCCTAAGGATTATATCCAGTGTGTTGGCCTCAGTGTAATAAACCTGAACTCTGAATGAAATTATCCCAATAATTTATGAGGCTCTGTCTTTATGGAGCCATGTCGTTGAGTAGAGAATTTCTAAACCTGAAAAATGTCTGTTACTGCTCTATGTATTTCACTATAAATCAAAAAATTGTTGGCCTGCATTTTTTTTTCAAAGATTATCAAACTCTTGATCAGAGGAAAGATCTGAAATGTATTTTACATTCCTAACTGAGAATGAGAATACTTTTATTAGAAATCTTATTCCAATGAAATATATTTATGCTCTTTATTACACAGATCATGGGCCATTAATTGCATATGTTTGTACTTTATAAATATACACTCACGGCCACATTTGTAATTGAAAAGTTAACCTGATAGTCATGCTTCTGATACAGTATTATGGATGTATGATTTAACTTGATATCAAGTGATGACATTAAATCATACTCATTTTAATATCATAAACATATATCCACTTTTCCCCCTGGGGATATATACATAAATCATTATGTGAGTAAATTTTCATGGAAATAAATTTTATGTGAATAGCATTTTAGAAAGGGCTTGAGAAAAGGTTCAGCTGAAGGCCCAAGTGACAAAACTCTGGTTAGGGTGGCTAGATCTCAGATTAGGCCTTCTTGTTTTACAAGAGAAGAAGGCAGATCTTGGCAAGAAACCAGAACACAGACGTTTTGGGTCCTTAGAGTGTGGTGTGAGATTCTCTGCCCAACACATACCAAAAAGAAAAAAGTGCCCAGGAGAGGTAAGGGGAGATCAGAGCAGGCAGGTATTGAAGATTGTTTGCATCCATAAACATATGAAAGGATTTTGGTTAGTTTTTGTGGGATCTTTTGGTAGTTAGATGAGGGAAGAGGGAATTTGTTTCATTGAAATTCTTCTGAAGACTATTAAGTGCCCAATAACCTAAGCCACAAGACACCAAAGCCTTTTTACTTTAAATAAAAACCCTTCCTTAGCCCTCCAATATTTGACTCTCCAATTCTTTCAATTTCACGTAAAAGTTTCCTTTTGTTTACATGAACTATTACTGTGGATCATTCTATGATAAAAGGAAAAAAAAAGGGATTGATAGTCAAAAGTGGTGTGGATTAGCTCAATAATGTCTTTTTTTCCCAAGTTTTTATTTGAATTTTAATTAGTTAACATGTAGTGTAATATTTGTTTTAGGAGTAGAATTCAGTGGTTCATCACTTATATATAACACCCAGTACTCATCACAACAAATGTCCTCCTTGATGCCCTTAACCCATTTAGTCTATCCACCCACCTCCCTCCATCAACCCTCAGTTTGTTTTATATCTTTAAGAGTCTCTTATGGGGACGCCTGGGTGGCTCAGTTGGTTGGACGACTGCCTTCGGCTCAGGTCATGATCCCAGAGACCCGGGATTGAGTCCCGCATCAGACTCCCAGCTCCACGGGGAGTCTGCTTCTCCCTCTGACCTTCTCCTCGCTCATGCTCTCTCACTGCCTCTCTCTCAAATAAATAAATAAATAAATAATCTTTAAAAAAAAAAAGAGTCTCTTATGGTTTGTTTCCCTCTCTCTTCTTTTTTTACCCCTCCCTTATGTTCATCTGTTTTGTTTCTTAAATTTCACCTATGAGCAAAATCATATAATATTTGTCTTTCTCTGATTGACTATTTCACTTTGAATATTCTCTACCTCCACCCATCTTATTGCAAATGGCAAGATTTCCCTCCTTTTGATGGCTGAGTAATATTCCACTGGATAAAGATGTGTGCACACACACACATGCACACACACTCATCAGCCCTTTCTTTTAAATGTCAAGAAGAATGTTAAATCTGCTAGTATGCCTATACAAAAATCCTACTCTTGGGCATTTAGGTACTGTGATTAGTTTGGACTTTGTTTGATGGATACATAAGATACATATTGTGATACAATAATGTTTCAACATCTTGAGGTTTGTTTTGGGATATTGTTTACTATGTATCTACTTCAATTTATTGTACACATGATTCTTAACCCAGTATGATAGGGCATTTTATGCTCCTTGTCTCTAAGAGTAACATACAAAACTCAGAATTAAGTAAAAAATGTCAAATCATTGGACTTTGATCTTTTTTTTTTCTTTTTTTCCAAAAAGAAATCTGAAAATGGGGAGAATGGAAACTAATGCAAAGAAGAAATTTTTAGTGTCTTGGCCTAGGAAGATCTCCCTTATGTTGGGTTTGGTATAGTGGGAAGAAGAATATCAGGTATGAAAAAGTGAGTGATGTGTCCAAGTAGCACAGAGAGCTAAACAAGCTCTGGCAATAGTCATGGTAAAGAGTTCACATAAGGATCTGTGTGTTCTGTGTCACTATCCAAAGGCTGGACAGTATAACTTGCCATATGTCAGCTTTGACAACAAATGGCCTTAACCATGTTGTTAGTTGATGCTGTTACTGTTCCTCCCCAACATGGCCCTTGCGTGGGTGGGGCTTGATGTCTAAGCTGTCTGAACTGAGATGAACCCAGGAAGAAAGGAAGCATGGAGCCTAGTTTGAGGTTAATTTCTCTCACTTAATAGAAATTGCTCTTGTTATTTTATACAGATCTTGGAAGGACACATTGCTCACATCCCAGTGGGTTTTCAAAAGAGAATTAAGCCAAGAAATACAGCCTCTTTCTACCCTTAATGATAAAGGAGAAGTAAAAATGCCTGGAAAGAACTTCAATGTTCAATTTAATAACTGCTATCTAAATATTTTTTCTAATCTTTACTATAAACCGTTTCCCTCAGAAATATCAGAGTTAACGAAAAGCAAGTTAAGTCTCTATACATGTAGATTCTAAATTTGACATTGGAAATTATGGTAATGACCTATATTATAAAATCTTTCATTTATAGAAAATAGAGTGGGAAAACAAACTACACTGTATAAAATACCAGGAGAACATAAAAAAAATACAGTATTTGTACATAATACTTAGAGTAATATTCTCTGTAAAAGATGTGGCAGAACAGTTTTGATTATACTTTTTGAAATGTTAAATAACCTTTCAAAAACTTTCCTAGAAAGAGCAAAGATTTCTAAGAACTTGTGAGTATATTTTAAAATGTCTATTATTGGCAGAATAAAAAGTGGCAATCTATTTTAGCTGAACTGCCTTTAAAATGTTATCCGTTCATAAAACTAAAGTCTGAAGCTACTGTATTACTATATTAGAGAAATAATCTCCTTTAATCTCCTTTTCTTTCCCTCTCCCTTCACCTCCTTGTTTCCCTAGTTGTACACCATGAAATGCAAAGACCTTAAATGTAAAACTCAGTTTTATGCATATAGCCTCATGTAATCACACACGGTAATCACGTTGTAGAGTATGCACATCAACCCAGAAACTTTGCTATGCCTTCTCTTACCACTATTCCCAGGACAGCATTGGCAATCACCGTACAGAATTTTTTCTTTTTTTTTTTTTTTGTGATGGATTAGTTCCAACAACATCATAAAAATGGAATAACATGTACCCATTTGATTTGGGCTTCTATCACTTACTATAAGTTTCTTTTTAATTTTTAAGAATATCCTTGCATATACCACTATTTAATTTCCTTTTGTTGGTTAGTGGTAGTGTAGTAGGAATATATACCATGATGTTTATTCATTTTCCTGTTAATGGACATTAGGTTTGGTATTGCTTTAGTCTTAGTATCTTTCTCTGAACATCTATTTTTAGTTCTTATGGCTAAATACTGGCTAAAAGTAGAATTGCTAGGTGATGGAGTAAGTGTATATTTAATTTCATAAAACAAATATAGTCAAACTGCCTTCCAAAGTGGTTGCACAGTTTACATTCCCATTAGCAATTCAGGAATTTAAGATGCTCTAAGTTGTTGCTGATATTGGGTGTTAATGTGTCTTATTTTAACCATTCTAGTGTCTGCAGTGGTATCTAATTGTAATATTAATTTGCATTCCCAATCTGTAATGGTGAGCTACTTTCTTTTTTCAAATTATTATTTTTTAATTTTTTTTCATTGTCCCAAGATTCATTGTTTATGCACTACACCCAGTGCTCCATGCAATAAGTGACCTCTTTAATACCCACCACCAGGCTAACCCATCCCCCTGCCGCCCTCCCTTCTGAAACCCTCAGTTTGTTTCTCAGAGTCCATGGTCTTTCATGCTTCGTCTTCCTCTCTGATTTACCCCAATTCACTTTTCCTTTCCTTCTCCTAATGTCCTCCATGTTATTCCTTATGCTCCACAAGTAAGTGAAATCATATGATAATTGACTTTCTCTGCTTGACTTATTTCACTCAGCATAATCTCCTGCAGTCCTGTCCATGTTGATGTAAAAGATGGGTATTCATCCTTTCTGATAGAGGCATAATATTCTGTTGTACATATGGACCATATGTACTCAATCTGTGTACTCAATCATTATTCATAGAATTTCTTTTGTGAGGTATATATATTTTGCCACATTTTATTAGTTTGTGTTTTAGTCATGATTTGCAGTTTTTTATATATTTTGTATACAAGTCTCTTGTCAGTTTTATATATTCCATATAATTTTTTCCTCTTTGGCTTACCCTTTTTTAATGGTATTAGATGAGAAGGTTTTAATTTTGATAGTATAACTCATCATAATTTCTCTCAAAATTTGTACTTTTATCTATCCCAAAATCAGAAAGATATTACCCATGTTTTCTTATAGAATCTTTAAAATTTAAGCTTTAATATTTAGGCCTATATCTACTTGGAATTAATTTTTGTATAAGATTGAGTTAGGGAGAAACATCTGTAGTTTTCTACATGTGAATACAGTGCTTGCAAAACCATTGGCTAAAGACTATCCTTTTCCTACAGAATGACATTAGCACTTTGATTATATTTATGTATCATTTTCTGGAATATCTAGTCTTCTATTTTTTTTAATTTTATTTATTTTTGAGAAAGAGAGTAAGCACAAGTGGTAGAAGGGGCAGAGGGAAAGGAACAAGCAGGCTCCCCAACTCAATGAGGAGCCCAACTCTGGGCTTGATCCCAGGACATGCAGATCATAACCTGAGCTGAAGTCAGAAGCCCAATTGACTGAGCCACCCAGGCACCCCTCTACTTTTTTTTTTTTTTTTTAGCTAATTTACCTGTCCTTATTCCAGTCCCACATGGCCTCCATTAATGACTCTTTAGTGTAAAGTTCTGCTAGCCTGAATTTCCAACATTACTCTTTTTCCAGGATAGTTTGAACTTTTCTGTCATTGAATTTTATTTTGGAATCATCTTTAATTTCTATTAAAATGTGTAGGTATGTTAGTTATTGTGCTTTTCTAAATCTATAGATAATTGATACCTTATCACTATTGTTTTCTAATTCATTAAGTTCATATATCATTCCATTTGTTAGGTTATCTTTATTTCTACTGGCGATGGTCTTATTTACAGATTTTCTTGAATTTATTCCAAAATATTTTATATTTTAATCCTTTTGTAAATACAACATTCTTAAATATAATTACATCTTTTGGATTCAAATATAGAAGGTTGATTTTTTTTTAAAAATTCTGTATTATTTGAATATTATTAATATTATTTGAACTTGCTACATTGTTAGCTCAGCAAGTTGTTGACTGGGAATATAGTTTTACTTCTTAGTTTCCCAAACATATGGCTTCCTTTGTTTTTCTTGGTTTACTGCATGTACACTTAGGACCTTTAATACAATGTTGAATAGAAGTTAAATAAAAGTGAAGAGCAAAGATATCCCGGCCTTTTTCTGAATCCTTTTATACCACTAAGTCTATTATCAGCTAAGCTAATTAGTACCTTTAGATCAATTAAAGGAAGTTCTCCTTTACCTTGCAGAGGGTTTTTTTTTTTTTTTTATGTGTCAATTTTTATCAAATATATTTCCTCAATTGAGTGAGATAATCGGGTTTATTCCTTACTTTCCTTTAATGTGGTGAATTATATTGACTGACTTTTTAACATGGACACAACTTTTCATTCCTAGAGTAGACCCCAGTAGTCATGTGATGTCTTTTTAACATTGATGTATTTGATTTGCTAATATCTTGTTAATGACTCTTCTGTCAATATACATTAAGGGGTAGTCTGCAACTTTCCTTGAGCCTTTGTCAGGTTGTGATAAGAAGGTCAAGTTGGACTCATCAAATGGATTGTAAATTTTACTTCCATTTTTCTGAAAGACTTTAAAAATGTATACTGTATAATGTCATTTCTTCTTTAAATACTTTACATAATTTGGTGTAATATCGTGGCTTTGACTTCTCTTTGTGGGAAAGTTAATAATTTAACAGATAAAGAGCTATATGGATTTTCTATTTTTTTTCTTCTGTTTTCACAAAATGTGTTTTCCAAAGAATCTGTCAACTTAAATTATAAACACTTTATGCCGATAAATTTAATAACCATTCCTTCTATCCTGTGTGCCTTACTATTTACTCATATTTTCCTAATCTTGTATTTTGGGCTTTTTTTTCTCCCTTCTAAAATTGTCTTCTAAGGATTTCTCAAGTTTTTGGTTTTTTGTTTTGTTTTTGAAAGTATTATATAACTCTGACTTTATCTCATGTTCTTCTTCTCATGGATTTTGAATCTTTATTATTTCCTTCTTTAGGTTTATTTTAGGTTTAATTTTCTCACCTTTTTCTATTTTTTTTAAATTTTAGGTTTATTTTAGGTTTAATTTTTCTCACCTTGTAAACTAAATGGTAATATTATCCATTGCTAATTAAGCCATTTTTCATTTAAAAATAACATTTAAGCTATGTATTTCTATATATGTGCCACTTTAGCAGCAATCTACAAAATGTGATGTTTTATTTTCATTATCCTTCACTTCAGATTATTTTCTAATTTTCACTTGTGATATCTCTTTGGCCCATTAGTTATTTAGTAATGTTACTGACTACCCAAATATCTGGATCTTCTAATTAAATTCTGTTTTGTTCCAAGAATATTATTTGTATTATTACAATCTTTTGAAATATATTTTCACATATGATCTGGCATGTGATTTATCTTGATCATTTTCCATGTGAACCTGAAATGAATTTGTATTCTACTGTTATTCCAATCTTCTATATGCTTAATAAATTTTATCTAGTTGCTCTATCATTTACAAATTCAGGGTTGTTAAAATATCAAGCTATGCATGTGGGTTTGTCTGTTTCTTTTTATTTCTGTCAGTGTTTGTTACATGTATTTTGACACTCTGTCATTAAGTGTGAAAATATTCTTATGTCTTAGTGATGAATTGAACTTTTCATCAATACAAAATGTACTCATTTCTCTCTAGTAAGTCTCAAGGTCTATTTTTTCAGAAAATTATATAGCCAGAGTAATTTCCTTGTGCTTAACATTTACACACTAGATCCTTTTTCTTTTTTTTTTAATTTCATTTCTTTTCAGTGTAACAGAATTCATAGTTTTACACCACACCCAGTGCTCCATGCAATGCGTGCCCTCCATAATACCCACCACCTGGCTCCCCCAACCTCCCACCCCCCGCCCCTTCAAAACCCTCAGGTGGTTTTTCAGAGTCCATAGGGTCTCATGGTTCATCTCCCCGCCAATTTCCATCAACTCCCTTCTCCTCTCCATCTCCCCATGTCCTCCATGTTATTTGTTATGCTCCACAAATAAGTTAAACCATATGATAATTGACTCTCTCTGCTTGACTTATTTCACTCAGCATAATCTCTTCCAGTCCTGTCAATGTTGCTACAAAAGTTGGGTATTCACTAGATCCTTTTTCTATCTTCTTGTTCTCAACATCTTTTTAACATTTTAAACTATATTATAAATAACATACACTTGTGTATTACTTTATTTTCTTATCTTATAATCATTGCCTTTTTATAGGAAGTGTTTAATTCTAAAATCTATTTGTAACCATTTTTTTGTCTTTCTTTTTCACTAACAATCTTTTCTTGCTTACTTTAGATTAGTTGAATATTTTCTAATATTCCATATTATTTCATTTGCTGTTAGCTATATTTTGTGTTTTCTAGTACTTGTTCTCAAATTCTGTTGTCCTTAGGGGTGACCCTGTGCCAACTCTTTCAAAATTTAGGAAACTTAAAACAGTAAAATCTGATTTTTAACTCCCATTACTTTTTTTGCTATTGATAACAGATATTTTCTATCATAATATACAATATCATAAAATATTATGGATACGTAATTGAAATGTGAATACATAATTTGTTTCCAACTTCTGTTATCTTTTTTCAGTCTGAATTTAAAAATTCTAGTAGTACACATTTGCTGAGGATGACTTTTCAACATTTATTTATCTAAAATATATCTCTTCTTAATTTATGTAGGATACTTGTGATGGTTATAGAATTTGAGGGTTTTTTCTTTAGTTTAAGGTATTATTCAAAAGCCTCTTAGTTTCTATTGTTTCTGATACATAGCCATCATCCATGTCATTGGTATTTTCTATACAATGTCCTCTTTATTCCCCTTCTGACTGTTTAAAGATTTTCATTTTATCTTCATCAGCATGATAATATTTGTATATGTAGCTTTCTTTATGTTCAGGTTTTACTGAGATTTTTAGATCTATAAATATGTTTTCCCCAAACTAGGAATTTTCAGCTACTATACAAACAATTTTCCCAAACAATTATCTACCTTTTAATTTTTTTTTAAGATTTTATTTATTTATTTGACAGAGAGAGATCACAAGTAGGCAGAGAGGCAGGCAGAGAGAGAGGGGGGAAGCAGGCTCCCGCCGAGCAGAGAGCCGGATGCAGGGCTCCATCCCAGAACTCCAGGATCATGACCCGAGCCGAAGGCAGAGGCTTTAACCCACTGAGCTACCCAGGCGCCCCCTACCTTTTAATTTTAAGACACTACCTAGATGTATGGCTTAGCACTTGCTATCACTTGATGGTTTTCTACAATGACACTAAGGATCTTTCTTTAGATTGTATAACATATATTTTTGAAATTACTCTTTGTCTCTAGTGATATATTGATGTTAATCAATCCAAAATATAACTAAAGACATAGGGTGCCTGGGTGGGTCAGTTGGGTGTCTGCCTTTTGCTCAGGCCATGATCCTGAGCAAATCCAGCCCCACCTCAGGCTCCCCACTGAGTGGAGAGTCTCCTTCTCCCTCTGCCCTTCACCTCACTCTCTCCTGCTTTCTTTCTCTCAAATAAATAAAATCTTAAAAAATATATATTACTAAAGACACAGAAGACTTGAACACCTATCATGAAAGTTGATTTAGTTAATATTCATAAACATCCTACACCTAACAAAATCAGTTTATATTGCTTCAAATACACATGTAACATGAACCAAAATAAACCAAATATGGGACCATAAAATATTTCTCAACAAACTGAAGACTGAATAAATCAAAATATGTTTTCTGGTCACAACAGAACTAAATTACAAATCAATAACAAATCTATACAAAATCTCTAATGCTTGAAAATCAAACAGTATACTTCTAAATTGCCCATGGATTAAATAAATTACAAATAAAATTAGAAAATTTTAAATTGAATGAATATGAAAGCACAACCCATCAATATGTATAAGATACACTTAAATACTTTTATGGGAATTTGTAACATTGAATGTTTGGGATAAAATAGATGTGAAGGCCTCAGATTTATGTCCAAATGTTCACCTTAAGGAACTAAAAAGAAATATTAAGTAGAAGTATAGAATAAGAAATATAAGACTGATAATAAAATAAAAACTATAAGTCAAGGTCAATAGAACCAAAATTTGTTTCAAACCAATTAATCTCTGGAAAGAGTGATTTTTAAACAATGACAGGATACAAATAATCAATATTAGGATAAGGATGCCCTGCATATCCTATAGATATGCAATAAGTATTGAATCTTAAATATTGTACTCTTCCATTCTAGAGTTTCTGTGTGGTTCTTTATTTCCAGGTCCTCATTACCTCAAATATTTAGTCATTACAGCTGCCTTTACCTTAAATCATTGAAAATATTTATCTTAACTTTTAAAAATTCTTTTAAAGACACATTTCCCTTCTTCATTGCATGTTTAGTAAACATTTATTTTTTGGGTTATATATTTGAGAGAGACTATCTCTTTTTTCAAAGGGTTGAATCTTATTCTAATAGACTGCTAAAATATTGACAGATGTTTTTCATCCTTTTGGGTTTGTGTTTATTTTTTATGTGTTTCTGTTTGCTCTTAATTTTTAGTTGTGGCCTTTAAGGATGAACATGTTTCACACTCATAAGATGGGCTTTTCTGTTGTCTCAATCTGGTGTCTTTATCTGTGGTGCTCAGGGAGGTCCCTCCATTCTGATTATTCCAGAACACCAATGTCTCCCAGAAATGTAGGTGTTCTAGTATCCCTGTTCAACTCACAACGCCACAGAAACCATCTAGTGTTTAGCTCTCTCGACCTCCTTTGCCTTTAGTCAAGGACCAATGTAAACCCTCACATAGACTTCTGAAGGCCCATTGTGCCATTATTTTTTTCCCCCAGAATACTGCTACATGAATTTCAGCCATTATTGCAGGCTAGAACTCCAACAGTTACCTCCTTCACCCAGATATACTTATAGTCCAATTCCTTATAGCATAACATAATTGCTACTGTGCAAACACCTGGGAAGAGAGCAGAGCTCATCCTGTGTGTTTGCTTTCTCTCAAGTATCACAGTCTTGTGCTGACACTTACACAATGCTTGGAACAATTGTCTCATATATGCTGTCCAACTTCGTAGTTGCTGTGGCAGTAGGCAAATCTGAACCCATTTTTTCCTGCGGCCAGTGAAAGTAATGCTTTGTTTTTTGAGATGGTTCCCCACCATGTAGCTTATTAGTAATTACTAGAACAAACCTATACATAGTGCATAGTCTATCCCCCTTATAATATAAGCAACTTTATGTGGTGTGGAACTATAATATCAGATAATTTCATCATAATTGAAAATATTCATATGTACCTCCTTGTTTGGGAATCTGTTTAAAACATTTAAACTAGATCTAATCTCAAGAAAAACAGCTTGCCAGGGCACCTGGTAGCTTAATCGGTTAAGTGTCTGTCTGCCGCTCAGGTCATGATCCCAGGGTCCTCAGATCAAGCTCCACATCAGGAAGCATGCTTCTCCATCTCCCTCTGTGTGCTCTCTCGAGGAAATAAATTTAAAAAAAAAGAAAGAAAAAAAGAAAAGAAAAGAAAGAGAGAGAAACATCTTACCAAAAATTTCTCTTCCTATTTAACACCATTTAGGATTTTCTCAAATTCAAAGCAAACTCTGTGTTGGCTCATCATTATTCTCTTGGCTTTATGTAGTGAATTTTATTGAGAATTAAACATTTTTAGCCCCCAGCAGATGTTCTTATGTTCTTACTATAAAATATTTATATCTGGTAACAAGAATAATGACTTCAATATAAATATGATAGGACATTATAGTTTCATTTATTGAGTATCTGTTACCACCTAGTCATTTCACTGAGCACTTGATATCTTACACAACTTTCTTAAACTTTGTGGCTAAATTACTCATCTATAAAACAAAGCTAAAAATAATTCCTACTTTATGGAGTTGTGAGGATTTAACAGCATAATTCATGCAAAGTCATTTAGATAGTGCTTGACACATAAGCACACATGAATTATACATTATTATTATTTAACATTTATTATTTACATCTTACAACCCTTGGGAATAACTTTCTTCTTCATATCTCCATTACACATCATCCCTGTGATTACATCCTCCATAAATCCTCCATTAATACCTGACTCAGGTTATTTACCATATTTTTCCTAGCAAATAATATCTGTCTATCTTAAATTCAATCTACTTTAAAGTAAAACTATAGTCTCCATCTAAAAACAATAATTCTGCTGCTTGATTTGTATATACTAATGTTTTATTTATATGATGACTTGGATAAAGAGGATTCTTCTCTTTTCCCCTACACCTTCTCATCTTTCAGGCCAGTCAGACCCATATTTTACATCCGTTTTATTTGCCCTGTTAGCACACTTGTTTAGCCCTTAATGTCTTGCTCCTGACAAGGGACAATAACTCTCTGTTTTGGTCACTTTCAGTCTCTTCTTTCAATCTGTATACCACAGATATGGGAGTTTTCCAGCACGCCACTGCATGCTTAGAAGATATTAATGCATGCCCACTGACTGAAAGATAGTGTCTATACTTCCTCTCCTAGCATTTTATAGCCAATACATCCAAAGTACTTTTGAGGGGTTATCTATTAATTATTTAGTATAACAACATTTTTAAGTGATTATTATGTGTCAGGCATACTGTCATGGAAATCCATGGAGATTAGGCTATTAATACCTCTATTTCATGTTGAAGGAAACAGAATCCTAGATAGCCAGTGTGTATAATGTTTAATGGCATAGATTTTGATCTATTTCCCTGTGCTTCAATATTTTTATTTCTAAAACAGTGGATTATAATGATACTTATTTAATAAGGCTTTTGTGAGAAGTAAGTAAATTAGTATAGGCATTATGCCTTGAACTGTGCCTGGTATGCAGTAAATTTTCAGTAAGTGGTGGTTCTTACTGTTCTGTGGAGGTGTTAGTAACAGACATATATGGCAGGATTGAGATGGAGCCCACAGAGCCTGGTACCAGAGCCCAAAGACCAGCATTATGCTCTACTCTTTACCTTGGAAGGCTGCCAGACAAGGTATCAGAAGTTTCTCACAAATTACCTCCCATAACTCCTTTCAGTAAACCATTCAACATAAGACAAACTTATTTTGATCCCATAGTAAACTTGTCCACTTCTTTTTATATGGGTGCCACATACTCAAGTTGTTTTTAAACTTCAAGACTGTGCTTACAATTCTTCCATGGAGACTTTCCATAACACATTTTCCCATATACTTTACCTCCTCTTCATACTTTACCTCCTCTTCAATCTTGAATAACTATCCCAAAGAACATGTAGCCAGGACTTAGGAGTTCCATTTTCCTCTTTATAGTCTTTGGTGATGTCTGTTATTTTGAATCCATAATACTACTTCATTTGTTATATGCTTAGATTCCTTTATAATCCAATCCAATTTTTAAGTATATAAGCATGTTGAAGTAAGTAACTTCTTTTGCTTCTATTGTATTTTGTTCAGTGCTGTGAACATGTAGTAACTAGTAAATACCTATTTATAGTTAGTAATATTCAAGGGTATTAACTTGATAACTAATGTATTGATTTATATTTGCCACATGAAATTCTCCTAAGACTTAATGCTTAACATTTTACAGATAATTCTGTTTAAAATATTTTGAATCATATATACTTTATTACATTTTTCTAACCAAATGCAATGAAAGCAAATAACATATTATGTACTTATATAATAAAATAAAACATAGAATTTAAGAACCTATTCAGAAGCCAAATCAAGTTTTTTCAGATGATTTTAACATTTCCCGAGTTACACACCAGAGATCTATCTTATTAGTGATTTTATTAAATAGACCCAGTCAAATATTACTATTTCCTAATAGCTGATTTATATTGAATCCCTGAATTATGTAACTGCCAAATCAAAATTTCTACATGACTTGGGAATTTTCTATTAGTGAGAAACTTAATTTCTTCAACAATATTATTTTTTAATGTTTAATTCCTAAGAAATGAAAATGAACAAATTATTTCCCCTCCCCACCAATGAGGGGAAAAACCATTGTCTTGACTACCCTACTTGGATACATCTCTTATATAGCAAATCCTTATCAGCCCCTTTAAAAAAAATCATTCCTGGAGCTTGCTCATGCTGCCAAAAAATACTTTCTCATCTTTGAAAAATATAATTGTATTAAAGAATTTGATTTTCAATGTACTGTTGGATCCTATTAGCTAGGATCTTGTTGAGAATCTTAGCATCCATATTCATCAGGGATACTGGGCTGAAATTCTCCTTTTTGGTGTGGTCTTTGCCTGGTTTGGAGATCAGGGTAATGCTGGCTTCATAAAAAGAATCTGGAAGTTTTCTTTCTGTTTCTATATTTTAAAACAGCTTCAGAAGAATAGGCATTATTTCTTCTTTGAATGCTTGGTAGAATTCTCCAGGGAATCTGTCAGGTCCTGGGCTCTTGTTTTTTGGGAGGTTTTTGATCACTGCTTCAATCTCGTTACTAGATATTGGTCTAGGCAGGTTGTCAGTTTCTTCCTGATTCAGTTTTGGAAGTTTATAGGTCTCCAGGAATGCATCCATTTTGCCTAGGTTGCTTAACTTATTGGCATATAACTGTTGATAATAATTTCTGATGATTGTTTCTATTTCCTTGGTGTTAGTCATGATATCTCCCTTTTCATTCATAATTTTATTAATGTCCTCTCTCTTTTCTTTTGCATTAGTTTGGCCAAAGGTTTATCAATCTTACTGATTCTTTCCAAAAAACCAGCTTCTAGTTTCATTGATGCGTTCTATTGTATCTCTGGTTTCCATCTCATTGATCTCTGCTCTAATCTTGATTATTTCCCTTCTTGTGTGTGGGGTTGGCTTCATTTGTTGTTGATTCTTCAGTTCTTTAGTGTGTAAAGAGAACTGGTGTATTCTGGATTTTTTCAATTTTTTTGAGGGAGGCTTGGATGGCTATGTATTTCCCCCTTAGTACCACCTTTGCTGTATCCCGTAGCTTTCAGACCAAAGTGTCTTCATTCTCATTGTTTTCCATGAATTGTTTAAGTTCTTCCTTGATTTCCTGGTTGATCCAAACATTCTTAAGCAAGGTGGACTTTAGCTTCCAAGTGTTTGAATTCCTTCCAACAATACATTTAAAAGATCCACCATGACCAGGTGGGATTTATCTCTGGGATACAAGGGTGGTTCAACATTCTCAAATCAATCAATGTGATAGAACAAATCAATAAAAGAAGAGAGAAGTACCACATGGTCCTCTCAATTGATGCAGAAAATGCATTTGACAAGATACAGCATCTGTTCCTGATTAAAACAATTCAAACTATAGGGATAGAGGGAACATTCCTCAACTTCATAAAATCTATCTATGAAAAACACACAGAGAATATCATCCTCAATAGGGAAAAGCTGACAGCCTTCTCTTTGAGATCAGGAACACAACAAGGATGCCCACTCTCGCCACTCTTGTTCAACATAGTACTAGAAGTCTGAGCAACAGCAATCAGACAACAAAAGGAAATAAAAGGTATTCAAATTGGCAATGAAGAAATGAAACTCCCTCTCTTCGCAGATGATATGATACTTTATATGGAAAATCCAAAGACTCCACCCCCAAACTACTAGAACTCATACAGCAATTCAATAATGTTGCAGGATACAAAAACAATATACAGAAATCAATTGCTTTCTTATACACTAACAATGAAAATATAGAAAGGGAAATTCCATTTACTATATAAATTCCATTTACTATAGCACCAAGAACCATAAGGTACCTGGGAATAAACCTAACCAAAGAGGTAAGGATCTCTACTCGAGGAACTACAGAACACTCACAAAAGAATTTGAAGAAGACACAAAAAGATGGAAGACCATTCCATGCTCATGGATCAAAAGAATAAACATTATTAAAATGTCTATATTCTCTAGAGCAATTTATACTTTCAATACCATCCTGATGAAAATTCCACCAGCATTTTTCAAAGAGCTGGAACAAACAATCCTAAAATTTGTATGGAACCAGAAGAGACCCTGAATTGCTAAGGAAATGTTGAAAAAGAATAACAAAACTGGGGGCATCACATTGCCTGATTTCAAGATTTACTACAAAGCTGTGATCACCAAGACAGCATGGTACTGGCACAAAAACAGGCACATAGACCAGTGGAACAGAGTAGAGAGCCCAGATATGGACCCTCAACTCTATGGTCAAATAGTCTTTGACAAAGCAGGAAAATGTATACATTGGAAAAAAAATCTCTTCAATAAATGGTGCTGGAAAAATTGGACAGCTATGTGTAGAAGAATGAAACTCAACCATTCTCTTACACCATACACAAAGATAAACTTGAAATGATAAAACACCTAAATGTGAGACAGGAATCTATTAAAATCCTAGAGGAGAATGTAGGCAGTAACCTAAGACATTGGCCCCAGCAAATTCTTTCAAGCTATGTCGCCAAAGGCAAATGGAATAAAAACAAAAATGAAGTTTTGGGACTTCATCAAGATCAAAAGCTTCTGCACAGCAAAGGAAACAGTCAACAAAACAAAAAGGCAATCCATGGACTGGGAGAAGTTATTCGCAAATGACACTACAAAGAGCTGATATCCAAGATCTATAAAGAACTCAAACTCAACACACACAAAACAAATAATCACTATAATCATCATCATCATCATCACATCAAAAAACGGGCAGAAGACATGAACAGACACTTCTCCAAAGAAGACATACAAATGGCTAACAGACACATAGAAAAATGTTCATCATCATTAGCCATCATGGAGATTCAAATCAAAACCACATTGAGATACCACCTTCCATCAGTTAGAATGACCAAAATTAGCAAGATAGTAAACAGCGTGCATTGGAAGGATGTGGAGAAAGGAGAACCCTCTTACACTGTTGGTGGGAATGCAAGTTGGTGCAGCCACTTTGGAAAACAGTGTGGAGATTTCTTAAGAAATTAAAAATAGAGCTTCCCTATGACCCTGTAATTGCCCTACTGGGTATTTATCCCAAAGACACTAATGTAGTGAAAAGAAGGGCCACCTGTACCCCAATGTTCATAGCATCAATGTCCATAGTCACCAAACTGTGGAAATAACCAAGTTGCCCTTCAATGGACAAAAGGATAAAGAAGATATGGTCCATATATGCAATGGAGTATTATGCCTCCATAAGAAAGGATGAATACCCAGCTTTTGTATCAACATTGATGGGACTGGAAGAGATTATGCTGAGTGAAATAAGTCAAGCAGAGAGAGTTATTTGGTTTCACTTACTTGTGGAACATAAGGAATAACACAGAGGACATTGGGAGATGTAGAGAAGTGAATTGGGGGAAATTGAAAGGGGAGACAAACCATGAGAGACTGTGGATTCTGAGAAACAAACTGAGGATTTTGAAGGGGAGAAGGATCGGGGGTTGGGAGAGCCTGGTGGTGGGTATTAAGGAGGACATGTATTGCGTGGAGCACTTGGTGTGGTGCCTAAACATTGAATTATGGAACACTGAAAAGAAATAAAATGAAAAAAGAAAAAAAGAATTTGATTTTCAAATACTTAATAGAAAAAAAATTAGAAGTATATGACATGGATCCAAATTAGTGTTTTATAAAACTTTTATAAATTTTTTATAACTTTATAATTTAATTTTAATATAACTTTATTAAAAACAATATAATTTTTATAACTATATAAATTTTTATAACTTATAATTTTTTTATAACTTTTATATTTTAATTTTAATTTATTTATAATCTTTTATACTTTTATGAAATTGTAACAAACATGGAATTAGTCTGTGTTGCAGTGTAGTTTCCACCTGGCTGAAAATTCCTACTTTCTATTAAGCCTAATCTTTCAAAATATTCTTTCTGAAACTCATGGCTAATAATAAATAAGCCTAACACTATTTCTATCTGTAATAAAAGTACCAAAACAATAAAAAATGTCCAAGATATAAGTTTTGAAGTATATTAAGAAATCAGTGAAAATATGAACCTTTTTGTACTAGATCTCTGTGTGATATCCAGATCATCAAAAACAGTAGGTCAGGAGATGGAAAATGCGAATATTTCATTTTTTAATAAGTTTTATCTAGAATAATCATATGTAAATCAAAACCAATATAATGCATTTATTATATCTTCAGTTATCTGGAAGCCTTCATCTTTCTGCCCCTCTCTGGGTATTTTCACTAATTATACTTAAATATTTTAAAAGCATTTTAGACATAATTTGAATTAAAATTTCTTGATCATTCATAAAATCCTTTGTCCCATTACTATATCTGTAAGCCTCATTTGGAATAAATACTAAAGATATATGTAGAGGGTAGATGGCAAATTGATAGTAATTTTACAAGTATCTGTTTCCCAGTCCAGCTATCAAGCAATTTCCTTGCAATCATTCAAAAGATTGGCAAGTCAATAAAAATGTACATTTTCCTCTAGTAATATTACAACAAAACCAATGAAACTTGTTTGAACAACTAATATCTTTCAAAATAGTGAAAAGGCAAAACCAGATTAATAAGAGAATAAAAATTATCAAAAATCAAAATTTCAAACTAAAACCTACATTAGGCAAAACAATTACAATTATGGCTGTTTCTTCAAAAAATAAAAGCAGAAGGAATATACTAAATATACTACTTAATCAAGGAAGAAGCAAAAACATAGTTTCAACAAGACTGGAAATTTCTTCAGGGGAATAATGCAAGTATATGCCCTCAAAATAAAGAGAACAATCTTAACATTATTCAAACAGATTTTTAAACTATGAAGGTTCTAGAAAAACATAGATTACCAAAAATGACGCCTGAAATCCATGTCCTTGTGCATGTAAACAGAGAAATTACCTTGGAAGGAATTAAAAATCTTAGAGTTAATTTGAAAAGCACTAAACTAAATATTTATTCCATGCTATTCCATAGAAAATTAAAATCCCAACAGCTTCATTTTTCCATTGATAATGGGTAATGGAAAATAGAAGAGAGGTTAACTTATTAAAGCTCTTTAAATACTATTTTAAATGTTTATTCTTACTCACTATAATAAACATTTTAAGTTTCTTTTTAAAGATTTTATTTTTAAGTAATGTCTACACCCAACATTGGGTCCAAACTCACAACACCAAGATCAAGAGTTGCATGCTATACTGACTGAGCCAACCAGGCACCCCACACTATAGTAAACATTTTAAAATTAATTATCAAATGATAGCAATTAATAGCTGGTTATATTCAACCTTTAGAATCTAAAGTAGCAAACATTAGTAGACTTAAAATAGTCAATCCCGATGACAGTTATAATTTTTAAGAACTCCAAAATGCTTTCTCTAGAAACCACGTAATTTGACAAAATGTATCTATCAAAACCTATAAACCATACCTTAGTCCAATATTTCTACTTGAAATTAGCAGATCTAATCACATATTAGCTTGAAGTATTTTTTATAACAGCATTTAAAAAGTACTATTCAAATTAAGCAACCATCTTAAATACCCAATAATAAACAGAATTAAATAGTGGCACAGGCAGCCATTAAAGGCAGCCATTTATGTTCAGGGACACCTGGGTGGATCAGTTGGTTAAGCATCTGCCTTAAGCCCAGGTAATCACCCTAGGGTCCTGGGATAAAGTCCCTGGGTGAGTTTCTTGCTTCAGTGGGCAGTCTGCTTCTCCCTCTGCCTGACACTCTCCCTGCCTGGCACTCCCCCTGCTTGTGTGCTTTCTTTCTCTGACAAATAAATAAAATCTTTAAAAAAAGTAAAAATAAAGTTTATGTTCACCGTACATTTTTAATGACCTGGTAAAAGTTTACTAGACAATTATGAAGAGAAAAAAACAGTATGTCCATACTGACTGTGGTAAATGCATATACAATTGGAATAGACAAAATCAGAAAAAAACTTTTCTCTGATCCGATTTAGACTTGGAGGATAAGTATGGATGCTTGTTTATATACTTCTCAAGTTGTCTGAATGATCATCAGTCGGTCTTACAGTCAAAGTTGTCTTTGTTCTAGGATTAATACTCCAAGGAGTCATACACAAAGATAACCTACATGATATTTTAACACCTAGAATTATCTATTAAAATATGCAAGGTATGCAAGGTTGTATGTACTTAGATTTACTCATCAACAGGTTTAGTAAAAAAAATGTGCATTAAATCAGTTGTCTTAGTTAATGTATTTGGCCTTATTTTCAAGATTTTATTTTTATGTATTTGAGGGAGTGAACACAAATGGTGGGGAGGAGGAGAGAGAGAGAGGGAGAAGCAGACTCCTCACTGAGAGGGAACCCAACACAGGGCTCAATCCCAGGACCCCGGGACCATGATCTGAGCTGAAGGCAGATGCTTAACTGACTGAGCCACCCAGACACCCTTATTTATTTGGTCTTGATGCTAATTTTCTACTAAAAATTAATAAACTTATAGAGAGCACATGTTATTTCATACTTTTATCATGTGTTATCTTAGTTTCTCAATGATATAAAGGAGAGGTATTATGAGACATTAAAAGGTTATCGAAGAATTTTTCCAGTTATCTGAATTTTAAGGCACTGGTTTTAAATATACAAGTTAAAAATCACAAACATTCCCTGGGCAAAATTATCAAAAAGTGAGTCTGTCCATATATGTCAATATTGTGGCAAGAAAAATAATTTTACTGGCATAGGAAAATCCCTTGTGACCCACAAAGTTATTCCTATCTATTTCTGAAAATGAATTCTGATTTAGCACCATAGATTAATTTTCACAGTTCTTTATATAAGTGTTATCATATAGTGTGTATAATTTTGTTTAACATCTTTCCCTCCTCATTGTACTTAGAAGTCATACATGGTACACACATAGCTATAGATCATTATTTTAGTGTGTAGAGTATTCCTGATATGAATATGCTGAAATTTATATGCAGTTCTAATGTCAATAGGTATTTAGTTTGTTATATGTCACTATGTATATTTTTCTGAGTGTCCTTGTGCATGTATGTTGGTGCACGGGTTTATTCATATGTATATGAAATTGCTGGGTCATAAGGTAGGCACCCATTCAAATTTAGTAGAAAACAGCAAAAAGCATTCAAAAGTGGGAATGTCAATGGATAATCTCTAGCAGTGTAAGTGAATACCATGTTATCCATAACTTTATCTACAGTCGGTATTAGCAGACTTGAGTTTTAGTTGTTCTGGTTGACTATAGTCCTGTTTCTGGTGTTAGTTTGTACTACATTGAAACTAAGGAGTTTGAGTATTTTCTTTCTTTCTTTCTTTCTTTCTTTCTTTCTTTCTTTCTTTCTTTCTTTCTTTCTTTCTTCCTTTCTTTCCTTTCTTTCCTTTCTTTCTTTTTTTTTCTTTCTTCCTCTCTCTCTCTCTCTTTTTTCTTTCTTTCTTTGACACTTTTGAGGTAGCTAGTTAAGTCTTCTCCCCATTATTAAGATCCTTTAGTTGATTTGTAAGACTTCTTTATATACTCTGGGTACAGGTCTGTTTTCAGATGAGTTGTGATTATCTTGGCCTTTTTGAGATTTGTCACTTTTTAATGTGTGTGTGTGTGTGTGTGTGTGTGAGAGAGAGAGAGAGAGAGAGAAAGATAGGCATTCCTTAATCTTAATTTAACTGTGTTGGTATCTCTGACGTTATGCAGTTCTTTTTTTTTTAATAATATGTCTAGCTTTTCTGGTTGTTCTCATTGGGAGAATTGAACTCAATTACTTTGTTAATCACTACCAGTACGTCTGTGTGTGTCTGTGTGTGTCTATGTCTTTCTATGTGTAAGTATAATTCCCTTGGTCCACATGAATATTGTATTATTCTAATAGTTCTTTCAGTATCTAAATTTCACGACATAATCTGATCTTTACTACTTATCTAATCATGGAAAATGTTTTCTTCTGAACAAAGACAAAGTGGAAGCTTAAGAACATCAAGTACATATTAATAAAGCACACAATACTATATGATACTATTTAAGCTTCAGTATTTAAAATGCATTATAACATATAAATACCAGAATATTTTTAAAATACAATACTCAAGTTTCTATGTGTTAACTTTGGCATAAAACCCACTATAAAATGTTTGATATTCAAGAGAAATTCTTTTGATTATATAAGCTAAGTAAATCTATCTTGTTTTCTACTTTATGCCAATCCTTGTCCCTAATGATATTTAATTTTAATGAGCTCTATCTCTATCAATGGCTGTCCTTATTCTCTCTCCATTTCTCACATACCTTCAAATCAGGGGTGCTAGTGCAAGGGCTCTGATTAATTTCTTCAGTAATAACAACTCATAGTTTATAATTCAAAGAAATTTCAATGTTGATTAAAACATTTTGAAGGCTAACAATTATGTAGCACAAAGGGAAAGCCAAGAGGAAATTATTGAATTTTTGCTTTGTGTTTGGTGATTATTGGAAGAGGTTAATAGAGGGGAAGCAGAACTTTAGCAAGGTCTGACTGCAATCCTAGGATAAAACCTAAAATCATCACAAGAATCATACTTTTATGTGTTTTAGAGATGGATAATGCCACTATAGGTTTCTGAAAAAAAATTAATAAGAATTTGATAAGTTTCTGAAGGGATGTTAAATTGAGGACCAAACTTTAGTGGCAATTCTGAAATCTCTCAAAGGACATTCGCATACAAGCCATCATTTTTAAAAATTATGAATATTATACATTTAAATGAAAACCGAAAATGTCCATAATAGCTGTAAACTCCTGATCAAATAATGCTAAGCAATGATAATTATAGTATATTTCAAAGTATGATAAATTTCAATACGCTTTCACATACTTTGAGCTCACTATGAGTTGTTTATCCTTGCTGTATTTTATAAAAGAACTGCAAAGCTGGACCTATCAGTCCTCAGTTCTCCTGCTCTGAAAACACACGTGTTCACTCTATATCCTTTAACTTACCTCAAGAACCATCTGTTGAATAATCCAAAACATAAATAGTTATTTTCAGGATGTGGCAGAAAGTCTACAAGGGAAATTACTAAGTTCAGTATAAGAGTTGTGTGCTTTCATTTGTAAAATATGAAAAAGAAAATGGGGTGAAATCTACCTCCATTTTCATGGTGGATGAATTCCACCCAGGAAACAATAACATCTTAGTTTCTCCCATGTTGATAATATATTTCAAAGAATAATATCTGTTCCTGGATTTTCAGGACATAAAATTGGTTATCAAACACAAAGTTCACTTAGAGAACAAGCCAGCAAATTTAGGATTAAAATTCTCAATCTGAAGTAACTATTTGTTCAGCAGGCTATTACTGATTTTACTTCAGTAAAATCTTATGATTCTATTTCTTTACTCTAGTGAGAATTAATGTCATTTAAAGGTGCTTTGAATGTTTTATCCAAAGTGGGTATTTGGAGGAACATGGTAGATTATAGCAAGTTGACAAAATTCTTCCCCCCCAAACCTAATGCACTGATTTAAAAATCCCTTAAAATAAGAAAATAAAAACAAAATAAAGCCATAACAGGAAAAGGAGCAGGTGAACCCAACCAGCCTTACCACATTTTTCAATGGGAATTTGGAATGATAGACTTTTGACTCAGAAGCAGTATGTTAAAACAGAAGTTTAATGGGTAAATATCCCTGAGAAAAAGTATTAGTGATGCACATTTTGGGGAAAAAATGAGACCATGAGGAGTGTTAGTGGTTGATTTGAGTCCCCCACAAATTCATATGTTGAAGTCCTAACCCCCCATTATCTTACAGTGTGACCTTCTTCAGAAATAAGGTCCTTAGAGATATAATGAGATCCTACTGGAGTAGGATGAGTCCCTGTTTCAATTTGTTTGGTGCTCTTATAAGAAGGAGAAACATGGCTCCAAATCCAGGTTCTCATGGCTTTTCCTTCTCCCTCTCCCCCTTCTCACTAGCTAAGGGAGAGTGTCCTACAGGTAGAAATAGGTGAAGAGATAGATTGAAATATCTCTATTAAAACCAGAAGTTCCTAGGACTTCCTGGAACTGGAGAAATAATGGAAGCCTGAAAGAAGCAAGGAAATGAATGATAGTTTGTTCTGTTTTAAGATTTATTTATTTTAGAGAGATAGGATAAGCTGGCAGAGGGGCAGAAGGAAAGCAAATTTCCCAGTGAGCTTGGAGCCCAGTCCTAATGGGGCTTGATCCAGCTACCTGGAGATCATGACCTGAGCTGAAAAAAGAGTCAGATGCTTACCACTTTACCCAGTGACCCATCCGGGGCCCCCGTGAATGATAGTTTTTTAAATGGATTAAGTTCTAGGACATCAGATTTCAGACCAACATCAAGAAAAGCTTAATGATGGAATTAGCCACATTCAATAGATGGTATGAAACTAAAAGCAGGTTAGTAAAATCTAACCAAGTATCAAATAGGCCTTAAAAAGTAGCCAGCATGTGGAATTATAGTTACATGAATTTTAAGATGCTTTCTAATCCATTGTCAAATTATTTATACAAGAGCCTAATTAAACCTTATATTTGGCACTAGAGAAACTCCAGAGACCTCACAAGGAACTAAAAGAAATTGATTTGAGGTTTGTACCACTTGGATCAGTTTTGTTAAATTCCAGCAAGACAGGAAAACAAAAGGAAGGAACAGGAAGAATGATATTCCTATGAGAATGTTTTGCTTTTGTTGGCCTGAAAAAATTTGAGTGATAAAACTCACACCAATAGGATGATAAAAAAGAATAGCCATTTTAAATAAACACTACGAGTTAGATGTGGTGAAAAGCAATATATTTGACAGAATTATTGTCCCTCATGAAACAGTATATCAAGGATTATCTTATCATTTGTTTTCACTAGAATATACTCATTTCTTTCAATATAATCTAATGTGTGGGAGTATTTGGAGGACAATTCTAATGAAGATTGGAATTTGTCAGATTAGCCTAATCAAATTTCCTGTCTTTTCATACTTCTATTTTATATGAGTGGTTATTGCCTTTATTTTTGTTGGCAATAAACTTGCTGTTTCAAGGATATAAGGTACCAATTACTTGACATATTATTTATTTGTAGGAAAAGGAACTCTGTATAGTTTTGAAATTTACAGATTTGCTAGTAATTAAATAGAAGAAAATGAAATACCTGGAAAAATATTCCCTTTTAAAGAAAATATCAATCCTTATCTTATTAATAAAATTGTGAGAAAAGTAATATAATATAACGGAATATTTAGTATAAAAATTCTCCACAGGATATAATCTTATATTCCTGTAAATAATTTCTTTATTTTTCTTTGATGTTTTTATAATTATTAGATTATACATAAAAATAGTATCTTTATTCCTTAGTTTACTGCTACCGTTGCTTTTTCATCCACATAAGTGTTAATCTTCTAAATGTGGCATCATTTTTGCTTGCTATAGAAATGACTCAAAGAAATGTCAAACTATAGTCACACTCAATGTGGGTAGGTTGACACAGTGATCCCTTATTCCATAGATTAATATCTATTAAGGTTTTGATGTATATGTATTCAATGCATTTCATCAAATAGATTTATGAGTGAAGGTGCATTTTAGAAAAAATATTCATATTCATGAAAACTTTCAAGAGCAGAAGAAGAATGTAATTTCAGCACTGCTCTGCAGGTAACTGGAAGGGCTGAGTCAGAGCTGGTTACTGGGTGAATGAAAACACACAAGGCACACTTCCCCTTCTGCACACAAGGGTTACCAGTGGAGCATAGATGTAGATTTATAAGTAAGACTCCCTTGTATTTTCTCAATTCTCCACATAGTTCCCCAGGAATATGAATGGACTTTGAGCTGTGAAACGTAGTGAAGACTTAGAGGAATTTCTCATGACGAAGTTCACAGCCAGACACTCTGGGCCTATTGCAGACCGCATTTTTCATGCATGCATGGCGACAATGTTGAGACATGAATAGGTTTGAGTTAGTTGTTCTCTTCCTTCTGGAAAATTAGCTTTGGGATATCCAACCAGCCTTGAACCTATACACATTTCTTGGCATAAAAGGGCAATTACTTTTTAACTCCAGGAAGACAAAGTTTTCCTTTAAATTAAAGTGAAATAAAGGTTTGAATTTAACCATTTTTTTTTTAAGATTTTATTTATTTATTTGACAGACAGAGATCACAAGTAGGCAGAGACAGGCAGAGAGAGAGAGGAGGAAGCAGGCTCCCCGATGAGCAGAGAGCCGGATGCGGGGCTCAATCCCAGGACCCTGGGATCATGACCTAAGCCGAAGGCAGAGGCTTTAACCCACTGAGCCACCCAGGCGCCCCTGAATTTAACCATTTTAATGGAGCATAGCCCAAAGCATAATTCTATTAAGAAATCCTAGATAGCAACATATGAAAAGTCCCTAAAATTTCAAAAACAAACAAAACCAAATATCTTACGTCCTGCAAATTCTAACATAGATAGAAAAATAAAAGATGCAATCACTTATTGGTATATATATATATATAACCATCACATTTTATACTTTAAACTTACTAAAATGTTAACACCACAAAGGTGAAAAAATATATTTTTTAAAGATTTTATTTATTTATTTGACAGAAAGAGAGACAGTGAGAGAGAGAACACAAGCAGAGGGGAGTGGGAGAGGGAAAAGCAGGCTTCCCTCTGAGCAGGAAGCCCAGTAAGGGGCTTGATCCCAGGACCCTTGGATAATGCCCTGAGCCAAAGGCAGATTCTTAATGACTGAGCCATGAAGCTCCCCTGAAAAAAAATGTTTTTGAGTGAGAAAAATCATGAGGCATTTTGCTATATTTCTCCTTCTAGAAATCATGCACCGTAGAGCTTTTTTAAACGTAGGTAGAAAATGTTTTGATATGGTTAGAATTGAAGGGGAAATGGAAAAAATATTATGGTTCAGCTTTATCACATATTAATGTTACAAACTTAGTTTTTTTTTTAAAGATTTTATTTATTTATTTGACAGACAGAGATTACAAGTAGGCGAGAGAGGCAAGCAGGAAGAGAGAGGAGGAAGCAGGCTCTCCGCAGAGCAGAAAGCCCGATATGGGGCTCGATCCCAGGACCCTGGGACCACGACCTGAGCCGAAAGCAGAGGCTTTAACCCACTGAGCCACCCAGGTGCCCCTGTTACAAACTTAGTTTTAATATCTGTCCTTTGATTTAAAAAAGAAAAAAAAGTATTAAGAATGTGAGAAAAAAAGACCAAGATACAAAAAGTTAGGAAATCCTGTTAAAACTTCCTCTTCATTTACCTTAATCATATAAAATTTTGGTGTCCTACAAACATCACCCCCCTTGATTTAGGCTCATTTCTTTGTCTTTATAACCCAATTTATAACCTTTTTTTTTCAAGCAGGATTCAGGTTCCTGGACTTATTTCTGAAGTGACCCTGTTGTACTGTTTCTTCCAGGGTTATTCCTCTAGCCAAAGAGACATCTGCTTGTTGAGAGGCTTACTTCTGGATATTTTATTATCTCTGGTATCTCTGTTTTTGTCTGACAGCTTTCCCTTGACCCTCTTCAGGAATAGAGAAAAATGTCTGCTGTATATTTTGGTGGATTTTGCTATGAATTTTACTGTATCTAAGACTCCAAACTGTAAAGGATAAATATACACATGTTTGAAACAGGCTCATTCCAGATAATCACAAAACTTTTTATATTAATTATCACTTTCAGATGAACACATAAGCTAGAATGCATGATATACCTTGTTTACAACATAAAGCATTGGAAAAATATTTCGAATGTGTTATTTTGATTATATTTTTAACAATGTCTGAATAGGAGTTCAAAAATTACACATTATTACCTAATATGTAAACTTTATATTGAGGAAAAAGCCTTTGTTTTGGCAAATAGAATTTTATCATTAATAATTTTTAATTCTTCCATAAGAACAGTAAAGTTTTCTAGTTATTTATTTAAAATTATATTCTTTGACCTCAAGGAGTACAGATTATTTTTAAAGATTTACTTATTTATTTTAGAGATTGGTGGGGCAGAGGGAGAGGGAGAGAGAGAGAGAGGTAAAAAGTGATACATATATATATCTTCAAAGAAAATCCTCAAGCAGTCTCCCCTTGAGTGTGGAACCTGACTCGAGACTGGACCCAGGACCCTGAGATCATGACCTGAGCCAAGACCAAGAGACGGACCCTTAACCAACTGAGTCACCTAGGTGCCCCACAGATGATTCTTAAAATGAAAATATGAGAAAAAGAACTTACTCTGTATTCAAATAGTGCTTAAATATGATCCATTAATTATTCAAAATTCCATCATTTGGTATGTCTTTATTACATGATTACATTTCTTATATATGTCATATTTAAAGTCACACATACAAAATTAACTTTTGCAAGTATAAGAATAGTGTTCTAGAAGGATATTATTTTCATATTAGTAGCTTAAAGGATTGAGTAACCATGATATTTTCAGGGTTATGTGGAAAGAATGGAAAGGATGGTCAAGGAATGAGGAGACATGTTTGGGGATGTGAGGAAAAGCTTCAGTAAAGGAGATTATTTAAAAGAACCTAGTAAGGAAGAGAAAGAAAAAAAAATAGCAAAGTGGGGAAAAATTAATTACATATACATAGAAATATCTTTTTATGTTTCAAGCTTAGAATTTCTGTCTCCCCTGCTCTCACACTCTTGGCTAAGTAAAAGCCTTACAGTGAAATTATTACTAATCTGGCCTGTGTCTATTTCCAATATAATAACAAATGTGTTGCTAGCTGCTTTGTCATTTATATTGGTACATATTATGATGAATATTCCATTTATGCCATCTACTTGGCCAAATTTCTAAGTTTGAATATTCTCACTTGTTAACTAGTTTAATAGGAGAAATCAAATTTTGCTGGTCATTGTAGAAAAAAACTATGCTATAGTATTCTGGTAAAATTTATTTCTTTAAAGAAAAATCACCAAAACTGCAGGTAACACAGACAAAATTTTAAAGTCCTCCTATGTTCTGGGCCTAATAACAAATAACATTATTTGTTGTCTCGGGCTCAATTAAGATCATCTTAAAACTTAAACTTAAGGGATTTAATTTAAAACAGAATATAAAGATCTATAATATGGGTGAACTTTCACCTTGTCCATCTTTATTCAAAAATTAAGCATATTTTTTCAGTTATTAGAATTGAATTATTAGTTCACATTAATGGTCTGTTTTGATTGTAAGATGTATAGACAGGGCTTTATATGTGAGAAAAAAGAGGCATTTATTAGTGTTGCAAGCTTGGAGTTTTAAATTGTAGTTCATATTTGCCCAAATTCTATGACACTTTAAAAAGGTTTTAAACTTTATTTCCATGTTCTTGTTATATTGCAGTAAATGATGCTCCTACTTTATTGGCTTGCCATTGTAAATTGAATGCAATAGCTTGTCCTACTGTCCGGGACATAGTATGAGTTCAATATATTTTAACAACCGTTAATGTTTTAAAATGAAGGTTTGAGGTAAATTCAAAAACCATTTTGTTGAAATGGACCCAAGACAAATCTTGAATAAATGTTTCGAGTACATATTAAAGTCCATTTTCTATTGATTTTCTATATGGGTCTGTATTTTTCCATTTGGTACCTAAAAACAGAAAACTAATTTCAGTAAATACAGTAACTGCGTTCTTCCCCAGTAACTTTCCTTAGAAACTGCCCTAATCCAATGTGTTTTGTTTTCTTAATGCCATATCCCAAGGGCAAAACAGCTAACCATTAACTTCAGCTTTCTCGTCTCCCCATCCCCTTACTTCCTCCAGACCTATAGCTTAAAAACGGGATAATTTCAATAAATGCCCCCCACATATCTGCAGCTTGATCGCCTGGAACTCGGGTGCTCTGTGCTAAAATTCTGGGTACTGAAATCATGTCTTTGTCAAAACCCTATTTTATAAAGTAAAATAAAGTCCCTATTTTATATTGTAGTGGTCTCGTTTTGAAGTGCTTTCATAGTGGTCATCTCTCTTTATGCATATATATTCATATCTTCTTCTTCACCTGATGTTTTATAGACTATCAGAAACTTAATTTTTATTCACTATTCATACCTCAGAAAAGACCTTCCCTATTCTAAAGGTATTTTTCTGATTCCTCTAACCCATGTTTTCCTATGACCCATCTGCTGCAGACAGGATCATAATTGTACACTCTTGTGACAAGGTCTTCTGCTGCTCGCTTAAATTTTCCTTTTGGTCTTCAAATACATTGTAAAATTATTTCTTCAAGTCCCTGCTATCCTAGATTTCATTTCAGACAATTGTATAAGACAGGGAAAACCTCATGAGTTCTATAGGAAATATAATTCATTATATGGATGCTCTATTATGTTTTTAACTACTTTGTATACATGAACTAAGGATATCCTAGATGCTCATTTTTATTTACTAGTTTGCTTAAAGAAGTAAAGAAGACAAAGGATTGAATTCAAGAGGCGTTTTGGGACTAGAATTATTTGGATATGGCTAAAAGAAGGCAGCAATTAAGGATAGTTATGTCTAAGAATAGTGTTACTGTCTTGGGTGACAGTTGAAATACAAAGAACCACAGGGAGAAATGGATGCAGATTCTAGCCAAGGTAGAGCATTTTGATAAATCCTGGGATTTATAAGTTTTGGTAGAGCTGTGACCAGCAAAGACATTCGAAGACCATCTTCAGCTGTTGAAGCTGTGTACACGGACTACGAGGAACCAGCCCCAGCAGGAGGCATAGTTTCTGCAAAACACAGTTACACTCTGAGTAAGGAAAGTAGCTGATGTCAGAGCTTTATTCCACTGATATTTCAGGCCCACAGCCAAGGTAGCATTCTTATGCAGATGGAGGCCTGAAATTTGTGCAGTGAACCTGAAAGGACTTACAAGAAGAGTGAGTGAGTCTCCTTTCAGAACAAGCGATAGCAATTCAGCTGCTGGGAGAAATGAACTCTGGACACTGATCCTCTTTCTTAGTGAGGAAATACTGATAAAAAGAACCCTACGCTGAGCTATAAATACACACTCACATGTGCACATGTGGGCACACATGGGACTATTCTCATCTGTGGCAAAATTTCCTGTAGATTTTTTGTATTTTTAAAGCAGACACATTTGGTAAGCAGAATGAGTGAAGATTTAGGAAAGTTCATTTAGTAATTGAGATTCAGACTGCATGGTTATTAGCCACCCCAAAACAAATTTTTTTATCACATAGTAAAAAGGGCTTTTGTCTCTGAAAATTACAAGATTTCAGAAGGTGGTGGTAAATTTGTTCTTAGAGAAAAGCCCATCGAAAGAAGATGAATGTAGTGAGTTAGATTCATGATTTAAAATACATGTAGAGAGCATAATCATAAAATGTTTATGTATATATGTCAAATAAATGAAGCAAAGCTTTATGGGGTTTACCTCTAGATGGAATTCCAAGTATTCTTAAAACTTATTTTCTTCATGTTGCAGATTACCTTTTATATAACCATTATTTTATAGCCATATGAGGTACATATGTATATGTGTGTGTATAAATAAATATATATACATATATATATATGAAATGAATGATAGGTGAAAGAGTGAAAGACTTAAGCCCATCTGTTTCACAAAAATGTTAAAGAAGGGCTTTATTTCAATAAACTCAATTCACTAGGCAAGTAGTACAGATACATAGTTATACTTTTCAAATAATTTATCCTATGCTTACATATTTGAAAATCTTCAAATGTGTAAGTTACAATTCAGTTGTTTGCATTGCTAACACCTTCTGTTCAGATTTCTGAAATTCTTTCTTAGGAAAAGTAATAGGTCATGATTCACCTGGATGGTTTTTGATAGTATATACTAAAGTCAATACTAAATCTTATTTGGTCCCCATGGATGGATGGCTTTATTTATCCACAAGTACCACTTTAGACTGGTTTGGATGCTAAATGAGTAGTTCATTTCTACTTGCTAAACTTTCATGAGTCAGTGAATGCCCCATTAACTCCTGGGGACATTATTACTCATTCTCCCTAGAATCAAAACTGAAATTGTCCATAGCTCCTTTTTATTTACAGTGTGGTGTTCATTCAATTATGAATGTTATATTATTTACTGTAATTTGTTAGTAAATCTACTCCTATTCTCTTTGCCCCACTTTTCCCCCTCTTTATCATTGTTGGTCTCTTGATAAATTTCCATATTATTTGATATAATGGGTAAGCTACTAAACCACAAGAATAAGACAATCTTCAAAATTATGGTTTTTCAATACTTTACAATTGCTTTATGTGACACAAATAAATTTCTACATATGTAAACATTTTAAGTAATTTTTGCAATGAAAAAAGTCTTAAAGTAGTATTTATAGACAGATCCTAGTAATCATACTTTGAAGTGCAGGTTTTATAGTTTTAAATAACTTTTCTGTAACAACTCAATAAAATTGAAGTAGGAATACTTAAAATTTCCAATTAGAAAGAAATCTATTTAACACTTTTAGTTTGCACATCAAACTTCATGTAAAAGACCCATGAAATGTTCCATATTTTGTTATCTTATGAAATCCTATTTGATTTATATTTAGTTACAAACCACTAGTATAAAGTTTATAAAAACTAGTATTTAATACTTGCAGTTGAGAAATTTAAATCTCAGGGAAACTCAGTTTACCATTTATAAAACTTTTTTCTAATAATTTTATATTTGTGACAATAAAGCTATATAGTATACTAAGCAGAATGTTGGGTTTCTATGACCTTAATGTAATGTAATAAGCACTATACTTTTATGTGTTTTCAAGTGGGTTATGACTTATAAATAAATAAATATTTTTAAATGGTTATAAAGCAACAGTAAACTTTCACATCCAAAGTAAATTTTCACATACAAAGAGCATGTTTAAAGCATAAAATTTACATGGACTTCATACACTGACCTCTGTGCACAAAATATATGCTAGTGACTTTAAACTAAATGTTCTAAATAATCACTAATGACAAAAATCAAATGGGAAGGGTTATTTAGAAAAAAAATTGTCATTGCATAATTTTGGATCAAAACTGATGGTTAGTCTGGTGGTGGGTATTAAGGAGGGCACGTATTGCACGGGGCACTGGGTGTGGTGCATAAACAATGAATTTGGAACACTGAAAAATTAAAAAAAAAACTAATGGAATAGATTTGAAAGTTTTTCTCAAGCAAGGACTCAGATTTTCCAATCAATTCTGTTTAAAATGAAATAAGCAAATGAACTAAATACTCATAAAGGAACAAAAATACTTTTTTTTAAATTTTTTTAAATTTATTTATTTGTCAGAGAGAGAGAGAGAGAGAGTGAGCACAGGCAGAGAGAGTGGCAGGCAGAGGCAGAGGGAGAAGCAGGCTCCCTACCGAGCAAGGAGCCCGATGTGGGACTCGATCCCAGGACGCTGGGATCATGACTTGAGCCGAAGGCAGCCGCTTAACCAACTGAGCCACCCAGGTGTCCCAAGGAACAAAAATACTTTAAATTATTCTAAGGAAAGCAAGTAGAAAGAAAGTATTTTGAAAAAGCTGATATTCGGATAACCTTGCATTATTGACCAAGAACAACAACAAAAAAGACAGATGAAAGAAAATGTGTTAGTGATATATAGGAGGATTTAACTAAGATTAAACAGAGATAAATATTACATTAAAAATACATTAATCTATTTAAATGTTTCACTGGAAATAACAGGAAATTCAGTTCAAAGTGGCTTAAGTATCTATTGGCACACAATAATTGAAAAATACCGGTGTTGAATCGATTAATTTTAGGTTCATAGGACTAACATTTCATTAGTGCCTGCTTTTTCTCAATCTCTCAGCTACACATGTCTTCCATATATTTCATTCTTAGAGAAGTTCTGTCCTTATAGTCTGAAAGTCACAGTAGCAACTTTAGCTTGGTATCATCCCATGTTCAAACCCTATTAGAAGAGTACCTCTGCTGTCCTTGCCATCCAAGAAACTGTCTCACATTCTCTCACTGGATGTGACTGAGTCAAGTACTTATCATTGAATTAATCACTGGGCCCAGTGTAATGACAAATTCCATTGTTTGTATGTCAACTACATGGGTTGCTCCAGAAGTGGGTTTGGAAGCAACCTTAAGTCCACTGACTGAGATTGAAGAAAGGATGATTTCTTCAATGCAAAATGAGGATGGTAAAGTTAGTCAATAATAGGAAAATAAGTGCAAAGTGGTAAAAACAAAAGTATGTTGTTTTTCATGTACATGTTCTAATGTATTTATTCATTCAAAAATATTGGTTAAGTGGTTACTATATACCAGGTATTCAATCAGGTTCCAGTGATAACAAAAATCACAAGGCCTATACTACAGCGCAGTCCACATTACACTGAGTTTAATGTCACTTGAATAATTAATAGTTCAGCATGACTTAATGGTAGGAAAACGTAAAATACCTAAACTCTCTTAGCAAGATGTTCCAGTACCTTGCAAAATTAAAAAAAAAATCCTTTCATAGTAATGTACTTCTCAGTATCATAGTTACTGATCAATGTTAAAAATGATTTGTCAAAACTTAGTTGTTGTAATTTTGTGTGTTGTAACAAATTATTAGAAATATCCAAATAGGGGCGCCTGGGTGGCTCAGTGGGTTAAAGCCTCTGCCTTCGGCTCAGGTCATGATCTCAGGGTCCTGTGATCAAGCCCAGCATCGGACTCTCTGCTCAGCGGGAGCCTGCTTCCTCCTCTCTCTCTGCCTGCCTCTCTGCCTCCTTGTGATCTCTGTCTGTCAAATAAATAAATAAAATCTTTAAAAAAAAAAAAAGAAATATCCAAATAGCCCATCAAGGCAAGACTTGAAAATTATTTACATGATGGCTAGCTGAATATAGTAATAAAAAAGAGTATATCCTTGAAATTAGCTGAGAGTAGATATTAAGTGTTCTCACTATAGACACAAAAAAATAGTTAACTATAGGAAATGATGAATATGTTAATTAGTTTGCTGGTGGTAAATATTTCATGATGTATACTTGGTATACAAATATGGCAAACAAATTCCAAAACATCATGTTGTACATCTAAAATATACACATTTTACTTGTAAAAAATAAAATCTTTTTAAATGAATAAAAAAAGAAAATTATTTACATGATAGAATAATGTTTGAATAAAAATATGAAAAAATATATTACATTCTAAGATTCTCCAAGATATATTAAATAAAAAAAATAATAGATTATCATAGACTATACTTGTGGGATATTACCATAATGGCTAAAGAGTTAGGAAATATGTGTGCATGTGTGTGTATAAAAATATTACTGAAGAATGCAAAATGACATCATTGGTTGCCTTGGGGTCAGGAAACTAGGTGTATGAAAATCAGATCTAGGAAAATTGTCACTTTTACTCTATTAAACTGAATTTTGAATTATCTGGGTGTAAAAGTCCTTGTATAATAAAGTCTTAAATATTCACTGTTGCCACACAAAAGTCTCAAAGTCGCTAAATGGAACACTTGATTTTATTTTAAGTATACTGTCCCAGAATGTGGGAAGAAAGAATGAAGCACATGAAAAACAACTTAAAGAACAATTTAAAAAACCAATGGTTAAAAAACAAACAAACAAACAAAACTTAAAAAACAATTACCTTATAGTCAACTTGGATTAGGGCCCAACCTAATAATCTCATTTTAATCAGTTTGTTTAATCAGTTCTTTAAAGGCTGTTTCTAAATTAGTCATACAAAGAATTAAGACCTCAACATATAAATTTTGGAGAAGCACAGTTCAGGCTATAACAGGAAGAGAAAAAAAGAAATACAACAGCTTTATAACAATTATAAATTTCAGAATTATAATAATAAGTCAGATTAAAATAGGCATCCTGATCATGATGAATATATTCTACAAGTTAAGAGCATTTTAAACTTATCTATTGCCATTTCTCACATTAAACTCCTTTAAGATATTAAATGTAGGTGGACTAAATTTAGCAGAAAATAAGATTGTTGAAAATTGTTATAATTTTAATCCATTTGAAAAGGAGCTAAATGTTATTTGCCAAAGACTCCTCTAAAGCATAAAGAATTGGCAAGGATGAAAGTAAAAATATGGAAAAATATACCACAAACTTACAGCTACTATAGTTATGTTGGGATAAAAGTATTTGGAGAAAATCCTTAGAAATAAGATTAATAAATAATGATACAAATCCACTTCAAAAGAAGCTATAAAACGTCTGAACATGTATGTAGTGAATAAAATAGACACAAAATATACAAAATTCATAGAACTGCAAGAAAAAATACATCTTTCTCAATTACTGACCTGTATGGGAGATAATGCCACCAATGTTATAAAAGGCTTGAACAACAGTTTATAAACTTTGCTTAATGGCCATAAGTAGATGTCTGCTTCAAACATTATTCCCATGCACTTAAATATTCACAAAAATCAATGGCATAACAAATCATATACCAATATCAAATATTAGCTATTACAAAGACCACATTCTTTGACAATAATCTTAGATGTTGTTTAAAAATCAAAATTATAAAATGACCTATTTTTGGAAATCAAAAAAGATCTTCCCAATACTCTAGGGTCAAGGAAGAAATTCTAATAAAAGTATAAAATTTTAGAATATGATGATAAAGCAAATACTTATCAAAAATTTGGAATAAAGTAAAAGCAAGAGTTTCAAGTGAAATCTTAATCTAATACTATTTAAAAGGTGGAAATCATCAACTTGATGAATATTTGAAGCTAGAAAAAGATACACTACAAAAGGAACACCAGTGAATAAAATGAAATAACAAACAAAATAAAGGTTAGATAAAGAATAAAATAGAAATTACAGTAAGGATCAGTTATAGAGAAAATTAGAATGGAGACAAAGCCAAATACAGATTTGAAAATACTTACAAAACAGATGAAGATGGGCTAAATCACAAAATCCAGAAGAAATGAGCAAATATGCTCAAATTTTTATTTATGACAAAAATACGCATTTAAAGATATAATATTATATCATTAAGTTAAATGCTTACAAATGGAGAACTACTTCCTAAAAAGAAAAAAAGAAGATTGGAATTGAATCAAGAAATGTAGATCATGAATAATTGTATATTTAAGAATCTGAAGAAGTACTTAGACATTTTGGTATATAGAAGATACCAGGCCTAGATGATTTTTGAGAATTTTTGACAAACTTGCAAAGGATAACTTAGTACAATCTTATACAAAATCTTCTGAAGAACAGAGATATAATATTTCTTACTTTATATAGGATCACTATAAAACCTGGAATATGTGCATATATAAAAATTTTGTATAAATTTAAATGTAGATATATTTCCATATAAAAGTATATCTATGTAACTTGTTATCTATACAGAGGTAGCTAGATTTCACTTCCATATTTTTATTAACATATCATATTTATTGATCATTTTAACTTAGGCACTATTTTGTCTTAAGAAAGCTTAAGAAACACATAGCTCATCTTCCTTGAGAAGAAATCCAGTATTGTAAAAATAATTATTGTTACCAAGTTAATGTATACAATCCTAGTGAAAAATATAAAAGGATTTTTTAACAAAACCTGACACATTGATTTTAAAATTCTTATGGAAGAGGTAATTAGTAGGCAAGAAGCATTTTAAAACTACAAAACAAGACATATATACTCTAATAACCAAAATGAAACCACGTTTTTATGCTATGGTAAACTTAAAAAATGAAATTACATATGTATAGAAGATGCATGTAATATGAGTGATTAAAGTAAGAAAAATATACATTTCATACTACTAGAAAGAAGGATAAATTATTTATACATGGGTGGGATGAAATTAGGGATCAAAAATGATTTTAAAATTACTACAAAAGTTCAAGGGGCTAAAATTGTGAATCAAAAACAAAACAAAACAAACAAAAAACCAACTGTGACTATAGCAGAAAACTGTATAGCAAACCATTAACTAAAATTGTGAGGTTAAAGAAGGCCTTTGTAATTTAGGGTATTCTTAGTAGCAGTAAGGAGAAGAGGTCTATAATTTACCCTTCGGAAAACTTTTATACTGCAAATTACACATTAAGGACAATTTAAATACAAAAATGAATTGATGGACAATATTTGTCTTATATTTAACAAGTAAGTCTTCATAAGCAGAACATAAAAATAATTCCAGTAAGTTTAAATATATATTTGATACTTCATTTCCTTTTTGTATACTTTAAATACAAAAATCTCAACAGAGATTAACTTTGAGCAAAAGAGAAGGATGGAAGGGAAGGTGTGAAAATAGAGATTGTGTTTGCTGCAGATAGACTGAATCTTCTGCTTCTTGCATTAGAGGAACTTTGAAGCCCCTTTGAAGCTTAGATCTGGAACAGTCCTGAGAGTTCTGTGTATTTAGTGGTAGTTTTATAGAGCTAAAGATCACAGTGGCTCTGGGCAGAGGTTTGGAATTGAGGTTAGAGATAGACCATGAAGCTAAACTTCATGCTAAACTGTAGATTATATGAGAAATCACTGAATGTATCTGAAAAAGAAGGATGAAACTGTTAAATTTGTGTTTTTGGAAAGATCATTTGGCAGGGAATTCTGAACTTACAAAGACAAAATAAGCATGCTCCTTGGTCTCTGACAACTTATTTTTATTCCCAGCGCTGGTTGGAACTCATTGTCTAGGGACACAGACATATAGGTAAACCAATTACGATACAGAGCAGAAGTTTTGAAGTATTTAGAAGCAAAGGAGAGATGAACAAACCCAACTGTGGAAAGCCTCACAGGCAAAATGACATTTTATTTTGGGGGCATGCATATTTAGGTGGTGAGCTACCATTTTACTTCTTTGTGAAAACTAGAACTCCTTTATCAGGTCTCCATGGATCAGGAACACGAAAATATGAATATTCCATGGTGTCACGAAGCAGTGTTTTGGTGAGCACTTAATCATTTTCTACATATCATTTGTGGGTATGGGTTTAGATATAGTACTTCCTAAATTTGTCTTATGCATATTTGAAATAGTTGAGCAATGAATATATAACTACTAGGCTCAAGGGTTGAATATTTGATAACATAAAAGGAAACATATGTTATTTAGGGATAACTTAAAATGATCAGAGAAAGATTATTTTCTCATCATTTGTTTCTTTTAAAAATCCAGTGTTTATTTCAAATTAAGCAAAATTAAATAAATGGATACATATGGGATGGTAATGTTCATTGTTGAGGCATGGAAAATGTACAAAATTGATTTTATTTACTCTGCTTAGATGATTCCACACTCATATTAAAAATTAATTTCAATATGTAATAGTAGAAATACTACCTATTGAGGCAAAATTACAATTTCCTTTACCTATTTTTAAGGCAATAATGCTAGTTTTTTATAAGTGCCTACTCCAAGAAAACTCAATATAGGAAAAAGATCTAAATCAATAAAGGACTATTAAAATTACAATGATCCACATCTAGTGTCTGCAAATTGTCTAGATGTGATACATATATATTGCATAATTTAAGAATACTGGTAATTAGAATGTTGAATATCAGATTTGTTTAAATGTCATTTTTAAGATGCATACTTCCATTGTTTTGTATTATAATAATAAGAGAATAAGAATAAGAGAATAAGAGAAAGATGATGATGTATCAGATATAATGAAGGGGGTGCCTGGGTGGCTCAGTGGGTTAAGCCTCTGCCTTCTGCTCAGATTATCATCTCAGGGTCCTGGGATAGAGCCAACATCATGCTCTCTGCTCAGCAGGGAGACTGCTTCCCTCTCTCTCTCTGGCTGCCTCTCTGCTTACATGTGATCTCTGTCTGTCAAATAAATAAAATCTTTTAAAAAACGTAAAAAAAGACATAATGAAGGACCTAGGAATATAACATTGATATCACAGTGTAATAATGATTAATGGAACTGTCAAGATTATTTCCTTTTGGAGATAGAGACGCTTGCTGAAGAATGCATCAGATATTAAAATGAAAAATAAAATGTTATTTATGTTTTCTGCAAGATTAAAACACTAAGTGGGATTTGTATTTCCATTATGGTCCCACATTACTCTCTATTTTGTATATTCAGAATGATCTAGTTCACGTTTTTATTCTGTTTCCAGGTGAAAATATTATACTTCCTGGCTGGATCTCCTATAATTAAACAGCAAAATATAAAAATCCTTTTTTTCTGTTAAAGATCATATAATAGATTTTTTTAAAAAATAAGTGCATGCACATATTTTTTAATGTGCAGAAAATTTGCATTCATTTGCACTTTGAAATTGTCATCCACTCACATTTTTTTCTACTTTTGTTACTTTTAAACTAATCTGCATAAAGCATGAAAGTTACCCAGCTGTTCAGTGGAATACATTATTTTCTGCTTTCAAAGAAAGTGCAAGTTATGTTTTCTGTACCTAATTTAGTACTCATTTTATTAAATTTCAAATTAAATGTAAATACCACATAAACAATTACATGCTTAGAATGAGGAAAGGTGAGAAATTAAACTCAAGGTGAGGAGCTCAGGGCTTTATGAAGTGTAATTGATGATAAATGCAGATTTCTAATGTTAACATACTATTCCAAATATGTCACAAAAAGTCATTAACTAAGATAGCAAAGAAGTTTGCAAATATATACAAATGATCATAGTAGAATAGATACATTTCAAAAGTTTTTATCATTGTGTCTCACAATTTAAGCCTAGAGAGTCTTCATACTAAATGAAGTAGCAGACATATAAACTAAATGTAATTGAATAAGTGAGTACTAGATTATAAGCCAATTTTCATCAATTAACTGTGTTAGGCATCTGTGTTGTAACTCTTGACAAGTAAAAAGCTTTCAATTTCTGACACATTTGTTTCAATTTCAGCATCTAAAAGGAAAAAATGTCATAGTTAAATATATTTTTAAACTTTATTTTACAAACTTGAAATATTACATTCCCAAAGAGTGGGGGGAAAGAAGTACTTTTCAGGTCTCTTCATATTCAGTTTATATTGTAAACTGTCATGTTAAAATATTCTGTTGGAAAATCTCAACCATTCTGAATTGAAAGAAGTAGCCAAAAATTTTGTGCCAATTTTGTTATGGACAGTTTTGTATATAGATAATTATTCCCTAGAGTCATAAGTGAATATAAAAGATAAAATTATGGTTAAGAGCAATGTTCACTTGTAAAATTTTACTACAGGAAACAGATAAGAAAAGTGACAGTTTCTTGTGGGTTTTTTCTGGCCCAGTATCTGGAATGATTTAAAAAAATATATACTTTCTGAAACCATTTGATATACTGGTAAATTCAGCTAATGTGTCAAGTTCCTTAAAAAGATAAAATTTGAGTCCAGTCATTTATTTTGATAAAAATTTCAACATGGAAATTTGTAGTTCATAAGATTTATAATACTTTATAATCTACTCCACCTTAGAATTATTAGGCAGTTCTCCTGGGTTGATTTTGGTGTGACAAATAAAAGTGCTTTAAGGAAATTATAAATGTGTTTGTGTAAAATTTATGAAATGGTATCTAGTGTCTGAGTACCTAAAGAATAATATATTTCAAAGCCAAAGTATCAGAAAAAATGAGAAAGAGCTTTATTTTATTATTTTTTTAAGATTTTATTTATTTATTTGTCAGAGAGAGAGCGAGCAAGAGAGCGACCACAGGCAGACAGAGTGGCAGGCAGAGGCAGAGGGAGAAGCAGGCTCCCCAACGAGCAAGGAGCCCGATGTGGGACTCCATCCCAGGACGCTGGGATCATGACCTGAGCCAAAGGCAGCCGCTTAACCAACTGAGCCACCCAGGCGTCCCGAGAAAGAGCTTTAAACATTAGATTTTTTTAAACAATTAGAATGTTTCCTGTAGGAGATTCTGTATGTAAAATACATGTAAAAAATAAAATATTTGTTTATGTCAAAACAGAAAAATATAGAAATATGGAGAATAAAAGATGTATCATCAAAAAATTACATAAGAATAGACAGTTCAGAATTCACTCTGTACCAAACGGTATCACTTATGTCTCCTTTTTTTTTTAAAGATTTTTATTTATTCATTTGACAGACGGAGATCACAAATAGAGAGGCAGGCAGAGAGAGAGGAGGAAGCAGGCTCCCTGCCGAGCAGAAAGTCCGATGTGGGGCTTGATCCCAGGACCCTGAGATCATGATCTGAGCGGAAAGCAGAGGCTTTAACACACTGAGCCACCCAGGCGCCCCACTTATGTTTCCTTTTTTGGTGTTTTAAGTAAAATTCCTCTCTGCTCCATGGAAACTTTTATACTGAACTTTCAAGTTTTATTTTCATGATATTTTAATTTATAAGGTTTAATAATAATTATTTTTCACCAATTGTTGTTTTGCTCATATACATATTTCTATGTATATTACATATTTCAAAGCAATTTGAATAGAGTAGAGATATGACCCTTTACTCATATTACAAACAAATACATGATCTTACATAAACACAATTTTTCAATTATAAAAATTAGGAAATTTAACATTGATAGATTTAATTGATATAGTCAAGTCAAAAATCATTGCATTTTGGTGATTCTAATATCTTTATGGATATTTTTTCAAGGTCTGAATCAGCTAGTGGAGATACATTATATTTTATAGCCATATGGGTTTAATCTCTTCTTAAAAATTTATGTATTTATTTTAGAACATGCATACGTGCGCGCACGCACACACACACACATGCGTGCGTGCACACGGACAAGGGCAGGGAAAGGGCGAGGAAGAGAAGAAGAGGGAGAGAATATATAGCAGACTCCCTACTGAACACAGGGCCAGAAGTCGAGCTTCATCCCACCACTGAGATCATGACCATGGATCATGACCTGAGACAAAATCAAGAATCAGTCCTTTAACCCACTGAGCCACCCAGGTATCCCTAGTTTAGACTCCTTTTAAAGAAAAGGTGAAGAACCTTCCTACTTTTTATTTTTTAAAAATACTTAAAGTCAATTTAGTTAACATATAGTAAATTATTAGTTTCAGGGGTAGAATTTAGTGATTCATCAGTTACATACAACACCCAGTGCTCATTGCATCACATGCCCTCCTAAAGCCCATCACCCAATTACCCCATCTCCCACCCACTTTCTCCCCAGCAACCCTCAGTTTGTTTCCTAGAGTTAGAATTTAATTATGGTTTGACTCTCTCTCTGTTTTATCTTCTTTTTCCTTCCCTTCCTCTATGTTCATGTGTTTCGTTTCTTAAATTCCATGTATGAATGAATACATATGGTATTTGTCTTTTTCTGACCTATTTCACTTGTCATATTTCCCTCTAGTTCCTCCATATCCTTGCAAATTACATTTCATTTATTTCGTTGTTTTTGTTCACTGCATACCACATATATATATATATATATGTATATATACATACGTATATATACATATATATATATCACATACCACATATTTATTTATTTAAAAGATTTTATTTACTTCTTTGACAGAGAGAGACACAGTGAGAAAGGGAACACAAACAGGGAGAGTGGAAAAGGAGAAGCAGGCTTCCCACTGAGCAGGGAGCCTGATGTGGGGCTTGATCTCAAGACCCTGGGATCATGACCTGAGCCAAAGGCAGATGCTTAATGACTAAGCCACCCAGATGCTCCATACCACATCTTTAACCATTCATCTAGTGGTGGATGCCTTGGATCTTTCTCTGTTTTGGCTATTGTGGGCATTGCTGCTATAAATATTGGGGTGCATGTGCTCTTTCGGATCACTATGTTTGTATCCTTTGGATAAATACCTAGTAGTACCATTGTTGGGTTGTAGTAGTTCTATTTTTACCTTTTTGAGGAACTTCCACAGTGTTTTCCAGAGTGGCTGCACCAGTTTGTTTTCCCAGTAGTGTAAAGAGGGTTCGCCTTTCTTTGCATCCTCGGCAAAAGGATCCTTCGTCTGTTGTTTCCTGAGTAATTAATTTTAGACATTCTGAGTGTGAGGTGGTATCTCATTGTGGTTTTGATTTATATTTTCTTGATGTTGTGCAATGCTGAACCTTTTTTTTTTCATGTCTGTTAAGCATCTGCATGTTTTCTTTGGAGAAATGTCTGTTCATGTCTTCTGCCCATTTCTTGATTGGATTTATTTTTTGTTTTTTGGGTGTTCAGTTTGATAAGGTCTTTATCAATTTTAGATACTAGCCCTTAATGGATTAAGTCACTTACAAATATCTTCTACCATTCCATAGGTTGCCTTTTAGTTTTGTTGATTGTTTCCTTTGCTTTTAATCCTGATGAAGTCCTAATAGTTCATTTTTTGTTCTTGTTTCCTTTGTCTTTGGGGATGTGTCTAGTAAGAAACTGTTGTGGCTGAGGTACAGAGGTTGCTGCCTGTGTTCTCCTTTAGGATTTTGATGGATTCCTGCCTCACACTTAGGTGTTTTACCCATTTTGAGTTTATTTTTGTGTATGATGTAAGAAAGTGGTCCATTTTCATTCTTCTGCATGCGCTGTCCAGTTTTCCCAACACCATTTGTTGAAAAGACTGTCTTTTTTTTTCCCCATTGGATATTCTTTCCTGCTTTTTTGAAGATTAGATGACCATAGAGTTGAGGGTCCATTTCCGGGTTTCTGTTTCATTGATCTATGTGTCTGTTTTTGTGCCAGTACCAGACTGTCTTGATGATTACAGCTTTGTAGTGCAGCTTGAAATTTGGAATTATGGTGTCCTCAACTTTGGTTTTCTTTTTCAACATTATTTTGGTATTTGGGGTCTTTTCAGGTTCCATACAAATTTTAGGATGGTTTGTTCCAGCTCTGTGGAAAAATACGGATGGTGTTTTTATAGAGATTGCGTCGAATGTGTAGATTGCTTTAGGTAGCATAGACATTTTAACAATATTTGTTCTTCCAATCCATAAGCATGGAATATTTTTGCATTCCTTTGTCTCTTCCATAATTTCTTTCATAAGTGTTCTATAGTTTTCAGAGAGTAGATTCTTTACCACTTTGGTTAGGTTTATGTCTAAGTATCTTGGGTGTTTTTGATGCAATTGTAAATGGGATCAATTCCTTCATTTCTCTTTCTTCTGCTTATTGTTAGTGTATAGAAATGCAATTAACTTCTGTGCATAAATTTTATATCCTATGACTTTGCTGAATTCCTGTATTTTTTCTAACAATATTTGTATGTGTGTATGTTGGGTTTTTTAACTTTTCTAGAGTATCATGTTGTCTGCAAAGAACAAAAGTTTGACTTCTTTGTTGATTTGGATGCCTTTGATTTCTTTTAGTTGTCTGATTGCTGAGAGCTAAGATCTCCAGTACTATGCTGAACAACAGTTGTGAGAGTGGATATCCTTGTCATGTTCTCAGCTTTAGGGGAAAAGCTCTCTGTTTTTCCCCATTGAGGATAATATTCGCTGTGGCTCTTATGTATAATGCTTCTATGATATTGAAGTATGTTCCTTCTATCCCTATGTGGTGGAGGGTTTTTAATAAAGAAAATATGCTGTATTTTGTCAAATGTTTTTTTTTTCTGCAACTATTGAGAGGATCATATGTTTCTTATCCTTTTATTTATGTGGCATATCACATTGATTTGTGGATGTTGAACCAGTGCTCTAGCCCAGGAATAAATCATACTTGGTCATGGTGAATAATCCTTTTACTATATGGTTGGATCCTATTTGACAGTATCTTGATGAAAATATTTGCATCCATGTTCATCAGGGATATTGGTTTGTAATTCTCCTTTTTAGTGGGGTATTTGATTTTGGGAGCAAGATAATGCTGGCATCAAATAGTGAGTTTGGAAGTTTTCCTTCTATTTCTATTATTTTGGAACAGTTTTGGAAGAATATGTATTAATTCTTCTTTAAATGTTTGGTAGACTTCCCATGGGTTCCTCGTCTTTGTCTTTCTTCATCTTGCTATTGTGTGGTCAAGTTATTCTCTAAAATGTTCTTCAAATGGTGTGCCTACTATTTCCTCATAATTATTTTAATCATTTTTGCATGAATACAGCAAAAGTGAAACTGTTTTCTTGCTGCTTCTAATTAGCTATGTGATGCTAGTTGTTACAATATTGGTAATAATTACTTCAGTGACTTGTTTCAATTCTTGCTACTATAAAATAAGATCTTTGAACCCACAATAATATAAAATAAAATTTTTTTACCACAGAATGCCAATTAATAAAAATAGGAGAAATCAGAGTTAGAAAATCATCATTGGAGTCTAAAAAGAGTGATTGAATCAATCTCAAAATATCTCACAAACTGCTCAAAAAGTGAGTAATAAATTCATAAGTACAAAAGATTAAGAATAAAGCAAAGAATTAGGATCACGCCTCCCATATTTAAAATTTTATTAGGATTCTAGCCATAGCAATAAGGCAATAAAAAGTAAAAGTCAAAAGTATTGGCAAGAAATAAAACTAGCTTTCTTTCAAAATGGTATGACTTCTTAAGAAAATCCTAAGGAATCTATAAAACAACTAATGATCTGGATATTTTCTTTGAGGTATCTGTTCAAATTCTCTGTCCATATATTATTTGGGTTGATTACCCATTTTTTTTGACTGCACTTTATTCTCGATATGTCTTTCATAAGATATATGGCTGGCAAATATTTTAATCTGGTATGTGAGAAGGTCCCCCCTCCCCATAACTATGTCTTTATAAGAACAGCAGTTCTGAAGTTCTGGAACATCTGGGTGGCTCAGTTGATTAAGCAGCTGCATTCAGCTCAGGTCATGATGAAGGACCCTGAGATCAACCCCTGAGTCAGTTTCCTTGCTCAGTGGGGAGCCTGCTTCTCCCTCTGCCTGCTGCCCTGCATGGTTGTGTTTGTGCTCTCTCTCTTTCTCTCTGACAAATAAATAAAAACCTTAAAAAAGAAGAGTAGAAATTCTTAATTTTTTATGAATTGCAATTTATCAGTTTATTATTTTTTATATCATGCTTTGGTATCATATTTGAGAAGTATTTGCTTACCAAAACTCACTCAAGAAAAAAACAGATATTGGGGTGCCTGGGTGGCTCAGTGGGTTAAGCCTCTGCCTTCAGCTCAGGTCATGATCCCAAGTCCCGGGATCAAGTCCTGCATTGGGCTCTCTGCTCGGCGGGGAACTTGCTTCCCCCTCTCTCTCTCTCCACCTGCCTCTCTGCCTACTTGTGATCTCTGTCAAATAAATAAATAAGATCTTAAAAAAAAAAATAGATAAACTGAATCGCATTTACTGTTAAATTCTATCAAAGTGGCTGATAAATTGTCCATAATACTTTTAGAGAAGATACAGTTGATTGGGCATGTTAGTGATTTTGTTGTCACCATACAACATATGAGATACTTTTGTTACTTCTGGGCTAACATAGTAAAAAAAAAAAAAAAACAAAAATAGTAATAAAGCAGTTGAATATTGGTATTTGTAATTTAGTCAAAGGTATAAGCTAACAATATGTATTTTGGAAGCCACAGGGTTATAAAGACACTCAAGAAGAAAATTTTTATGGAAAATAGGCTAAATAATTGACATTACCATAATTCAAGATACAGATGGAAGACAGCATATAAGAAAGAAATGATAAGGGTAAGAAAAAAGCTAGAATCAAGGCATGGCACAAATTCAAGGGAGGGAAAAGTTGAAGATATAAGAAAGTAGTGAATGTGTGAAATACTGTAGAGAGGTTAATAAAAGAATGATATAGAAGAATTAGTATAACAATTACAAAGTTTCTGATAACCTGAAATGGAGAAGGAACAGAAACCAGCTTGAGAAGGAATAGAAACCAGATAATCCAGGGCAAAAATAAATATGAAGAAGGATATTGAGGCAGTGTGCATAGACTACATTCCAAGATACTTGGATTTAAAAGAAGTAATGGGATTATAGCTAGAAGAGTAAAGGAGTTTTTCTTCTTGAAAGAAGAGAGTTTAACATATCTAAGTGTTGGCATGGGAAGGAAGAAAAGAACAGTGTGTGAGGATTTACAGAGAGCAGTATCTTGGAAGAGACAAAAGAGCCAGGACCTAGAACACTATTGGTGAGAATTACGTTGCTAAATAACATGAAAGCAATCTAGAAAGTAGGAAGAAATTAGTGGTAGTTTCAGGTAAGTTTATAGGCACAGGACTGGGAAGTGGAGCGGTTAAGACCCTGCATGAAAGGACCTTAGAGACCAGACAGTGGCACTAGGACACAGCTTTGGGAAAGGGATTTCATTAAAATTATGGGCTCGGTATTACACACAATGTAGTGAACTGTGTATAGAAATTTTAAAAAAATGCTGCTGAATGATGATTAAGATCCAGCTGACATTGGCAAATTTAATATGTAATGGCTCCAGGACACACAGTTTTTTGGTTTTGTTTAGTAACCTTTGAGACTTAAAGTGCTAAATGGTGAGGAAAGATGAGGGAAATTAAAAAAAAAAATAGAAGTAAAACAAAGTAGTAAAAATTACTGGTCTGTTTTCTTTTGCTTTTCATAACCCTAAAATAGGTTGTGATCATGTATTTGAATAACTGAGTAAAAATAACAAGACTAACTTTTAATAAGAGTTTACTGGGCTCTGCCCTTGGCCATTTTAGGGTTGCAGTGGGTAAGACAATACTCCTTAGACAACTGACTCTAAAATTCCTTCTCCATATGATCCCTAATGTGCTGCTAAAGTCTGAGCCAGTCTATTACTTATCCCTTTTCTGCAAATTAGACTGTGCTTATGGAGTATGCTCCCACCAGCCTGGATGGTGGCTGAGAGTGGCTGCATCCTGGCTGAATTAGGAGATGAGTTGAGGACATAGAACTTGGATGTTGGGACTGGGATGCCAACACATATGCACATGCTCCTTGGTCCTTTTCTGATAACGGGATAGAGAAAGGTGTGGGAAAAACTGTGGGGCAGTTCATGGGATCACGGGCCCAAATTTGTACTCTTGTGCCAAAGGCCAAAACAAATAAATTATAAGGGCTATTCTTATTTACTGAGTAAGAGTTTATCTCAGAGAGCTGGACACCAGAGCTCCCATTCTTATCCAGTATGTGACATCATATTTTGATACCTTGACAATGAGCTAGAACTTACCTATTCATCACATCCTAATGGCAATATGAAACAAAATAATGAAACAAAGTACAACACCCAGAAAAGTTTTAGTAGGATCATAAGGGATACTTGAAGAAATAAGAAGCATATTTAGACAGCAGAAAATATGCTATCACCAGGTCGAATATGGCCTCATTTGTTCTTAATGGGAATTCAGATTTTGTCTGTGTGAACCTGGTGTGATATTAGTATTGGTTGATTTATACTCAACAATTTGTATTACTTGGTGCACATGAGTTTCAGATGATTAGGAAGAAAAAAGTATGATTGTCAGGAGAGAAGAACTGAAATAGTATGTGTAATGAACCAGATGTGATGGCATGGCAAATCCGAGCCGGCCTTCGGGGCAGTGGACAAATATCTGATGCTTCTAGGAAGAGAGTTTTAATAATTGTCACTTTCGAAGACCAACTTTAACAAACCATTGTTGAAGTCTTGCCTATATAGTCCCAAATGACTTCCCTACACCAGTGAAAAGCTTTATGTTGAAAGGGTAGAGTTTTGTTTTGTTTTGTTTTAATGTAGATTTGTTATTATTTCTACACCTATGATTAGTATTATCTTATTTTGTGATTTTGCTGGTTTGGGATGCAGAAGGAAGTCATTGTTACCGAGAAGTAACAGTGAGAGACTTGGCAAACTAAGGCGAGAGTCAAAAACCTCTAGAGCAGGGTGGTGAACAAACAAGCACGGAGGAACGCTTGAAAACATGTCACTTATGTCAAGACTACCCCCAAATACATGGAATGGGAATTTTTGATGAATAGGAGATCTCCTGCTTTATAATGGGAGCTCAAAAGCCAGTAGTATTTAGTTAGTTAGTTGGTTAATTAGTTATGAATGAGCACACAAGTGGGAAGGGACAGAGGGGAAGAATAATCCATTAGGAGCCACCCAGGTGCCCCCTTACTGCTGTTTCTGTGACTTCACTATTACAGAAGAAGAAATATGTTTGTTTTACAGATGAATGACTGGATGTACTCTGTGTAGCTCCGGAACACAGGGCTGGCACCAAATCATGGGTATTCTAAAAGGTGCATTCTGGTAAAAGTGGTATTTTGTGTTCTAATTATTAGAGCATTGAAAGAAGGTAATTAATAGAAAGTAAATCAGGCAGAGGCAAGAAAGCCACTTGGCAAGGAATTTTATACAGGGAAGCCAAATGAAAACACAGGATAAATATTAATGCTTTTTTTTTTCTAAAACATTTTGATATTAATGGTAGGGAGTTTTAATTCTATGATCTTAATACATTCACATTCAAAGACAGAATGAAAAGAAGGTGAACATAGGAAGAGTTCTGAGGATATTAGCAAATTTGAGTGGACATATTAATGATTCAATTTGATAGAAATTTGTGAAAGTGCTTATTTAAAAACTATTTTCTAAAAATGTTAGCTCCCTCAGGAACATCAGGAAAAGACCCACTGCTGTATTTCTGGCACATTTTGTTCCTTATCTGGAAGGACACCAATCTCTATTCATATTGTATCTTCCCTCATAAATCCCAGTAATAGTTATTCAAGAGAGTACAAAGACAGTATATTATCCTTATAGGAGATACACAAACCCCTGACTCACATGTCCATACACACCAAGTACAAAATAGTTGAAATTTCATAAGGAAACCTTGTGTTTTCTATATAGAGTGATGGGTAATGGTGGTAAATGAATGTTTGTACATTATATGTATGTAAGGGTTAATATTTGAAGAGGTAGCTGGTCCCTTAACAAGGGATTTGATTAATGAAAGCATGTCTGTCTAATAACAAGGTTGGCATTTAACCTTTTCTTTTAAGAGTTTCATTTGTTTTCCTAGTTGTCTTTTCTGATCTGGTCTCTTATGAGTCTGTGCATAGGCACCTTCCTTTTATACACAGACTGACATAGGTGTGAATATGTGTGCATGGACAAGATTAGGGGAATTGGAACAGGGTGAAGTGAAAAAAATGTTCCCATTCTCTGTGATGAAGGATTCAGTCTGGTGCCTGCAGAACCTATTAAAGTTGATAGATCTCTTTTCTAGAATAAAGGATAGAACTGCTTAGAATGAAATATTTTTATTTGAAAATGAGAGCTTGCTTCTCTCTAGATATGTAGATTATAAATCAACTTATTTCTTTTCTGGTATTCTCCTTAACCCATGCCTTTACCTTTAATATAAAGGAGAGAAAAAAATTAAAATGGATGATTATTTTCAAAACCAAATTTTTGCTCTAATTATCAAAGTCTTACAATTCAAAGAAGTATGTAGAAATTACTCTGTCCTTTTCATAATTATCCAAGTGGCATTAGACAAAAAAAATGAGACTTTTCTTCGTAAGTGAAATTATGTTCTATTTTATTCCAGGGTTTCATGGAAAGCTTTGCATGTGTGAGTCAGCTCCTCAAAGCAAATCTCATTTACAATTCATGACATCTTTTCATCCCAATTATTTAGTTTCATTTCCTTTGCATTTTAGTTCTTTTAACTTTTAGACTCACATTCATTTAGCCAAAATTGCTATAAATCTTATTCTCTTCTTGCTGAAAATCCGCCACATACATGAGAAAACTTGATTAATTTTCTTTTTTTTTTCCTCTTGTGAAGTTGTAAAACTCAACTATGGATCTACGTTACTGGTCTACCAAAGAAGGAATGCAGCAAAAATTTCCTACAACTGACATATTTGTGCCTTATATCATTGGTATTTGGGTTAATTTTTACAATTGTTCCTTTCAAATTGTTATGTCAACAATTTGACAATTTGAACATTTACAATCCTATCTTATTTCCTATAAACATGTCTGGGGAGTTATTTTATTTTTCTATTTTGTATTGTTTGGCATTACTTTCCCTTCTTTATGGCATTGATTTTGAATTTCTACATACATTTCACCTTCCATTGCAAGTAGCAAGGTCAGTTATAATACTGTTAGGTTTTTAACATTGTGTTTTTATAAGCTATATTTATTTATTCTTGTATTTAAAATTAAAATTTTTTTGTGGTTACATTTTCTTTGAAATAATTTAAGCTTCATGAGAAGTTGCACAAATAGTAGAGAAATTTCCTGGGTACCCTTCATGCAGCTGTCCCCAATGAAAACATCTTATATAAACGTAGTACATCACAAAAAACAGGGATTTAACATTGGTACAATACTATTACTTGAGTGTAGATCTTATGGATTTCACCAGTTTTAAAATACTGTCAAAATTTTTTGATGTATGGTTTTATTAAATTTTATCATATCTAGATTTGATGAATAATCACCACATGCAGGGTACAGAAATTTCCATCACTACAAAGAAATGTCCTTATGTTACCCCTTCATAATAATACCTGTTCCCCACCTCCTGACAGAATGGGTAAAATGGAGAGGTGGATAAAAGCTTGGAATTTAAAAGAAACCATATATATGCTTGAGAAACTGGTTGCTGTTTGCCTCTTAGATTGTAAATAAGCTCTGCTTAAGTATGTATCCACCTTTCCTTCCAGCCATTCTAATGTGTCCCTCATCCTTTTTAATCAGACCAACAGTTTATATTTCTATGGATACCTGGGAGGTCTCTGCTTCCCTGGCGAATTGCCTGATTCCCTTCTGTTCATTTTCAAAATTACTTAAGTTCCTAACCTGTTACCACAGCCTCTTCTTCCAATTCCCTTGTTCAACAATTGCACAGGGTTATTTTTTGATTTGGAAAAGCTATCCTCTTGGGGCACCTGGGTGGCTCAGTAGGATAATCATCTACATTTGGCTTGGGTCATGATTTCAGAATCCTGGGATCAAGCCCCACCTGCAGCCTTTCATAGGACTCCCTGCTCAGTGAGGAATCTTCCTCTCCCTTTCCCTTTGCCCCTCCCCCTGCTTGTGTGTGCTCCCTCACTCTCTCTCTCATAAATAAAATTAAAAAAAAAAAGCTATCCTCTCCAATGACCCCTCTATTTTCTCACAGTAAAACACCTTTTCATGTATCCACTCCCCTCTTTATACAGCAAAGATGTAATTGTTCATGATATCAATATAATTCTTAAAATACTTTATTTTCCCTTTATACACCTGTTAGCAAAAAGCCTACCATCTATTTGCTGTGCTCTCGACTTTGAAGTGCCAAGCATGGCTGGAGAAACTTACAAAGTGGCAGATCTGGATCACTCTAAATTCATAATCGCCGGCCTCAAACTTAAATCTTGTCAATCTTTTATTTTTCTGATAACATTTCTCAGTCCTTTGAAGAAGGTAAACTTCAAACTACTACTGCTCTCTTCTCACCTATTCCTCCTTCACCATGTCTTATTCTCCAAAGGCAAACAAAGTAGAAGGTACACTCTGGAGCTCTCTCCTCTTTCATTACCAGATCTCTGGACTTGCCTGCTTTCCTTATTTAAATGCCCTGTCTGGTTGATATCTCCTCTTGGATGTGCCATAGGCATCCCCACACACCCACACCCACCAGAATGCTCAAGGTAAAACTTGTAATCGAACATCACTCCCTTCATTCAGACCTCCTTGAGTTTCCGCACTCAGATGAAAACTTCAATGTCCATCTGAAACTTTGATATCATCTTCGACTTCTTCCTCTCTCTTATCCCAGTTTTCAATTCACAACAAAGTCTTGTAGATTTAAGTATTTAAAATACCTTTCACTATTATCTATCCTATATACTACAAGTTTCACAAATGCAGAAAATACAAGGATATCTTTTTCTTTAGCACTACAGAGCAGTCATTGTCCCTATATATGTTCATTAGCTACACATTTCTTCACAAGACTTATCTTTTTAATACTTTATCTTCTTAAATTATTTCTTAAATTTCTCCTGCACCATCTAAAATGTATATTTACATAGGTGGTATTCAATATTCTTGGCTTGGCCTAAAAGATGTAATTCAGAAGATGTTAATGTGTTTATCTTAATTATGAGTTTCTAGTGGATATGATGCTTCTTTGATATTTGTGATACAACAAAAAATTGTATAACTTTGAATATAAATAACCATATCACACTACCCTTGATTTTCACTTATATCAGGAATACATATCAGGGATAATATTTAGGACTGGAAAAATGTGGCTACTTACTTGAGTCTTTGTCATTTATTTCAGCATGCTTTAGATATTTTTGCATCTTCTTGTTACAAGAAGATACAAAATAACATATATAAATATGTCACTTCAAATCTCAGAACATAAAAGCATATTATAAATTAAGGAGACTTTTTTTTTCAAATCAGTAATTAGTTCAGAATAAATCTTGACTTTAGAAGAATATATGGATTTAGTTCAAAGCAAAAGGGATTTTAGAAATTCCTTCCATTCTGCTTTTATGGGAAATATTAGCAAAGCAAATGGAATGCCACATTTATATTTGACTTCATTATGGATATATGTATGTGAGGTGTTTTCTAATTTAAATATCAAAATGAAGATTTTGGAGTAATGTGAATGCCACCAAAATACTTATAAATAATAAAAATGTATTTTCTACAAAGTAATATAAACATATTTAGGTCATCTGGAAATTATTTGTGAGGGTAGAAAAGAAAGTATTTCCAACACTCTAGCGCAATCATCTGTATGTCTGCATACACTTTGTCTTTTTTTAAGGAAAATATTATACACTAGTTTAATCATAATATTTCTGCAATTTTGCACACTGTTTTTATATATTGTAAAGCTATAATGTTTCCTTCTTATTTCTTATAATACATAAAATTGTCATTCACAATATACTTTATATTTTATTACAATTACATAATTTATGGATAATGCTCTGAGCACACTTAATGTCTCACAACTGACCTAGTTGAACATATGATTTGAAGTGACCATTAAAAAATTCAATTTTATAAATTTCTTCCATGGGAAAATAGTAGGTCATCAATTATAATATAAATACAGATCCCATATTACAAAGGGGGTTATATTCCTTGGGTGTCATCACAGTAATAAAAACAAGTAGAAATCTTAAGCCCCCAAATGTTTATTTTAATGTAATTAATCACTTGATGGAATGCCAGCTTTATAGTGAATGATATCAATATAGGTCTGTTTTTGTATTTCCATGTCTCCTTAACAAATGCACTACAGAGTCTTACACATACTCTTTATGATTTACCTTATAATCTGTTAATAGATATGAACAACAGTGAAGTAGAAGTACTTCCTTTAAAAGATGAACAGTAGTTGGCTTAGTTCTTAGCTGTCTACCTCTCTAAAATTATTGTGCAGGGGCGCCTGGGTGGCTCAGTGGGTTAAAGCCTCTGCCTTCAGCTTAGGTCATGATCCCAGGGTCCTGGGATCGAGCCCCACATCGGGCTCTCTGCTCGGCGGGGAGCCTGCTTCCTCCTCTCTCTCTGCCTGCCTCTCTGCCTACTTGTGATCTCTGTCTGTCAAATAAATAAATAAAATCTTTAAAAAAAATAAAAAATAAAATAAAATAAAATAAAATTATTGTGCATTTGACTTCAGCCACTATACTCTATTGTAAAAAGAATTAGACATTAAATTCTTTGTTTACATTTTTATGTGTTTGTGAAAATAAACATATTGAATGAAATAAGACTAAGTGAAGTAGAGCTAAATTTAGAAAAAAAAGACTGTATGTTTTCCCTCTTTTTGTTTCATGTACCTTTTCAAGGATATATAGGGGATAACAAAGTATAAAGACATAATTTATTTCAATATTCTCTAGTGTAGGCTTGATGCAGTTACATACAGTATCTATATTTCAGCTGTTTTTTTCCCCAGCTTCATTGATTATAAAATTGACAAAATTGTGAGATACTTAAAGTATACAATGTCATGATTTGATCTATATATACACTGAAAAATTTTCTCCCATGAAGTTAATTAACACATCCATCATCTCATGTATTTACTTTTTTTTTTTGGTGAAAATATTTAAGTTCTACTCTTAGCATATATCAGATATACAGTATTATCAACTATAATCACCATGTTTTACATTAGATTCTTAGAACTTCTTCACCTTATAATTGAAAGTTTATACCCTTTTACCAACCTATTCCAGTTTCTCCCAAACCACCAGCTCCTGGCAACCGAATTTCTATGAGTTTGGTTTCTATGAGTTTAATTTGTTTTAGACTATATATTAATGAAATGGTGTAGTATTTCTTTCTTGGTCTGACTTATTTCACTTAGCATAATGTCCTCCAGACTCATCCATGTTATTGCAAATGACAGATTTTCTTTCTTAAGGCCAAATAATATTCAGTAAAGTGTGTGTTAAAATTCTATGTATATATCACTTTTTCTTGATCCATTCATCTGTTGACAGACGCTTAAGTTGCTTGCATTGTGAGTAATGCTGGAATGAGTATGGAAGTCAGATAATGGTTTTGTTTCTTTTAGGTGTCCCCAGAAGTGGAATTGCTGGATCATATGGTTATTATATTAATTTGCGGAGCCTCTAAACTTATATCCATAGTAACTGCAACAGTTTATATCCAGACCCCCAACCGTGTACAAGCATTATTTTTCTCCACATTCTCACCAATATTTTCATCTCTTATCTTTTTTATAATATTCATTAACATATCTAAAGGTATATCTCATTGCAGTTTTGATTTGATTTCCCTGATGACTAGTGATGATGAACACATTCTCATGTACCTGTCCATCATTTGTATGTCGTCTTCGGAAAAAATTTCTACTGATGTCCATTGCTCATGTTTAATTATGTTGTTTTTGCTATTGTGTTGTATGAGTTTCTTGTCTATTTTAGATATTAACCCCTTATTGAATATGAAGTTCACAAATATTTCCTCCCATTGAATAGGTTGCTTTGTCTTTTGACTGAGATTTCCTTTGTTGTACAGAAGCTTTTTAGAGTGATGTGTACCCAACTGTTTCTTTTTCTTTTGTTGTTTTTGCTTTTGGTATATAAAAAAAAGGCATGACTAATATTTGCCAAGGAATTTACTTGTTTTCTTCTAGGACTCTTAAGATCTCAGGCTTTAAATTTAAGTATTTATAATCCATTTTGAGTTGAACTTTTTGTATGGTGTAAGTTAGGAGTCCAGCTTCATTCTTTTGCACATGACTATCCAGCATTCCCAGTACCATTTATTAAAGAGATGATTCTTTCCCAATTCTGTATTCTTGGGCCTTTTGTTAAAAATTAGTTTACTATATATGCATTAGCTTACTTGGGGCTTACTTGACCCATTGATCTCTTCATCTGTTTTTATACCAGTAGCATAGTGTTTTAATTACTGTAACTTTGTAATATAGCTTAAAATCAAGAAAGGTGATTCCTCCAGCTTTGTTTCCTTTATCAAGATTGCTTTGACTATTCCAGGTCTTTTGTGGTTCCACACAAGTTTTTTTGGTTTCATTTTTGTTTTCTAATGAAAAGTGCCATTGGAATTTTGATAGGGATTGCACTGAATCTATAGATTTCTTTTGGTTGCTGGGACATTTTAACAATATTCTTCCAATTCATGCACAAGGAATGAATATCTTCCCATTTATTTGTGCCTCTTCAATTTCTTCCATCAATATCTTATAGCATTCAGTGTGTAGGTGTATCTGTTTTATTGTTTTTTTATGCACTTCACAGGCATTGCTTTGTTTTTGTACATCAAAGATTTGTAGCAACCCTGTATTAGTTAATCTGTTGGCGCCATTTTTTTTTTTTTCCAAAAGCATTTGCTCACTTCCTATCTATCTCAAATTTTGGTAATTCTCACAATATTCAAAACTTTTTACTATAATTTTCATGGTGATCTTTGATCACTGATCTTTGATGCTAATATTGTTTTGAGAGGCCATATATCCTGCTCTATAAGATGGCAAATTTAATAAATGTTGTGTGTATGTTGACTGTTCCATTGGCTAGCTATTTTCCATCTCTCTCCCTCTTCTTCATCATCTCTGCACTCTGAGACACAGCAATGTTGAAATTAGACCAATTAATAACCCTACAATGGCCTCTAAATGTTCAGGTGAAAAGAAGAGTTCACGTATCTTTCAATTAAAATTCAGAAATTATTAAGCTTAGTGAGGAAGACTTGTGGAAAGCTGAGATAGGCCAAAAGCTAGGCCTCTTGTGCCCAATAGTAGGCCAAGTTGTGAATCCAAAGGAAGTATTCTCAAAAGAGTTTAAAATTGTTAGTCTAGTGAACACATGAATGATAAGAAAGTGAAATCACCTTCCTGATAGGAGAAAAATTTAGTGGTCTGAATATAAGGTCAAACTCACTACAACATTCCCTAAATCCAAAGCCTAATCCAGAGCAAATCTCTAACTCTCTTCAGTTCTGTGAAGACTGGAGAGGTGAGGAAGCTGCAGATGCCAAGTTTGAAGCCAGTGGAGGTTGGTTCATGAGGTTTAAGGGAAAAAACTCTCTTCAGAACATCAAGTGCAAGGTGAAGCAAGTACTGATTTAGAATCTACAGCAAGTGGGCGGGGGGGGGGGGGAGACAAGATGGCGGGGAAGTAGGAGGAGGCTCCTTTTCAACCTGTACACTAAAGTGAGCTGATTACCTACCAAAGAACTCTGATCACCCATGAAATCAGCCTGAGATCAGAATTATTCACGTCTGGATCTCTACGGGGGCAGAAGACACCAGTGGGCAGGTAAAGCGGAGTGGGAACATGGGACTAATATCAGAAGATAAACAAAAGGGGGGAGGAAGCCACCAGAGGCGACCCATTGGAAAGTGATACCCCAATATGAGAGTCTCCTGCATCTGGGGACCAGCATTAACTTGGAGTCTGGCTGAAAGCACTCAAAAAGATCAAAGGATTGCTGGGGGAAATTGAGGGAATCAGGGCGGTTAGGGAAGGGGCTAAGTTCCCGGACTCGGGACAGCTAACCTGGCGCTGAGCCAGAGAGAGTGCGGTGGAGAAACCAGGTCTTGGTCCCTGAGCAGCCAGTGCACCTGAGAACGCCTGGGGTCCTGTGAGGGCCTGGGAGCAACACCAGCTGTCAGAAACAGCCTTTTTACACTCTTCCACGTGAGTGCTGTGCTGTGCTATCAGAGCCTGAGACGTGCGCGCCCCACACTCTCCCCTGAGAGAGGTGCACACAGGCACCAACCTTGCCCTCTCGATGCTCTCAGACCGGGAAACACCAGGCACTCCCAGGCTGGGCCAGCGGGAAAATCTCAGTGCGTGATCACTGCTTGGAACCGCTCTGGCAGTCCAGAGCTGCCCAGACAGCTGCTCTGCTGCTGTCGTGGTTTTGGGTAAAAGCAGGAGTTCCTGTGTCCCCAGGGACCGCGACTCAGAACTTGCTCTGCCAGCGGCCGAGGGCAAACTTACGTGCTCTGCAGCTCCCAGAGGGGAACAGACTGAGGCTTCTTTCTGAGAGGGAGGTCTGGGTGCACTTTGCTTTCCTCTAAACCTCCAAAACCCATCAAGAGCTGCCAAGGGGAGAGAAAACAAATGAACAAACATAAAAACCTCCAGAGAACAAAAGCCTGAAGGGCCGGTTTCCTCAGAGCCCACCCCCTTGAGGGGGGCGGGAGGACTTAACTCAGGAAACACTGCCTGGAAATCCACATGGCAGGCAGCTCCCCCAGAAAACCAATGGCGGGGGGGAGAAAAAAATACAACAAAAGAACAATGACTACTACTTCATAGATACAACTTTATTTTTAATTCATTCCCACTATGCTGGTTCATTCTTTTTTAATATATAGACAATTTTTTTAACTATTTACCATCACAGTAAGATGTCCAGTACATCAAATTTCATAATAACCTTTTAACCTGAACTTTTTGTTACACATACCCATGTTTTTCTGTTGCTTTTCTATTTTGTAATTTCTTTTAAATTTTAGATTAGTTTAGTTTAGTTTATTCCATTTTTTGTATTTTTATTTTTTAATATTCATATAGAGTTAAACTTCAAGGTAATTCCCTTTCCCCAATCAATGCTACCCCTATAGGAAAACCAATTTTTAATCCCCCTTTATCTTAGGAAAGTTGAGTCCTTTAACAAAGATATCAAGATACATCCAGGAAGAATCAAAATAACCTTCCACCCACACTGAGAATTTATAACCACTCTCTCATCTTTTTCTCCTGCCAATGTTTCTGTGAATTTGTGTTTGTCCTGATAGTATCTAAATCTTATACTTGGGGTTCTTTTTCATGAGGTTCTTTTCTTTTTTTTTT
>PISX010001385.1:0-198853 GCA_004024625.1 Mellivora capensis | reverse complement strand
TATAGTTCAACTAATACACGAAACTAGAAATTTCTTTTTGCTCTATATTTTCTAGTTAGCAATGACTTTCATTTTCCAAAGCCATCATTAATTTAGATTTGAAAATCATATTTTCCAGTAATTTTGAAATGGAAAATTTTAGAATAGCCCAAGGAAGATTATAGGTATTATCTTTGTATATGTGTTCCTAAAAAGAGCCAAAACCAGCAAAAGGCATTCAAAATCCACATTTCCGAATGTTACTTAATATTCTCAATCTTTAGAAATATTTATGGATATTCATATGGTTTCACTTATTTGCGGAGCATAACAAATAACACGGAGGACATGGGGAGATGGAGAGGAGAAGGGAGTTGAGGGAAATTGGGGGGGAGATGAACCATGAGAGACTATGGACTCTGAAAAACAACCTGAGGGTTTTGAAGGGGCGGGGGGTGGGAGGTTGGCAGAGCCTGGTGGTGGGTACTGTGGAGGGCACACATTGCATGGAGCACAGGGTGTGGTGTAAAACTATGAATTCTGTTACGCTGAAAAGAAATTAAAAAAATATTTATGGATATTGTTATGGAAAACTTTTTGGCACTGTATAGAATAGATATAAATTTCTCAGTTTGTTGCACTGAGCACCATATGGCTAACTGTCACCCCTGCACTCATTCAAAATAGCTAAGAAAGTTATGAGGCTAATGTCACCCATCTCAACTCCAGATGCCCAAAGTATTTTTGTTCTACACATTTGCCTTGTATCATAATCAAGTGCCATTCCAAGCCCTAGTGTTCTGAGTTAAAGACTGGGAATACTCTCCTAGTCTACTCTGAAGGTTGTTCTTTCAGTTACTACGACAATGTTCTTTTGCACTATGTTCCTCTCTTTGGAAGCAAAGACAATATAATATCGTGGAAAAATATTTAAATAGAGTTGGATTCTCAACTTTGTGGCTTTCTTTTCTTTCTAGTGTCAGCTTTCTCATTTCTCTTGCAAAATGCAGACACTAATGCTTGGGTTTGCCATGCTATAAGCCATGACAACGCTAAGACACGTCTCTGGACATTTTTGGGTAGTGCACTGATCGGAGTTTAATCAGAAAAGCAAAATCACTATATGAGATATAGAATAGAATATTAATGTAGGAGCAAGTGTGGAAGTCTATGTAGGGCTATGGTCTCTATGTCTACTGTTGGGTTTGAACTTGGTATACTCAGCTGGCAACGGGGAGAGAAGACTTGACAATGAAGTGGAGAACAAGGACAAGGAAGAACCCATGCAGATGTACTGGAATGTACATCCATCAGTCTGGGCCTCCATCCTCAATGGTATGGATGACTTGCAGGAAAAACCTAGTGTTTTGCCACAGTGCTGCACACATTTCTGGTCCAACACAAAGAGCTGGGGGAGGAAATCTGGTGGGGACCCAGGTACAACCCACACCCACAAGCTGAGCTAGCACATCAGCAACAATCTATCAAGTTACTGCAGTACCTGGTACCCTTAAGCAAACTTCAAAGCCTAAAAATTGATACTACTTCACTTCTGCCTTCCAAGTCTCACACAAATTTCTATCATGGCTAATCCTAACCTAGAATCCTATAAGGAAAGGGGTCTTTCCAGGAATTAGTTCCAGTTTAGCTAAATTTACATAGGGCACAGCCACTATAGTAAGGATTTCCATAATTTTTAAAAGAAGTGGAAATGGATTATTATTTTTTTAAAGATTTACTTATTTGAGAGAGAGAGTGAGAGCGCATATATGAGTGGAGGAAGGGGCAGAGGGAGAGGAAGAGAATCTTTAAGCAGACTCCCCACTGAATGGGGAAGCATGACCATGACCTGACCCAAAACTAAGAGTCATTTGCTCAACTGACTGAGCCACCCAGGTGCCCTGTGGAAATGGATTATTATAAGAAGGACTGTGACTAAATCTGTATATTTTGGTAGAAGGCAGAGACACTGAGGAATATTAATATTCTTGGCTCTACTAGTTTGTAAACAGTACATAGTTTATTACAAGCAACATCTTGGTTATCTTCCTAATGCCCCAGAGGCAGAGTTAGAAAATTAAAAAAAAACAAAACCTTGAACCTGCAGGAACCAGTTGATATTATTTCTGGAAAAACCAGCTAAGTGAAGAATCTTTTGGATAAGTTCTTGAACCAAACCTATTCCTGTCTGAATAGAGCATGAATTAAACTATATGAACTCAGTTTCATGCAGTAGAAACTGTGGACTATATAGCAAATTGTCAATAGGGCATTACACCTGTCAACACATGTTAGTTGAATCACAGGGCAGAAAATGAAGGATTAATGCTTCTTTCTGGTTATTAACATATAACCATATTCAAACCCGGCAACTAATACGACTTATATTTATTTTGGACTTTTTTCCTTGATGGAAAAATGTTCAATGGAAAATACACAATGCAAAAGTTATTCCATCATATGATAATCAATTATGAAAGGTATTGTTCAAAATCATATAGCTTTATTCATGTAGAAAGATGGCCATAAAGACAAACTAATAGGGGCACCTGGGTGGCTCAGTTGGTTAAGCATTGCCTTTGGATCAGGTCATGATCCTGGAGTCCTGGGATCAAACCCCACACGGAGCCCACATTGGGCTCCCTGCTTAGAGGGGAGGCTGTTCTCCCCCTCCTTCTATCACCCCACTTGTGCTCACTCATGCTCTCTCTCTCGCTCACTCACTCTTTCTCAAATAAATAAAATATTTTTTTAAAAAAGACAAACCAGGGGCATTAGGGTGGCTCATTCGTTAAATGTCTGCCTTCAGCTCAGGTCATGATCCCAGGGTCCTGGGAGCAAGCCCTGCATTGGGCTCTCTGTTCAATGGGAAGCCTGATTCTCTTTCTCCCTCTCCCCTGGCTTATGTTCCTTCTGTCACTGTCTCTCTGACAAATAAATAAGTAAAATCTTAAAAAAAAAAAAAGACAAACTAATAAAAACATATTCATAAATCTATTAGTATATAATCTCCACTGGCCTGTCAATATGTTTTATAATGTTACTTTCAAAAAATTTAAATGCATTTAATTTTTTGAGTTAAATTCAAGGGAGTAAAATATTTAAAAAGTAGGTTAAAATAAATAAAAGCATACCAGTAAAATTTCTTCCCATGCCATCCCCCATCAGCTCAGGCTCTTATTGCTGCTTTAAAAAAAGATAATCACTGTTATTAATTTCTTGTATATCTTTCAAGACACTCTATGCATATGCAAACAAATACAAACAAAACTGTCTTACCCCTAACTTTTTTACACAAATATCCGAAGAGCTATACACACTATTATCTTCCATCTTTTTTTCACTTAATGTATCTTGGAGTTCTTTCCATAATATTAAGAATTTCCCCACCTAGGATGCCTGGCTGGTTTAGTTGGTAGAGCATGTGACTAGTGATCTTATGATCATGAGTTCAAACCCCGTGTTGGATGTAGAGCTTACATTTAAAAAAATAATAATAGGGACACCTGGGTGGTTCAGTGGGTTAAAGCCTCTGCTTTCAGCTCAGGTCATGATCCCATGGTCCTGGGATCGAGCCCCGCATCCGGCTCTCTGCTCAGACGGAGCCTGCTTCCCTCTCTCTCTCTGCCTGCCTCTCTGCCTACTTGTGTTCTCTGTGTGTCAAATAAATAAATAAAATGTTTTAAAAAATAAAATAAAATAAATAAATAAAAATAATAAATAAATTACCCCATCCTTCTGTTTAGCTGCTTAGTATTCCATTGTATGTACATATAGTATAAACTATACTTTTTTAAAAAAGATTTTATTTATTTATTTGACATACAGAGGTCACAAGTAGGCAGAGAGGCAGGCAGAGAGAGAGAGGAGGAAGTAGGCTCCCCACTGACCAGAGAGCCCGATATGGGGCTTGATCCCAGGACCCTGAGATCATGACCTGAGTTGAAGGCAGATGCTTAACCCACTGAGCCACCAGGCGCCCCATAAACTATACTTCCAAATTTTATCTCCTATTTTCAACTCCTGGAGTTTGATTTTGGCTTCTCCTTCCATATATTCTGGAAATAACTACCATTCAGCAACTGGCAGTTCTTCCTCTGTTTGAAAAGAAGCAACACAAATGATGCTGACCTCAGGATTTGAACAGTTCTGGTATTTCCTCCATCACAGAGAGCCAACAAAGATGTGCTATCATCAGCAAGCTGTGTCCTTTGCCCTCAGCCAAGCTCTGGATGGCAGTGAGCATGACCAAGGCACCAGACTTCATTTACGGAGCTTGAGGTTTAAGCCTCAGTGACACCATGCCCAGCTGTAAACTGGTGAGCCAGTGCCACTGGCACATGCGCTCCATTTGCCCAGGACCCTCAGGCTGAGCTGACCCTGAATAGCTCCTCTTCCAAAATAAAACTCTCTTCATGGTCATAGTGCAGTCCTGAATCCATATGCTTGGTTTAGTTCTTCCTAATTACACCCACTGATGTTGAAAAACACTCAAACCAAGAAAGACCAAAGGGATTGTGGGCACTTGTAGCTGCCAAACAGGCAGGTTTTTATACCATGGCCGCTGGGGAGATACATAAAGGCCAGATGGTATGTCACAACATATGTTCCCTACAAGGACAGCACAGAGACATTCTGCATTTGGAGAGCCTGGGGCAGAAAACACCACCCGGAAAGCCATAAGAAACACAAAGGGATCAAAGCAGGAGTCCTGGAGTTACTCCAGGGGAGCGGGCAGCCCCAGGTGGCTGCCTCCTGGTCACTCCTAGGCCTGAGTGTGCATTCCTCGGGCTTTTTCTCCAGAGCTGTGCTCTTGCTCTGGGATACACCGTCTTCTCTTGGGCACACTGGAAAGCAAGCACACGCTTACCCTCTGAGTTGGACAAGTCATTTCTGAGAAATCCATGGAGCCACAAAGAACTGACACTTTCAGTAAGTCAATAAAAGTAGCATTTGGGTGATTAAGAATTCATTCCAGGCCTTCTGAATGGGTCATCTGTAGCAGTAATTTGGTTTCTGAACCGAAACGAATACATGTGAGTATGTACATTCTGCAGCTTCACACCCCCATGTGATTATAATGTTATAACTTACATTCTTATATTCTATGAGCTGTGGAAGACTCCTAGCTTAATTCTGAAAATATGGCAATAAAATCCTTTTACGTAGACATCCGAGATGTACTTACCTTACCCTACTCATGCTAATTATAATAATACTCATATTATATAAATATAATATAATATAATATAATATAATATAATATAATATAATATAATATAACTTACTGGGGGCCCATCACTTTGCTAACTACTTTACATGCATTATCTCATTTAATCACCATCAAGAATCCTGTGATGTAGGTTCTATTATTATACAAGTCTTAACATATGAGGAAGCTGAAAACTAAAGAGGCAAAGTGACTTGTGCAAGGTAACAAGGGACATGGAAAGGGGATGTGAGTTGTCTGACTCCAGAGCCACCATTGTCATCATTAAAAAAAAAAAGAAATCACTCTGGAACCTAGTTTTTGTCATAGATTGTTTAATAAGCTATGGGGCTTCCTAAATTTGCTGAGAGGGTGAGAGGAAAGAAAAATCTCCCTTTGGGTTTAGCCATCTACTCATTTATAGATTCTCTGCCTTTAAATTATATTCTACTCATGCATATAAACCATCTTTTCTTTCTTCTATTTCTTTGGTATAAAATGGAAAACAAGAATTAAGCATATCAAAATATCTCTCATTTTAAAGCATACTGGCACTATAGTTAGGAGTTAGGGGTCTTCAGGATCTATGCGAAGCCGTTGCAGCTCCACTGGGAAGAGTCCTGGTGTCCTGCCTGCTACTTGGCTTATTTAACTAGAGGAGCAAATTCCACTTCATTACAGAGATTTGTCTGTGACTCTTTTTCCTGTGAGCTCTTGGAGAGCAGGAACTACGTGACATTCATCTTTGCATCCCATACATCTGGCTCATAGCTGTGGCTCAGTAAATAACTGAAAGGTACTGATCATACCAGGGTCAGGGTAATAATGTGATACTGCATTTTCAAATGAAGTCTCCAAGAGGCAGAGAGACCCCAGCCTCTTTCTTGGATTTTTTACTTTGGTTGAGAGACAGAATTCCTTTTACCAGGGGTCCTTGGTGGTCTCAGAATAAGGGAATTTGGTGCCCCACATAAGTCCATCAACAGGAAAATATGGAACTTGAGACCCTTATGGTCTTCACTTTCCCCAACCTACAATATATTGTAGCTACATGGTGGAGGTTAGGAAAGAGTGGGAATTCCATTTCTAAATGTACTGATAAGGTATTAAGAGCTAGGTCATGAAGATGAAGTATCCAGAGTAAGACATTAGGCAAACAGTGCAATGAAGAGTGCAAACAGGGAATGAATGTAAGGAATTACAGATCAATAGGCATGACATTAACTTCTAGCAAAATTATTAAATATTGTTAAGTACAGATTTGGAAGTATTTAGAAAAGAGTCTGATGATTATGAGGAACTTTTGTGGGTTCACTAGACATAAGCCTTTTTACACTTAATTTCTAATTTCCTTTTTTAAAGATTTATTTATTTGAGGGTGTAAGGGAGAGGGCTGGGGGAAAGGAAGAGAAAGATCCTCCAACAAACTACCTGCTGAGATCATGACCAGAGCCGAAATCAAGAGAGGCATGCTTAACCTACTGAGCCATCCAGGCACCCCTAACTACTTCTACTTCTCCTTCTTCTCCTTCTTCTTCTTCTTCTTCTTCTTCTTTTTTTTAACTTTTAAAGCATTGCCGGGGGGGGGGCACCTGGGTAGTTCAGCGGGTTAAGCCTCTGCCTTCAGCTCAGGTCATGATCTCGGGGTCCTGGGATAGAGCCCTGCATCAGGCTCTCTGCTCAGCAGGGCAGAGAGCCCGCTTCCTCCTCCTCCTCTCTCTCTGCCTGCCTCTCTACCTACTTGTGATCTCTCTCTCTCTGTCAAATAAATAAATAAAATCTTTTTAAAAAATAAATAATAAATAAATAAATAAAGCATTGTTGGGTTGGTAGATTAGGAAAATTCTGCAGATAAAAAATTTGACATAGTCGCCTTTTTTCATTTAACATGTCTGTAGAACATTTACTTTATACTAGGTGGTGAACAAAATAAACCTTATTAATCCTGTGGGAGATAAAAATAACAAGTAATCTCTGAAATTTGGTAGAGAAAAAAGACATGGCTTAGTTGGATGCTCTGTCAGCGTTCAAGAGTAGGCCCAGAAGGAAGTCTCTAATGGGGTACAATCCAGAGCTCAGTCCTTCATGCTCCATGCTTATCAGATCTGGGGAGCCCAGAGCAAACTAAATGGCTGTTATGCTTGATAACAGAGTTAATATTTAAAATATTCTCAAGATACTAGCATGCTCTTAAAGAGAGAAAAATTGAAAAGAAAATGTAATATGTTCATCTGTATCTTACATTTCAAATAGGTTTGCATTATTTCTTTTGACCCACACTTAGACATAGCCAACAGTAAGATAAACTGCCCGGTGAATGTCCAGTAGGTAGACTACATAAATCTCTATAAGTAGGCAGTCCACATAAGGCACAGAGAGAACAGTCAAGAATTGAAGAAGGCTGCATTGTATTCACAGCCCAACCAGAAGATCTCTGTAGTCCCACATGATTTGAAAATTCAAGGGCTTTGTCAGTGATTACAATGGAAAAATGATTTTATCAAATCTTCAAGGCAATTCGTTCTCTGAAAAGTAATAAATCAGCTAAGACACTCAAGATAACTAATAATAAATCAGTTTACTAGTAGTAAACTATTAGTTTTAGTAAACATAGGTTTGACTAACTAGAAAAAAAAAAGAGGTTTTGCTGAAAAAATATACCCTATATTCTTGCTCTCTCCTATTAAAAAGAAGGCTGGTTGTATCTTACAGGTCAGTTGCTTTTGTACAAATTTCAGTTTAAATTAGGGCTTGGTGCAAAATTCACAGGGACTGTTGGGAGTAATTATGAAGTTAGAATTTTAGGCATATTCAGTTGTTTTCCAAAATGAATAACTTTTCTTTGGGATCATTTACAGAGTATCACTCTCAATCATCTTGTTGTTAGAAAATTAAAATGACTTAAACACTGTTTACATATATCATCAGGGAAGTCCTATAGGAGCATAGCTATTAATAGAACAATTTTAGGTTGAATGGAATTAGCTTATGCTTCCCGTTACCCAAGAGCTGGTGCTCAGCTTGAAAAACTCTCACACTCTTGCTTCAAGACTCATGCTTCCTCCCCTGAGGAGCCTTCCTTGACTCCCTCAGAGTTGGATAATCCCTCTTTTGTGTATCCAGAATAGTCTGCATGTTCACCTTTCAAGTACTTACCACATTATTGTGATATGTTTGTCTCTCCCAGTGGAGTAGTAACTCTCTAGATATATATATATATATATATATATATTTTTTTTTTTTTTTTTTTTTTTAAATCAAAAAGTATCACATGCTTATAACAGAAGAGGAAGGAGAAAGGGGAAAAGAATACCAGCAAGAGGAGCAGGAGGAAGAGGAGGAAACAATATAAAATAATAAGTAACTTTTCCTCTTAACTCAGATCCCAGTACTTCCCAGAAGCAAACTCTTCCAACAGTTTTTGTGTATCTTCCTGGATTGATTGATTGATCGATTTTTAATGATTTTATTTATTTATTTGACAGAGAGCGGGAGAGAGAGTGAGAGAAAGGACAAGCAGGGGGAGCATCAGAGGGAGAGGGAGAAGCAGGCTCCATCCCAGGACGACGAGATCATGATGTAAACCAAAGGCAGAAGCTTAACCAACTGACACCCAGGTACCCCCTCCTAGATTTATTCATGTAAGTACAAACATATATATATATATACAAATGTTTATTTTTCTTTTAAAAATGCGAACAAGAACATTTCACAATCACCAAAATATTCTGGCACCAGGCACTGTGCTAGGAATACAGTAGATGCTCAATATATGTTGACCGAGTTGGGGATTAGCAAGGTTCCTGGTATCTAGATAGTCCTTTGGCTGTTTGATTCTTCCCCTTCCTTCCCCTGCCACTTCACCGCCTTGGATATTAGAGAGATAAAACCTAAAGCAATTTTACTACCAGAAGCAGAAGCTCAATAAAGACAAGAGAAGATTAATATTCCTGGCTAAAATACATATGTATTTCAATTTTCTCTACTGCTCCATCCACTAATGGTTCCAGATAATAGAGAACTGTATCTTTGAAAACTATACTCATGGTATAGATTATTCACTGTAAACTCTGTAATATAAAGATCACAAAGTAAGGAATGACTCCTTCATGATCATATTAAGTAATCTTTATATTCTTGATCTATATATTAGTACAAGCTACTACTTTGCTTAGTAGCACATATTACTAATGACATTGTTAATATGACTTCTGTTATTTATGCTTTAAGGACTGGAATGCTCTGCTGGTTGATTCTATCATTACCATTTTTTGCTTTGTTTTGCCTTTTTTCTCCATCTTAGTATCCCCAGAAGAATCATAACTTTTCACAAAGGCATCTAATTTCTTAACCTCGAAACAGAAGAGAAACATTTTTCAAATTTTCCTATGATAGTTAAGGCGGGGGCAGGGGGTGGGTTCTGAATGTATATACTTAGATGAATTAAACTCAGACCTTCTCTGGTTGGATGTGTGAGCTGCCCAGACAAAGATGAAGGTTAACATAGCTTAAGGATGAAATATAGACCATCCTGTGCAAAACCACTGTGTTGCAGTTTAATTAAAAGAATTCATTAAAGTGGTGCCCCATCCAGGGTAATTAGTATGCGTAATTTATGCGTTGCCTAATACACAAGGGCAGTAGCTTGAATAATAAACTCAAGTTAACCTTAAGTGGAAGAGATTGAATGGTCAGATGTTTATTTAGCTCAGGTTTGCTCACGGGCTAAGGTTAAAGAGGTGAAATTCAGTTACAGTTAATTAATTAATTTCTCAGATTTTTTTCATGAAAATCCTGCCTGCTCAATTGGGTAAAAGTTTAGTCAAAGGTGGACAGCATTATTTTTATTCATCAGCTATTTTCTGACATGTCCTTTAGGAAAGAACAAATTTAAGGGGAACTGCAAAGAGAGAGAAAATAAGACCCTTCCCCCCCACAAAAAAATACTGCTGATCTGGGGTCTGTGCCCACAAAAAGAACAAAACAAGGACAGGGGTACCTGGGTGGATCAGTTGGCTAAATGTCTAACACTTGATTTTGGCTCAGGTCATGATCTCAGTGTTGTGAGATCAAACCCTATGTCAGGCTTCACACTGGGCATGGAGCCTGATTTGAGACTCTCCATCCTTCTGCCCCCTCTCTTTCTCTTAAAAAACAAACAAACAAACAAACAAACAAAAACCAGGACAGATTCCAAGATTATCAAAATTTTGGGCCTGGGGATGCTTGAAGTGGCTCAGCCAGGTAAGCATCTGCCTTCAGCTCAGGTCATGACCCCAAGGTCCTGGGATGGAGTCCCATATCAGGCTCCCTGCTCACTGGGGAGCCTGCTTCTCCCTCTGCCTGCTGCTCCCCCTGTTTGGGTGTGCTCTCTCTCCCTGACAAATAAACAAGATCTTTAAAAAAAACTGGGGGGCCTGACTAGGACAAGGGTATCCAGTTTTGTGTGTGTGTTTTTTTTTTAATAATGGACCATGTGTTTAGGAATTCCTATATGTATTTAAGCTTTGACAAGAATAGCAAGAGTCCATGCTTGTCAGGTATGTAATCACAAATATGAACCAGTTCTTAGGCTAGTTGTTTATTCCTTTCATTAGGAATACTTCATCATGCCCCAATTCCTGTGATGTAATTTTGTGGAACTAAACTTGAAGAGTTCAAGAATATACAATTAATTGCATTCAGCTTCAATTAGAATGACTTTAAAACAAAATTATTTTTAAGTAATCTCTATGCCCAATGTGGGACCTGAGATCAAGAGTTACATGTTCTACCAACTGAGACAGCCAGGCGCCCCAATTACAATGACTTATTAATCAGGTGCTTTGGTAAGACAACAGACTCCTCACCTAGTGATTGTGATGGGAAATGGCAAGGCCTGAGGAATCTATTTTTCGTTTGAGGAAGCTAATTAGGTGAACTGGTGTTGACTGATTTGCTTTAATGGTGGCTACACGTAGGTAGGAGTTCTGAGGTTTAAGAATTGGGATAAGTCAGGAAAGATCAAAGTTAATTTGTTTTTTTGGACTGGAAAAACCAAGGACTGGAATAAAAGCAACAAAAGCTATCTATTATCAATATTTCTTGACCACCAATTATGTGCAAAGCACTGGGCGAATCTCTGGGCCTCCATATTGAATCTAAGCATAAGACAGAGGTATCTTCCTCCCCAGCCCACCCCAGTAACCCTAGGACTAATGGTCTAGTTGGTTGTTTAGACTGAAGAAGCAAGCGAATATAACCAATCACAACCAGCTACACATGACAGTTGGTTTTAGAGTTACATAAATCATGGACTTCCTTAATATGAGAGCCACTTCTCCCTTTGTGGAACTGCCATTCCTCCATTCCACATCATTCCAGTGGGCTGCCAACCATTCCTGCCCACCTGTCCACATGGTAAGCACATGGGCTAAGCAAGGTCAATCAGATTGTCTCTTCTGTATATTTGGATTTTGAGTTGAAAGAGACAGAGGGGGAGGAAAGAGAGCTGGCACGGAGCCATCCAATGACCATTCTCAAAGAGCTGTGGAGATCCCTGCAGCTGCTATGGCTCCTTTTCAGAAAGTGATGTTTTCAACTCTTCCATTTTATGATCTTAACAGTATCTTGGCAAGATCCTATTCACCTCGGCCAGAGTTAGTTTCTGAGGCATAAAAACAAAGACAACAAATGCTTCTCTAATTCAGAGATGGAAGAACTTATTTCCAGTTGGAGAAGTGTTGAGGAACAGTGTAAAAAATGTACACTAGATTCCAGTCTGGTTTGCCAAATACTTGCTGTCTACAAAGCACTGCATATACAAAATGTACAAACCTGCAGGCAACACAACAAATATCCCCATTTTATAGATGGGGAATCTGAGGCTCAGGAAAGTTCTGTAACTCACTCGAAGCCACACTGCTGGCAAGGGGAAAGCTGAGACGTGAACCTAGGACTTCCTGACCCAAAAGCCTGTGTTTCTTCTGCACACCAAGTGATTCTCCAGCTTGTGGCCTTGGGCAAATCACTTAGCCTCTATACACTTTGGGTTGCTTAGTGGTAAAATTTGGAAGATAACAGCTGCCCTGTGTCCCCTGCAGGGCTGTTGTGAGGATCAAAGGGGAAAATGTCTGTGAAAGCACTTTGAAGGCTGTCACACTATCCAAATACTTGTAAAGGCTTCCTATTGTTAGGTGGAACTCCAAGTAGGATGGGCCAGATGCTGGGAGGGGATAAGTGAGAGGCTGGAATAGGGTGTGCTCACAGGAATGGGGCTCTGGGAGAAAAGTGGGGAAGTCCTGGGAGACAAAATTTCCCAGGGAGGTAGGGGCCAGCAGGTGCAGGCCTGTTGAGTTTGATCTGCAACCCAAAATACTTAAGACCCGGGCTTGTGGAATTGGAAGTGTGAGTGGATGGTTTGAAAATCAATAAAAGGAAATGGTATTTTGAGATAGCAAGTAAAGGAAAAGTCTTACCTTCAAGAGGTTTGAAAAGGCATTTTCACATATATCATTTCATTAAATCTTCTCCACAACTTTAGGAGGTCTGTGTCATCCCCATTTCACAGCTGAGATTCTGAATCTTGCAGAGTTAAGAAACCTGCTTAACGTCAAAATAGAAAGGACAGGAGCAGATTTTAAATCCTGAGCCTTACAGAACTATACACCCAATCTTTAGCTTCCTCTGATTCGCCCTGCCTCCTACTCCCTTCTTCCTCTCCTCACCCACAACTCCTTAGCTGGAAAGAAAATGCAAAGGTCCTAGTTTCACTGAATGAATATGCTATATGACCATGGATTAATCACTTACCCTCTCTGAATTTTAGGTTTTCTTATTTATACAATGATCTGGTTGAACTCTAAAATACTCTGAATGAGCTAATTACTGAGGCAATGTTTAAGGAAAATCCTTTCCTTTGCATACATCTCTGCTCCTAAAGACCCAGCTTCCAGTGCTCCACCGCTGCATCCTAGGATGCAAGCGCTAAGTATGATTCTAGAACTTACTGTACCACTCAAAGAAAACTCTGCTTTTTGTAGCCTTTGCAATAGTGTAAAAATCACCCATAGGTATGATACATTGTAAGATCATGATTTACTGTTCAAAGCAGTACTTTTAGCATAGGGTGATCCCACTCTATACCCTTAGAAGGAATGAAAAAGTCCCCACTTCAGTCTGATGTTCTTGATCTCGGAAAGTATCGCCCTTCTCATTTTGCCATGTGCCCCCTTTGCCCTATTGCTTGCTTCTAAGAGACTGGATCATATATGAGCCTCAGGGCTAACACTGAACAGCCAGAAATAAATGTAATTACCCAGAACTGGAAGTAATTACTTCATAGCCAATAGCAAAAGCTTCCACTAAGCAACTATTTGCACAATCAACCTTAGATTTATTTATTTATTTGAGAGAGAGAAAGAGAAAGAGAGAGAGAGAGAGCTCACACATGTGCAAGTGGGGTGGGGGCAGAGGGAGAGGGGGACAAGCAGATTCCCTGCTGAGCACAGAGCCCAAAAGGGGACTTTATCCCATGACCCTGAGATCATGACCTGAGCCGAAATCAAGAGTTGCTATTTAATTGACAGCCACCCAGTTGCCCCAAGGTTTGCAGACTTTTTTTTTTTTTTTAAGATTTTATTTATTTGTCAGAGAGAGAGAGCGAGCGAGCACAGGCAGACAGAGTGGCAGGCAGAGTCAGAGGGAGAAGCAGGCTCCCTGCCGACCAAGGAGCCCGATGTGGGACTCGATCCCAGAACACTGGGATCATGACCTGAGCCGAAGGCAGCCGCTTAACCAACGGAGCCACCCAGGCGTCCCTTGAAGACTTATTTTAAAGGGAGTAGACAGATAAGGAAAAAGGACTGTGTTTTTCCTGCTCAGTGATATATATCATTACACCTGAGCAATAGCTATGTCATGGCACACACATGTGGGCTTTGGGTTCAGACTGTCCTTCCAGCCCCTTCACTGATTAACTGTCCAACCTGCCACAAATCTCTAAATCTCAATGAGCCTTTTTCTTTGTGTGAAATATAGATAACAACAAGTAGGACCCTTTTTTTTTTTTTAAGATTTTATTTATTTTATTTGACAGAGAGAGACACAGCGAGAGAGGGAACACAGCAGGGGGAGTAGGAGAGGGAGAAGCAGGCTTTCCGCAGAGCAGGGAGCCCAATGCGGGGCTTGATCCCAGGACCATGACCTAAGCTGAAGGCAGATGCTTAACAACTGAGCCACCCAGGTGCCCTGTGGGACCGATTTTTTAAAAAAAGATTTATTTATTTGATAGGGCAAGAGAGAAAGAGAGAGCAAGACAGAGGATAAGCAGGGGGTGGGGCAGAGGGAGATGGAGAGAATCTCTAGCAGATTCCTCACTGAGCACATGGCCAATGCGGGCTCCATCCCAGGACTCTGAGATCATGACCTGGGCAGAAATCAAGAGTACTATACTCAGCTGAATAAGCCACCCAGGCACCCCATGTGGCACCATTATGAAGAATAATTGAGATCCTGTTTTTGTTTTAAAGGAGATAAGAGTTTACAGAACACACTGCTAGGGAGCAGCTGGCAGGACAGCAGAGAAGAGGCTGTCTGCCGAGATCCTATCTTTGAAAATACCTAACAAAATGTCTGGCACACCCTAATAGGTTCTCATTCTCCTGTTGTCCATAGTTATGCTGTCCAATAGAATAATCATTGGAGAGGTGGCTATTGAGCACTTGAAATGCAGCTACTACAATGAAGGAAGAAAATTTTTAATTTTATTTATTTTTTAAGATTTTATTTATTTGACAGAGAGAGAGAGAGCACAAATAGGGGGAGTGACAGGCAGAGAGAGAGGGAAAAGCAGGCTCCCTGCTGAGCAGAGAGCTTGACATGGGGCTCGATCCCAGGACCCTAGGATCATGACCTGAGCTGAAAGCAGTTGCTTAACCGAAGCTGAAGACAGTTGCTTAACTACCCAGGCAGCCCTACATGTCACTTTAATCACTGTATCCTGTAAGATACTGTTATGTTGCAATCTATATGTTGGACATTAGCACCATTTCTAGTATTACACATATTACACATAAACACACTACCAGTCTAGCCAGTGGACAGATTCAGTTCAAGTCATCATTTTCTTATACAATAATGTAGCGTTATATTGTGTCTATTTGAATATTTTAGAGTGCGTCCGATAAAATCATAATTGGTAGTTAAATCAAAATCCTTATTTAAATTATAACTAAGTTATGTTTCTGGTTAAAAAATAAGTATGGACAAATTTTAACATTTAAAATGAAGGCATACTCTATCTATCTATCTATCTATCTATTTATTTATTTGAGAGTAAGGGAGAACACGAGAGGGAAGAAGGTCAGAGGGAGAAGCAGACTCCCCATGGAGCTGGGAGCCCGATGTGGGACTCAATCCCAAGACTCCAGGATCATAATCTGAACTGAAGGCAGTTGCTTAACCAACTGAGCCACCCAGGCACCCATGAAGGCATACTATTAATGTGGAATTAAGTTGGAAATGCAGAGGTAGTACTATAATTAGAACATTAAAAAAGAGAAGAGTCTAGGAGAAGACATTAAATTTCACAATTTCCACATATGGCGATTACAGTTGGCTATTACAGAGTAAAACAAAAATAAAGTGAACAAACTACAAGCCATTTAAAGCAAACACAGTAAAGGTGATAAGTTTCTTCTCAACAGCTAAAAAGAAGTAAAGAAATAAGTTATGTGAAATTAGAATTAGATGTACAACAAAAATGTCTCAAACAATTGCTAACAGGATCTGAGCCTGTAACTTTGGCCAATTATAAAATGATTTCAATTCTTTTACATACACACAAAAATCATTTTTATATGGAAAGATGCTAAAATAAATTATTTTAGTTATGGAAATTTTGTTAGAAAATTATGAGTTAGAGACTAAAAGAAATTTTACAAAAGTGAAAAATTTCAATTAAACCTCTAAACAAGTAACTACAGGTTGTAAAACTTTTCCAACAATGTCCAACAATTGATTCCAGTTGTGAAAAACTGCATGTACTTATTTTTTTCATCTTTAGATAACTTTACATAATGTAAGAGACACTGCCCAGTTAAAAATTTGGGTATATTTTTGTCTCACAGAATTTTCAAATTTACTTAGAATTTGTCTATTTATGACCTAAAAAAAATTAAATTTAGTATGTAAGTAATTTTGGATATTTTATAAATGTCAAAGAAAAGTTTTAGCTAGATATGAAGAAGTTTCTCCCAAGACAGATGATGAGCCAGCTATGCTAGGTCAAAAATTAGATTTATTGGAATTATTTTTTTTTTTAATTTTTAAGATTTTTTAGTTATTTATTTGACAGAGAGAGAGATCACAAGTAGGCAGAGAGGCAGGCACAGAGAGAGAGAGAGGGGGAAGCAGGCTCCCCGCCAAGCAGAGAGCCCAATGAGGGACTCGATTCCAGGACCCTGAGATCTTGATCTGAGCCGAAGGCAGAGGCCCAACCCACTGAACTACCCAGGTGCCCTGATTTACTGGAATTTTAAAACAAGGTACTGATATTTCCCTTTTGCTTCATTACATTGTATGATACATACTGAAGATCTCTGTGTGGAGTTTTCCTATGAAAAGTGTCAGGAGTACAGCTGTCAATATCATTCAATACACATGTGCTATAAGTTACTAGTTCATTCAATTGTTTCAATGGAAGATAATGAATTAGATGATTGCCTTTACCAACAGTCATTACTTGAGTTGTGGGTGGGTTCTAAAAAGATTTACAATACTGGGGCGCCTGGGTGGCTCAGCGGGTTAAGCCTCTGCCTTCCGCTCAGGTGATGATCTGAGTCCTGGGATCAAGCCCTGCATCGAATCCGGCCCTCTGCTCAGCAGGAAGCCTGCTTGCCCCTCTCTCTCTCTGCCTGCCTCTCTGCCTACTTGTGATCTCTTTCTCTGTCAAATGAATAAATAAATAAAATCTTTTTAAAAAAAATTTACAATACTAGTGACTCTAGTTCAAGATTTTTTTTTGAAACAGAAAGAATGTTTGCCACAGCCAATAATTTAAAAAATGGCAGTGTAATTTATGTGTTTCAACTGTATCATATTGTATATGAATGATCTAAACTTCAGTTCTATGGAAAGCAAAAAGAATTTGTTGAAAATTTTCCTAAAGCAAATTAATGTTTTTGTACATTTTTAAAAACGTGAATCATGAAGCCTGTTCCAGTTGTAATCACACTGTCAGGTAAATTGGCTGCAAAAACTATTAAAAATGTGAACATCACTTTGTTAATATTGATACATTTAGAACTGCTTTTCAATTTATGCAATATTCCGTTGAATTCAATGTTAATACTGAGTTGATGTAAGAGTTAGTGAATTTACTTTACTTAGGCGGATGTAGTTTTAAAATTGATAAGGTTTTGCTTCAAAGTCAAATCAATTCTTTGAAGCAAAAAGATGAACCGTTTCATAAGTATGAATGTGAACATTAAAGGAAAGTGATTTTTTGGTACTCAATTCAGCTACTGGAAAACTTTCAAGTATGTTTGGGACAACTTGGATATGTGAATCTTTTCCAACTGCAAATTTTAGGAACTCTAAACACAGATCATCTATTTCTGATGCAAATTCTGTTTGCATACTCAAGTATGCAAAAGTAACTGAATTGCGATGTACCTAAGTATAAAATACACTGGGTTTCAAAAACTATGAAAAAAAAAGAATGAAAGCATCTCATTAATAACTTTTATATTTATCATATGTTCATCATAATTGGAATATATTGGATTAAACAAAAATACATTGTTAAAATTAATTTTGGAGCACCTGTGTGGTGCAGTGGGTTATGATCCGACTCTCATTTTGGCTAGGGTAGTGATCTCAGGGTCATGGGATCTAGCCCTGCATGGGGTTCCTCACTCAGTAGGGAGCCTGCTTGAGGATTCTCTTCACCCTCTGCCCCTCCCCACTGCATGCTCTCTCTCTCTCTTTCTAAAATAAATAGATAAATCTAAAAAAAAAAAAAAAGTCGGGACACCAGGGTGGCTCAGTTGGTTAAGCAGCTGCCTTCGGCTCAGGTCATGATCCCAGCATCCTGGGATCGAGTCCCACATCGGGCTCCTTGCTAGGCAGGGAGCCTGCTTCTCCCTCTGCCTCTGCCTGCCACTCTGTCTGCCTGTGCTCGCTCGCTCTCTCTCCCTTTCTCTCTGATAAATAAATAAATAAAATCTTAAAAAAAAAAAAAAAGTCAATCACTTAACTGAGGAACTCAGGTGCCCCACTTAAAAATAAAATCTTAAAAAAATATATTGGTAGAATTTCCCAGTGAAGTTATCTTTGTCTGGAATTTTCTTTGTGGGAGAAATTTTGACTATGAATTCAATTATTAAATTGACATAGGGATTTTTGTACTTTTCTATCAGTTTTAGTAACTGTATTTTCAAAAAATTTTTCCATTTCATCTAAGTTGTTAAATTTATTGGCATAAACTTATGTAAAATAACTTCTATCAGTTCAATGTCTGCAGGATCTCTACAGATGTCCTTTTATGCTCAGTATTTGCAGTGAATGTCTTTTTCAGCCCTTTTACTTTCACCTCACTGTATCTTCATATTTAATAGATTTTTTCCTCATAAATTGAATGTAGTTAGATCTTTGCTTTTTTAAATCCATTTTTAAATTATTATCTAGGCTTTTTAATTATATTCCATTTTAATACAATGTAACTGTTGATCTGAGAGGTTGAGTCTACCATGTCAATATTCATTTTCCATTTGTCTTCATTTTTGTTCTTTCCCATTTCTCTTTTCCAACTTTTTATTGGGTGAATTGTGAATATTTTAGTGTAATTTTATCTCTTCTCTTGACTTTATAATATATGTCTTACAGGTTTTGTGTGTGTTTTGTTGTTGCTATTTTTTTTTAAAGATTTTATTTATTTATTTGACAGAGATCACAAGTAGGCAGAGAGGCAGACAGACAGAGAGGAGGAAGCAGGCTCCCTGCTGAGCAGAGAGCCCGATGCGGGGCTCGATCCCAGGACCCTGGGATCATGAGCTGAGCTGAAGGCAGAGGCTTTAACCCACTGAGCCACCCAGGCGCCCCACTATTTCTTTTTTTAGTGATTGCTCTAGAAATTACAATATGTATTTTTAACTTATGGTTTTCCTTTAAATCATATTATACTTCATAAGCAATATTACCTTATAAAGGTTCTATTTTTCCTCATTAGTGCCTTTTGTGCTTTTATGCTTTTCACTTCTACATATATTATAAACCCTCTTTATACTGTTATTAAAAACAATGCATTTATATACAATAATTTTATATTTACCTACATATTCTTTTTGATGTTCTTCATTTCTTCCTGCAAAATTGGACTTGCATCTGGTATTGCTTCTCTTCAACATGAATACCTGGTTTGGTATTTCTTTTAGTGAAAGTCTGCTAGAAATAAATTCTCTCCTCTTTCATCTAAAATAATTTTATTTTGTTTTTATTTATTTTTTAAAAAGATTTTATTTATTTATTTGACAGAGAGAGAGAGCACAAGTAGGCAGAGAGGAAGACAGAGAGAGAGGGAAGCAGGCTCCCTGCTGAGCAAAGAGCCCAATGCGGGGCTCGATCCCAGGACCCTGGGATCATGAGCTGAGCCGAAGGCAGAGGCTTTAACCCACTGAGCCACCCAGGCGCCCCTTGTTTTTATTTTTGAAGGATATTTTCACTGGTATATAATTCCAGATTTTGAAAAATAGTTCTAAATTTTTTTTGCCTCCAACACTTTAAAGATGAGTTTCCATTGTCTTCTAGCCTCAGTGTTTCTACAAAGTCACCTATAACTTGTACAGTTTCCTGTATATAATAGATCTTTTTTTTTTTTTTTCTGGCTGCTTTTAAGACTTTTTTCTCTATCTTCAATTTTCATCAGAATTTGATTTAGATATTACTAGACTTGGATTCTGTTGTATTTATCCTGTTTGGGCTTTTTCTTGAATCTGTAGGTTAATGTCTTCCATAAATTTTGGAATAATCACTAAAATTGTCTATTTTTTCAGCCTCCTTTTCCTTTTTCTGGGATACAAATACGTGTCTGATAATTTGATAATGCCCCACAGATCTCATGCCCCCCCCTTTATTTTCATTTGAATCTGAATTTCTTCTATTGACCTGCTTTCTGTTTATTGTGTCCAGTTTTCTGTTAAACATACAGAATAAATGCTTCATTTCTGGTATCTTTATTTTTTTTCATTTGTAAGATTTTTATTTGTTTTCTTTTTATAGTTTCCAGCCTTCTGCTGATATTCTCCACCTATTCATGGAGATGTTGTCTACTTTCCCCACTAGATCCTTTAACATATTTTTTCCTGCTTGTTCTAAAGTCCCTATCTGATAATTCCAACATCTGGAACATCTCTAGGTTTGCTTCTACTGACCTCTCTTAACCATACTTCATATTTTCTTGCTTCCTCACATATCTCTTCAAGTTTGATTTTATGCTTATAATTGTGTTAAGAATAATTCATAATAACATACTGATATATACCTCCAATAAAAGGTACACCTCTTCTTGTGTCAGTTCATAAATTGGGGTAGGGGGTGCTGAACCAATTTAATATGTAGTTGGACTTTGTTGCAGCTTTAGCCACGTTCACTCATCTTGGCCCCAAATTTTTTGAGGGAGGAATTAGGGCTTCTCTTCAGTAGGGGGTGGGATCTGAGCACTGGAGAGACTCTGAAGACCTCTTTGTTCTTTACTGCTCTGCCACTCATGTCTTAGCTGTAGGAGATCTATCTCTTCCTAAAGCCAGAATGACAACGTTTTGGGTGGCTGGACAATTTTCTTTTCTTCTCAAGAGAGTCTTCTCTGCTATGCTCCCAGGCACCAAAGAGCCTCCACAGCGCACTTATAAAGGCCCAGGGTGGGTGCCGTGGATAAATATCTTTCAGTTCTCTTGCCCTGTTGAGGATCTGAAGTGGTATTCAGAAGATATGTGATACATTCATCACCGTCCTTCTGCTTTCCAGCCTCTGAAATTTTGTCACAAACATCTCCTTCCCCAAACTTTCTGCGCTTGCAGCTTATTCTTTAAAATATACATTTAAATATCACTTTAAATGGGTTTTTGGAAAGCATACATTAAATATGTATGTTCAATTCATTCTCTATAATCCAATATCTATCTATTTGCTTTCTCAGTCTTTGGTTATTCTTATTGTTATTGGTAAGCCTTTGAAGGTTTATTTATAATTTGCCTTATTCCAAAGGGCAATCTGATTTCTACATTCTAATTCTTATCAATTCAGCTTTACAAAAATAAGCCTAAACCTTTAAAGTAATTCCACCAATTTAACTAAAATTTTATAGCTATTTAAAAATTATTTATTTATTTATTTATTTGACAGAGAAATCACAAGTAGGCAGGGGGAAGGTAGGGGGCGGGGGAAGCAGACTCCCTGCTGAGCAGAGAGCCCGATGCAGGGCTTGATCCCAGGACCCTGAGATCATGATCTGAGCTGAAGGCAGACACCCTTTAAATTTTATAGCTATTTAAAGGAATTTAGCTACCAAGTGCCCATCTTCAACAAAATGTCCTGTCAACCAGAAGGATGGATTCATCCATTTCCTTATGCAACAAGTTTATATTTCCCACCTTTCCTCTAGCTCAACTTGATTTTTTTTTTTTTTAGTATTTCTTTTTTTAAAAAGGTAATCTCTATTCCTAACATGAGGCTTGAACTCACAACCCTGAGATCAAGAGTTCATGCTCTACCCCCTAAACTACCCAGGCACCCTTCCTCTATCTCAACTTTAAAACAAAAACATAGAACACTTACAATTGAAAAGAAACATGTACATTCTCAAATGTTTTGTTTTGTTTTGTTTTACAAAAAAACTCAGACTAGCTCTCTTCTTAAGTGAATGGCAAGATCTAGGTGTCTTACTGGAGTCCAACATGAGGTTGGCCAGCTACTTATACTACAGCTAGCAAATACCATGGCAGGTTAGGGGTAATGCCACTGGGAGCCTTATTTTGGATTTCTCAGCCTCTATCCACAATTCTTATGGAGATAAGACTCCTCTATGATCAGCTAATTAACAAAGCAAACAATGCCAGGGTCGCTTTCATGTACATTATTCAACACATTTCTCCCAATTTCTATTGTCCCCTGAACTTGGCATCCTGTATTTTATATACCAGGGTCTCCTGGTTTGCTTACACAATATGATCTGTATAATCTCCTTTTTGTCCCTTAGATACCCCAGCCTCATTCTCCCTCATTCCAAATCCATGTTAGCTTTAGATACTGAGACCTCTCTCCATCTCAAGATACTGAAAACTCAGAAGTAAGAGTGACAGACCAAGAGTATCTACCTACACTCAATTTGCTAACAGAGACATGCTTAGCTGACCCATTTTCCAAATGAAATTTGGTTCCACTTTAAAAGTCAAGGCTGTCATAAAAATGCCACAGAAATTGAGGACTTAGCTTATATTGTAGAAACCCTTCTTTAAAATTAGAATTTGGCTGTGTGCATCTTAAAAAGTAAAATAGGCCAAGGCACATCAAAGAGGTTATCCATGATTATCTTCCACCACAATAAGTGGTTTTAACTCAGACTACATCCCACATTCAGTCAAGTTCAAAAAAGAAGCAGTCCATGTCCCACCATATTAAATGCAGTGTTTTCAACATGTCCTTCATCTTGGTGCATTGGAATAGATGCCTTTCGTTGTATTTCACACTGTTCACTCACAGATCTGCAAGAATTTTGGTTGCAACAAATCATATAGTATTGCTTCTCTTCCCTCAAAATACACTTCCCAAACCATGGCCCCAGGAAACTCACTGAATCTTTTGATAAATGACCACACCAATGTGGCAACAGATGCTAAAGGTCTTACTATTCTTTCCAGAGGATGAATATTGCACCTTTTGCTGGGGCTTGCTAGAGATGTGATGCCTCAAACAGTGGCAGGTTAGCAGTGGGAGAGTGGGGGTTGTTAATCAGGCAAGTGTCTTTGTTAACCCTCATGTATTCATGGCAATCTTCTCATCCCAAACAGCTCCAGCTAGTCCTCTGCCTCTTCCATTCAACAGAAAAGCATGGGAATGAATCCTGGCCCTACTGGAGGCAGAGTCAGAGAAAGCAGGGTGATTTCCTGGGGTTTTATGGAGTTCTTTGAGGGTTTCTCATCAGGTAAACATGAGATGCAGTCACTGGAAAGCTTGACTGGGGCTGAAGGATTTGCTTCCAAGATGGTGCATTCACACTCCTGGCTTGGTGCTGGTTGCTGGCAGGAGGCCTCAGTGCTTTGCTTTATGAACCTCTCACATGGCTGCTAGGGTATCTTCAATGACATGGCAGTTGCTTTGCATGGCAGTTGTTTGCTCTGGGAGAGGGATCCAGAAACTGAAATGGGAGTCAGAAGTCACACTCCATCAATTCTGCAAGTCCTATCAGTTGCATTTGTCAGCCCTATCCAATGTGGAGGTGAACGGATTACACAAGAGTGTAGTACCAGGAGGTGAGGATCACTGGGGGCCATCTTAGAGGCTGCCTACCACAAATATAGATAGTTGATTCTTGGAAAAGGTGGGGGTTACAGGCGCTGACCCCTGCAAAGTCACAAATCCAAAAGGTAACTTTGACTCTAAAAACTTAACTATTAATAAGCTATTATTGATCAGAAACCTAATGATTACATAAACAGCTGACTAACATATATTTCATAGATGTATCATATACTGTATGCTCATAATAAAGCTAAAAGCTTAAAGAAAATCATAAGGAAAGGAACATAAATTTGCACTATTGTACTTTCAAAGAAAAATTCACATATAAGTGGGCCTGTACACTTCAAATCCACGTTGTTCAAGAGCCAATTGTTTATCAAAAATTAGACAATATAACACATGCTGCTGGTAAGTTTTTTTCACTGAGTGGTTCATCATCATTGTCCCATGTCAGTATTGTTTTATATCATCATTTTTAGTGGCTATATAATATTCTATCATATGGACACTACAATTTATTTAATTCTGTAATTTTGAACATTTATTTCTAACATTTTATCACATAAGGAGTACTGTGATGAGCATCCCAATCCACTTACTTACATACTACTTCTGAAATAAATTTCAAGGAAGGAAACACTATTATCCAAGGTAATTTATTCTACTTATAAATCAGCCCATAAAAATGACTGCATGTAATTTCTAGACACTTGGCCTTTATAAGTACCATTTTATAAAATTCAAAGTGTTTTCTTTTTTTAAACATCAGCTTCTGTGAGAAGTTTCAAATTAATTTTGGAATGTTAACAAGCTTACAGCAGACTAACCTAAATATGCAAAAGCTCTTGTTTTCTGTTTAGGGGTGATAATGAACAACTTTTTGTTAACTATTTACTTGGAGAAATTATTACATCTAATTTGAAGCTTTTTAAAAATTATTATTACAAATGTACATCTGAAAGAGAGCTTTTTCCAATGATTTGGCTGTTGGCTATGAAATTCTAATTCCTCATATACTGATAGAGAATATCCAGATGGAGAGATCAGTGTTCAAAAAAAGCACTCCTAAGTGTGATTATCAGCTTCTTGTCTCACTGATCAGGGTGGTAAAGAGTAAGAGCTTTTGATTTAGATAATCCCTGAATTTATTATAAACTGGAGAACTTATTTTCTTTCAATTCAAAGAAAGTATGTATAGACAAGATCTCAAAACTTCAATCATCAAATACAGTTTCGAGGAGATTTCTGTCACATGAGATCAGACGAGAACTCAAGCTTCCATCACTGTGCTACCATATTTACTCATGTATTTAACATTTGCCAAGTGGATGTGAGTCAATTTAAGAAACTGTAAATAAATATTGATACATCATAACAGAAGCTATTACTCACATTCTATGTAAACCACTGATTCTAATTTATTCACAATTTTGCAGTGGCATCATTCCATGGAGAAAATTAGATTTTTACATATCTGAGCAAATCACAAAGCCAAAATGTCAACTTCATACATCAGGCAATTACTTGTACTGTTTATTTTGGGGGAAATTTTCTACACATATTTACTTAGAAAGCTGCACGGGTCCTCCAAAATAAATAGGGGCTATAATTCTTGCCAAAAAATCCACAGTTCCAGAGAGCTACTCATCAATTTCCAGCAGCATTAATGAGGAAAGGCGCTGAGACAGTCATTCATACTGTCTTTATGATAAGAGTAACCTACAGGGCAAATCAAGATTAAGGACAAGGACAAGAAAAATGGCTTGGAAGACTCCTCTTTTTTTAAAAAAATCAATCATTTGAAATCTGCATTTACTACCTGAAGTCCCCATGGAGCACTAGAGCCCTCAGAGAAGAGGCTGAACTCTTCTCTGTACTGAAGACATCATTGAAATCTTTTTTAGGGTGAGAATGGCGTCTTTATGGGTACAGAAGGCTCTTACATTCCCACACACTGGGGGGTAAGATTCTCTTAGAGCCAGATCATTCTCTGTTGTAGGTACTATTCCAAGCATTACAGGATGTCTAGCAGCATCCCAGGCCTCTCTTCCTAGTTGTACAACAAAGAATGTCTTCAGATATTGCCAAATGTTATCTGGAAGGTAGAAAAATTGCCTCTAGTTGAAAAATTCTGTCATGATAGAAGGATAATCTTCTCTCTTATAGATACACTTCACTTTTTTAAAAAAAGATTTTATTTATTTATTTGACAGAGAGAGAGATCACAAGTAGGCAGAGAGGCAGGCAGAGAGAGAGGAGGAAGCAGGCTCCCTGCTGAGCAGAGAGCCCCATGTGTGGCTCTATCCCAGGACCCTGAGACCAGGACCTGAGCCAAAGGCAGAATCTTAACCCAATGAGACACCCAGGTGCCCCGATACACTTCACTCTTAAGGGTTTTGCCAAGTATTACATCTTTCAAATGGTATCAAGGCAAGGGTTACCCTTAAGTTGGAAAACATACCAAAGACTCATGTGAGGAATCTAGAATACCTTGATGGGATTTCCCCAGAACGTGTGTTTTCAGTTTGGTGTTACCAAGTTCCACAGGTAGTAGCTGTTTTTAAATAACCAGCTGGTAGGATTCTGCTTAGGCAAGGTGGGTTCATTTGGATGGGTTCTTCTCAATTAGCCATATGTTATGTGGCTGTAACCCTTTGCTCATTTTTGCTTATGATCTGAGGCTTCACTTGAAAAAGGTACATTTCAAAATGATAAATTAAAGGAGATAAAATTAACCTTAAGTAAAAACAAAACAAAACAAAAAATGTCTCCCTTTTCCAGTATGCAAGAAATGGCATTTACCTAGTCAAAATCTTCCAGGGCGGCCACCAGACATGACCTTGAGCAAGAGAAGTTAAAAGAATGTTAGCAGGATCAAGATGAGTTTTCTTCCCAAACAACAGAAAATAACTGAAAAGAGGCCAAGAGGTTTATTAAATTTCCTTTCTTGAAATATGGATTTCTGCATTATCCGCTTAGATTGTTCTCTCCCCTTTTCCTATTTACAAGCACGGGAAAGAGTCCTAGCAGATTAGAAAAAAAAAAAACAAACAAAAAACTGGCACTACTTTATTTAAATGCAGCATTAAGCCTTTTAGTTTCTGTTGACCTAGTAGGTGGGCCTAATTTATAACACTTCATAATTCACTTACTGTATATTTGACCCAATTGAGATAAAATTATTTTTAAAAGAGGGACGTGAATTTAATGGGATTTAACTGGAATCCTCGCATCCCCTCACCTAAAGTCATGGCTTATTCTTGTCTGTTCTTCACTCCCGATACCCACAGCCCAGATGGCTGAGAAGCCTGATCGATGCTACTGTGGCAGAGTATCTGAGATACCACCTTGCAACAAACCAGTTGGCAGAGCAGCAGACAGCCTGAACATGTCAGGCTCCCCCATCATACCAAGTGTAGACCTTCATAACTGCCTGTTAACTATGCAAGTTGCCTTTGGGTGGCTCACCTGCCACATCAGGGAAGGGCTGATTTCCTTCCACCTGATCTAGAGATTTTCATCCAGCCTCTAGCTTATTCCACTCCTCTGCCAGACTCTCATTAGCCAAAAGAAGAAGGAAAAATTTCCTTCCAGACTTCATCTTCTGATCTAGCCAGATGGTGGATAAATAAATAACAGAGCAAAAGAGGAAAAACATACTTGCTTGTGCTTAATAAAATACTGATAGTACATGCTGTTGTCACAGGAAATATTCAAATGTCAACAGCAGATGAGTATTCACAGTGCATGTGAAGGCAAGCCTAGAGGCAGGCATTTTCATTCAGCCTCAGGTTTTCATGGCACAGAAAACTGGAGGCAGTTCTGAGGGCTTTGAGAGCTCAGGAGAAGTCAAGGAAATTCAAGGCATTAAACCAAAGTGAAAGAATTCCATCCTCTTGGGATGACATTGGTTTGGTGTTCTCTAGAGAAGGGACTACCTATAAACAAAGTTCAAAATGAAGAGCTTTGCTTGAATGTAATGGCATCCTAACCCCTGCTGGAACAGACTGTGAGCCATTGCTCGAAATTTCTCCTTGAGTTTGTGCCAGGAAAACTTAGGCTGATAAATCTGAATGGTTACCTTGGTCAGAAAGAGAAAACTGTGTTCTGTGTAAAAATACATGTTTTACTCTTTGCCCGAGCTCTCAGGAAACACAGAGCCCAAACTAGTACCCAACTGTTTGATATTGTTATTCTAGGTGCTGGGGGCAGCGGTGGTTGGTGGAGGTGGGGAGGGCGAGGGGGGGGGAGGGGGAGGACAACTGCTGGCTATGCCTTCTTTAGATAAATCTCTGCTTTGATATTATTATTACTTGTAAGAACAATAAGACTGGTAAGAGCCTGAAAAATTTTTAGAAGAATCCAGGGCTAGAAATTCAACCTAAATTATAACAGGCAATTCTGTATCCCCTCTCATATGTCATTTACATATGGAGAAGCTCCATGATAGTCACAAATTGTTTTCATTGATTCATCCAGACAAACCGTCTGAATTCTGCTTGGCAGTATTTTGCTACTCTAGTTCAAGTTACTGAAAATGTTTGTATTTTTATTCTTCTTTATTCTCTTCTCTGCTTTCTTCAATAAATATAGTATGTCTTGTGTACCCACAAAGTGCCAGGCACTGTGTTGCCAACTAGGGATACAGGAGTTAGCAAAGCAAAGATGGGCCTTGTCTAATGGAGCTGAGAGCCTAACTGGGTGAGAGGTGATAATTAAATAATCTCACGAACCAAAAAGGAAAGTACAGTGCCATTACATTCTACAAGTAAGAGATTTATGTTGCTGTCAATAACTGAAGATCTATTATAAGGAGGGAAATCAAGGAAGGCCTCCCTGAGGAAGTGATGACTGAACTGTGTTGAAATGAAGAAAAGTTTGACGGTAGTAAAAAAAAATAGGTAGGGGCACCTGGGTGGCTCAGTGGGTTAAGCCTCTGCCTTTGGCTCTGGTCATGATCTCGGGGTCCTGGGATCGAGCCCCACATCGGGCTCTCTGCTCAACAGGGAGCCTGCTTCCCCTCCTCTCTCTGCCTGCCTTTCTGCCTACTTGTGATCTGTCAAATAAATAAAGTCTTTAAAAAGAAAAATAGGTAGCATTTACAGAACAAGGAACGATCTATGTGTATTATTTTACTTAATCCTCACTTGTAATTTAACACATATTTAAGCTTTAATTACATGCCAGGGGCAGGGGATAGCCTTTGGATCTCTCTTGGAAAGAAACAGACTGGCAGCACCAAAGGGTATGTTACCTGGCCGAGAATCACAGTAATTAGCAATTAGTAAGGACCTGAATTTTTAGATTTCTACAAATGTGCTAGTGGCATTGTAAGTAACTCAATACACAATGTCACAAATATGAGGAAATCAACTTTCAGACATTTATCAAATTCTTCTACTCTTAGGTACTTTGGAATAATGTTCATTCATTTATATTGTATTCTAAGGACTACTGAGGATTAGTACTAGGAGAACCATTCCTACCTCTTTATCTTAAACTTGGGGCAACAAAATCTCTGCATCACTTTTAAAATATGCTACAATTCAGACTCATTGTTAAGTCAGGCCTTTCTCCCAGTGTGTCTGAGTTTGATTTCTTATTGCATGTACCACAGGTCGAAGTTGAAAGATCACCTTCAGCAGATATTTAAGGTAAAATTTAACAATATGGTTGGTTTATGAGGCAAGTGGAATTTCTCTTCATTAAATCAGTATCTTAGAGGAACTTGGCTGTGCTACTTGGTGACACACGCAGAAGGCTCCAAAGCAAAGCATCTAATTCGTGGCTCCTCCTCTGGGATAAATAGGAACTGGTATTCACATGGCAGGTAGACCGGGTTCTTCTCTAACATAATCCCATCATCGTTCTTCCAGGGGAGAAATATATGCTGGCATCAAAGAATTTAAAGAGGAGGTAGAATTTTCTAATTATTTATGGTGATCTCACTGACCACACCGCCTATTTAGCTACACTAGGTTATGTCCTGTCTTCCTCTCAGCTTTTTCTGGAAGGCACCTGCATTCCTCCAGTCCACCAATCTGAGTCTGAGCTTAAGCCATGCCATGCCAAGGAAGAATCTTTCATAACTGAGGTATACTTTTTGTTTCCCTGAATTTTAAAGGTTATCTTCTTGAGGCAGGGCCTCAAATGCAATCATGGAAGAAGATAAATGATAGTATACAAAGGTAATCTAATCCTTGACAACTGACATTAATATCAGTCTCAGAATCAATGTCTAGATTCCTTTTTTATGTGGCCATATATGATCTAAAATTAAAAACAATACAAATGAATTCAAATTAATTGTTAATTTTAGAACAAAATGAACACACAACAGGGTCATTTAAAGAAGAAAAAGAACCATCGAGGTACCTGAGTGGCTCAGTCATTGGGCGTCTGCCTTCAGCTCAGGTTATGATCCCAGGGTCCTGGGATCGAACCCCACATTGGGCTCCCTGCTCGGTGGAAAGCCTGCTTCTCCCTCTTCCACTCCCCCTGCTGTGTTCCCTCTCTTGCTGTGTCTCTGTCAAATGAATTTTTTAAAAAATCTTTAAAAAATAAAAAAAAATAGAACCATCAAAGGATTAGTATCTTAATTTAAGGCCCTCAAGAAATAAAGAAAAGGGATGAAGAGAAAACTAATTATTGGAGCACCTACAATTCAGTGAAATAGTTACCATTCTCATTTTCAGCTGAAGAAACTAAAGCCCAGAGAAATTAAGTAATACAGTTACTAGACTCTAAACTTTTTTCTTTTTTTAAAGATTTTATTTATTTATTTGACAGACAGAGGTTACAAGTAGACAGAGAGGCAGACAGAGAGAGGAGGAAGCAGGCTCCCCACTGAGCAGAGAGCCCGACGCGGGGCTCCATCCCAGGACCCTGGGATCATGACCTGAGCCGAAGGCAGAGGCTTTAACCCAGTGAGCTCCCCAGGTGCCCCAAGACTCTGAACTTCTTAAGTGCAAGGGATTATATCCTATCTATCTATTTATCCATCATCCAGCCCCACGTCTCTCACACAGTAGTTGCTCACTAAATGTTTCATGATTGGTAGAATAAATCAGTAGATCTTAGATCTGGACACAGATCTATCAGACTCAAAATTCCAAGTTCTTGCTGGTCACCATGCCTCTCCCATTGCTATAGAAATGAGAAAACACTGTTGAAATCCAGGTAGACAAATAAAAGACTATTTCCAGATTTTCACAATTGACGTTTATAAGCATTCATTGAGCATCACCGTGCACTTAGCCACACAAAATGGGAGGTACAAAAAACATGGAAGGTGTGGTGTTTACATTGGAAGACTTTCCATTATAGCTGATAGAAAAAATCCAGATGGTCCACAAACAAGTAAGAGAAGCATTTGAAGGAAATGTATGAACACAAATAAAGCAGCTAAACTATATAAAAGAATGTTGGATTGAGTAAAAAGGAGGAAAAAACTTTTGTGGAATTAGGTATGGGACAAGTATTCAAGAAGGAGGCAGAATCTTGAATCAGGACCTCCTGGAAAGTGTAGGGAGGAAAGAGGGTATTGAAGCTAAAAAACGGTTTAAGTGATGATGGTATATGTAAGGGTATGGGAAAGGCCCTGATCTAACGAGGTCAGATTCTTTTTTAAGACTAATAATCCGAAATCAGAAACCAAGAACACAAGGCCTGTTGCCTTAAATCAAAGCTTGGGATGCTTGGGTTCAATCTGGTCAGCCCTTGTCCATTCTCAAGGGAGCATGCAGGTGTACATTAACAAGATGAGTATGGCAGCACCACACCAACAGGAAATTCAGAATAGAGCTTTTTTTCTTTAAAGATTTTTTTCAAAAAGATTTTATTTATTTATTTATTTGACAGAGAGAGAGAGAGCGAGATCACAAGTAGGCAGAAAGGCAGGTGGGGGTGGGGTGGGGGGGAAGCAGACTCCCTGCTGAACAGAGAGCCCGATCCGGGGCTCGATCCCAGGACTCTGAGACCATGACCTGAGCCTAAGGCAGAGGCTTAACCCACTGAGCCACCCTGGAACCCTTCTTTAAAGATTTTTAAAGTAATCTCTATACCCCATGTGGGGCCCAAACTTACAACCCCAAGACCAAGTCACATGCTACCCTGACTGAACCAGCCAGATGTCCCCAGAATACAGTTTTTTAAATAACTAAAAAACAAAGGTAAACAGTTTTAGTGGCTGTTAGGGGAAAATCCATCAATAACAAATTCCTTCAGAGAATTTTGGTTATTACCACTCACACAGATCAGTCTTATGGATTTTTTTTTATTGATTCTTAAGTCTTATAACATGAAGACTGTATCATACCTCATTATGCTCATTATAAAATGTGAAGGGAAACATATTTCCCAAGCAGTTAGTAAATTTATTCTACATTTGGGGGTTCTTGGGAATACCATTATAAGCTAGTTCACATTCCCATAATTATAACATGTTAGTAGTGGAAAGCATAGAAAACTTAGAAAGCATAGTCCAATCCCCTTATTTAAGAGAAGATGACCTTGACCCAGAAAGGTCATGTGTTCCTCCAAGATCAAACACCTAATTAGTAGCCATTAAGTTTTATTCCCTGGGGCCAGGGTAACAATTGCTTCATGTACTTCTATAAACTGAGTTCAGTCTAGTAAATAACATTTGCCCTTAAACAGATATAGGAGCCACTACACAATAATTCTGTTGTCAGAGACTTTCTTCCTCCCCTTAAGTTTGATCTCAGTTTTCTCTTTTTATTTAGCATTTGAGGGTTAAATCTCATTCATTTCTGTGCACTCGGCACTTAGCGTTGTGGCTGGCACATGCCAGGCACTCAGTATTTTTTGTTGAGATGAGCCGAATTTAAATCAGTGATTTTCCTCCCCTTGCTCTTGGAGACTTCTGTGATGTATTTTGTTTTTTAAAATAAAAGACTCATCGTATCATTAAACTGGAAGCCAGCAGAGAGATTAACCCTTGTTCTACAAGTAGAGACACTAAAGGTCACAGAAGGTAAATGATGAATTCCAAAGATAGCACTCAAGGTGGATCCCAAACCTTCTCCAGATTACATAATTTGCTGTAGGGTGAAAAATATTAGAGCTTTCAACATTTCTATATGGGACAGATTCCAGATTATCAACTCTCTAAGAGGAACAAAAGTTTCACAGTATTTTTGTGCTTCCATACAAGACTCAGGGCTAGCTAATAGGATGACAAAATTCTTTGATGGTCAAATAATTAAGTGACAATTTCTGGGAAGAATTTCCCGCTGAGCATGAGCTTGGACTCATTTTGGAAAAGTCTCATTAGTAGGAAACACTGACCTTGAGAGAGGCAATGGAATCAAAGTTGGAAAAAAGGCAAGCCAATTGGGCCACAGATCCATGCATGGCCACACATCCCATAGATGGGATCCATGCTTGTACAAATCAAACTGAGCTACTCTGTGCCTCAGCCAAGAGAAACACTCTTGCCCCTAATCCCCTGCCCACTCCCTATTAACTCATGACCTAGAAGAACCAACTGTGAGCATGGGACTAGCTTAGGCCAACTTGTCACTGGGACTGGGAAATAGCACTCCCCCATGTCAGGCTGAATGTGGAACATCCTCTCCTAACACAAAGGGCTGGCTGTTAATCCTTCATGAGTGGGAGGTCAAACAGGGGCCGCCCTGCAAGACTCTGCTGATTTCATTCAAGTTCTTGAGGGCTATGGTCCTTAAACTCTCTTCACATTGACTACATCTATTGGAGAAGCCATGGGCTCAGGTAGTTCTAGAAGTCACCTGGTCAATGACAGAGCACTCACAGAAAATTTGGCTCTTAACCCTTAAATGGCAAGTTGTATTAATTTGCTCAGCTGCCATAACAAGATATCACAGACTGGGAGGCTCAAGCAACAAAAATTCATTTTCTCACAGTTCTTGAGGCTAGAAGTACAAGACCAAGGGGTCAGCAGGTTTGCTTTCTCCTGAGGCCTCTCTCCTTGGCTTGCAGATGCTCCCCTTTTTGTGTCCCTGAATGGCCTTTTCTGTGTGTGTGAGTCCCTGGTTTCTCTCCATCTTCTTATAAGAAAACCAGTCCTACTGGATTAGAGCACTACTCTGATGACCTAATTTAACCTTAATTATGTCTTTAAAGGTCCTATCTCCAATATAGTCACACCAGGGGTGAGCTTCAATATATGAATCTGGGGGCACATGATCCACTCCATAACTGAGGAAAACCAGCCTCTCTTCTTGCCAGTCATCACTGTGCCTCCTCTGAATACTACTTACTCTTCTTGGTGCTTTCTTCAAGAAACACTGGTGATTGATTTAGAAACCAATGAGGAAAATCACCTGTTAATTAAGACCTGAAGGAAAGTCCTGAAAATTGTGATTAAAAGTAGAAAATAAATAAATAAATAAATAAAAGTAGAAAAAATGCAAAGAAAATCACATTGCCAACAGGAGTGAAAGAATGTTTGTGGGACACTGTGCAAAGCAGGAGGCAAAAAACAAAAACAAACACACTGAGGAAAAGAAGCAAGGCTCAGCTCTCTCAGCAGAAGAGAGCAACTTCCCTGGCAGGCTGTTGAGAGCGAGCCTTGTCTGCCTGATTTACACAGGTAGAGGGAGAATGGTTTGGAGGCTGTAGGCCTGCTCAGCCAAACGCCCATGTGTGCATGAAATTAGAATGTCAACATTTGATTCATGCTGCCAAGCTGTGACTGTGAAACAAATTATGTCAGTGGGTGGCAACTGCAATATTAGTCTAAGCAGATAACATTTAACTATAAAGAGGGGCCCTGTCTTCCAGCTTTCTCTCTATTATTATTTTAATATCAACATTGTGAGACCTAGAGTTTTGAGAAAAAGGAAGATGTTTTATGTGGAGGCATGGGTCCTTTAGGAAGGGACGCGGCCATTCAAGTGAGGTTTGCTCCTAACCCTACATTTTGAAATTTAGGCGTCAGGTGACACAATGATGAATTTTACAAACCACCACCGCCCACTCAACTGAGTTCAAAGGGGCTGTGCTGTTTTTGGGGTAATCTAAACCACAATTAAATAATCTGTTTCTTATAAAGGAAGCCTTTGATTCCTGGGCAGAAACAGGGAACTTAATCCTTAAATGCATTTCAATGTAAGGGAAGTAGCAAGCACCTTGAAAGGGACTGAGAGCAAATTCTTCCAACATACTTCCTAGGTTCCATACAAAGTAATTCTGCCAAGGTGAGGTTTACGCAGATGTTGGGAGTTAAAACGTGTTTCTTTCTATTCAAGTGATTTAAGATTTGTGCATATTTAAAATAAACTTTAAATGAAATGCAGTTGGAAATTTGCCCAGGAATTTCACATAAAAAGTAGACACTGTGTTGGTGTATTTTTTCTTTAAGACTTTCTCAGCGAAGCTATAGCCGTCTACATCTTAAACTTGGCCCAGGAGATAACAATTTTCCCATGAAATGAGGCGCACATCTATCTCCATTTGAGGCCTACTTCTTTAACTACCAATATGGCAAAACATCAATTTGAAGTTTTATTCCATTACAAACACCCATGTAGTTAAAGTTAATGCTGTGAAAAATCCAACTTGTAGCAGTGAAATGTTTATAGAAGCAGCATTCACTTAGCAGTTGGACCAGGCCAAGAGGGCTAGCCACAGGATTAATACTCAGAATACTGAAAGATTTTGTGGGGGTAAGGGGTACGGGAGGCTATGAATGTCACTCAGAAACGTGTACATTAGTTTTAAATATTTTTACTTCCAATCATGAGAATATTCTCACATCTTCTCACAGTTAGACATGCATACCTGAGATGGTTCCCATCTTTTCCTGCTGCAGTTCTCATCTCCCACTCTCATATATTTATATCCAAAACTCTAGGGCTGCATTTTTCTTTCTCCCAAGGTAGAAAGGCCTGAGGTCTTTATCAAAATGGCAATATTAATAGAATTGATTCTTTTAAGTAGATTTCCTATTTGATGAAGAGGGCTGTGGAGAGAATAAACTTTAAAATTACCAAAGAGCCTTTTGGCACTATCATTTATATTACAGCTCTCTTATACTAGACAGAAAGTGACATTAAGGCAATATAATTAGTAGGTTGGTTTTGAAAAAGCTTGCCTTCTTGGCAGATTTCTCATGGCTCCTATTTTAGCTGAATGTGGTATATAAACTCACAAAGGAGCAAAACAGATTTCTTAAAATTAGAAGTTGTACACCAGGTAACCACAAAATTTCTACTTTGTCTCTACACATGGTTTGAGAGAAGGGAGAACCAAACCCACCAATCTGGTCTTTGCCTACATGTAAAATTTCTTGGCTGAAATGCTCTCATTGTCTGAGATGTTTGTGCAAAAGCTGCCTGAGTGGAAGTTCTCTGAAACTGATCACTGGAAGGGAGAGAAGTCTGAGGTAAAATGCCTATTTGACCCACCAGTCCGGTCCATCGCTTCAGCTACGGCTATTGGTGCAGAAATGTGTTCCACCCTTTCCTCTCAAGGAAGAATTTCCACTTTGAAATTTCATTCATTGTGGACACACCCCTTGGGTAGGCCATATTTCCTCTTCATTCAGATGATGTCAGCGCCTGCCATCCATTTTAAAGCCTTAACATTTTCAACAGTCATATATCATATCGTGCCATTTGTTTTAAAACCATTCACAGACTAAAAGGAGTATTTTCTCTTCACGGAGACAACTGCACACTTGTAACTTCTTCATCCTCTGAAAACCATAGAATAAAGTTGGCATTATCATCGGCAGTTAGCTGTCAAATACATTTAATGCTTTATCAGGAGAACTAAGAACAAAATTACTCTCCTCACTCCACATCAGGAAAGTAGATGTGGGTCCTCCACCACGTAAGGCATTAACGGTATTCTTTCTGTCAGAAATGTAAAAATCAGGAGACCAGAGAATGGAATAAATAATATTTTGATGTAAACAGACTATCAAGATGAGTGGAATGACCGTCTGGTCACCCGGGGGGTTTATTCAGTTAAAACTTCCACCCCTTAAAGACAATGGTGTGCAATCAATGCATATAGGGCCTTTCAGGCACGTTGCTAAGTGATACGCAGTGTCAACAGAAAAATGCCGGATGTACAGGGGACAGCTCCAGGCCCAAGAGAGATCAACACCCTCTGATGATATTTTAAACTTAATTCAGTGCCCGATGAAGATTGTGACAGGTTCCGTGGCCAGAGCAGAAAAGATGTTTGCACTTCAAAATCCGACTTCATAAAGTTGCTCTGCTGTGTGCAAAGAGCGTTTAATTTGGTAAGAAGTGAATCATGGCCCAAAGAGTAGGTGGTTCAAATAGGAAAAGGCACCCAGCAGGGGCGTCCTGAATATTCATTTCTTGCAAGGCACAGCAGTCATTTTACAATCTCGGCATCAGTACCAGAGCTGCTCATTTGTCTCAGATTGTCTATGCATTCGCTCATTTTTTCATCTCTGAAATCTGTCTTAGGAACAGCCCTGAAGCCGCGCGCAGCAGCTTCTTCAGAGAGTCTAAAGAAAGGGAAGAAGCTTGAATGGGATCGCATCGCCTCACACAACCATGAAAACCTACTTTGTGGGGCATTCTTGAAACCAGCCCAGAAGCTCTTCAGTTTTTGTGTTTATTTACCCATTTCTTTCTCTCCCTTCTCCCTCCCCTTGGTGGATTTTTATATTCAAATGCAAAAGATTTCTATGTGCACTAGAGATCCATTTATGCATTGGTTTAGAAGATCGTGCCATGATGCTGAGAAATGCAACGTTTTCATGAACAGATGTTTACAAATTCAGTCTTTGTACCAGGAAAAGCACACTCATCACAAAAGGCCTATTTTCCATAGTTGGAGGCAAAACCCTTTTGAAAAAGCCTCAGGTCCCTAAAGTCTAGGAAGTCAGATATATAGTGCCACAAAGCCACCAAACCTGTAAAATGTTTTCCTAACTAGACACTGGTGGATCCTGCATGCATGCCCTGGGTTGCTGCTGACAACAAACCCTTGCTTGCACAGGCCCTGAGAGCTGTGTAGATGAGAGGGTGGCGAAGGACACAATCAATGTATTCAGTTCAGGACTCTCTATTCACCTAGTGGAACACAGGCTTTTTAAGAGCCCAAGTCACATAATTTTCAGTGGGCAGGTCTGTCTTCTTTTGTCCTCAAGAGTTGGGTCTGTTTATTAAACCAATAAGAGCCCCAGAGCATTTTGTCTAGTGGGCTAAAAACTCCAAAAGCCGAGTATATTAATGTAGATTGAGAGGAGGGTGGGGGAGGGGCTGATGTATTGACATTTTTCTTCCTGTCTTATCCACAAAGCTAATTTTATAGGGTTGTTCCTGTCATGTTTAAGCTATAGGTAGTAAGGGGGGGATGGAAGGCAAATAAAACCACACAATAGCATTCCCAGGCCTTGTGTCTTTGCCTCACTGAGGGTGGTTCTCGCTCACAGAGGCATTAAGGCATTGTGAGGTAATGAAGAAACAGCATAGAAAAAAAGCAAACAAGTCACGACAGTAATTGCATTGAGACCACCTGCCACCATCCTCCTACTATAGGTGACTCCCCATACCAGGCAACAAAACTCAGGCAAATTTTTCCATAGTTTTAAAAGATGGAAAGATAGCATTTTGGGCCCTGGGTCAACAATGTGAATGGGCATCTTACAAAAGGGTTATGTACAGGCCATGGATATTTGTGGATTAATGATCAGGCCTAACTCACGACTGAGTCTCTTTCTCATCATTGGAGCGAAAACAAGTGAATTCTGAGTGCTAGACAAAAGGAATTTCACTTTTGTGAACTAGTTGTGAACTAGTTGTGAGGCCAAAAATAGTTATTGAAAGGCACGACATGTTTCGGTGTTAATTGAAGTTGTGAACAGAAAACTATTACAGTTTCTCTACAAATATGAAGAAGTATGAATGGATCGTAAAGTGTTCCTTAAATGCCTAATAAAATTAAATTTTAATTTCATTTATATTCTCTTTAAATTAATTGCAATAGCAATTTGCTTTTCATATCTCTTTTGAACTTGCCCAAACCATCACACAGGAATCAATGACAATGCTTTAGTTGTGTCTAGCCCCAGTACAACTGCTGAGCACTGTAGACTATTTTAGCAGGAATCTTATAGTTTGGATAATGCTCTAACTTGGGGACATAGCCCAGACTTCCACATTTTTTTGTAGGCTAAAGTATTTTCTGCACGATCATTTCTGACAAAAATCCTAGTTACTATAGTTTGTTTATCCGGTATAAACATGCTGCTGCTCTCCCACCTTGGAAGGAAGAAGTGTTGTCTACTTTTCCCCAGTAGTGGGGAAGTGAGTATTTGTGCTAAGCCATTCGCACACTTTCTCCTTGTCCCTCTTGTGGCCAATAAGTTACACTGATAAACCGTCTGTGAAAGCAAAGAAATCCGCAGCTGAGGTGGCAGAACAAACGTAACTAGGCCATACTGACAGGAGTCTAGGAGTTCAGAAGCTTTGCTGGCATGGGTGTTTCCTGGAAGAAACATTTGCTTAAGTCCAACAATTACAGCAGGTAAAACACTAGAGCATGTCATGAAACAACATATCCCAAAAGAAAACTGCCATGAAACAAGCCAAAAATAGGACTGTTAAAGGTTTTCTATGTAAATGCAGAGCCATGAGGACATACTAACTTATTAAACTGAAACTAAGCTAGTTATCTATTTCTAAAATTTCCCACTAATATACCACATGTGTGTGTGTACATATATATATATGTAACTTTTATTTGCATTTATTTTATGCAGAATTTACATAAGTTTTTGTTTCTTCAGTTCCTCTGGGTATCTTTATCTTCTATGCAACCTCCTCTTCTGGTTTAGGGACAAGCTGCTCTTTTCAGTAAGGATCATCTCACTGTGGCAGGGAAAGCTCACGTACGGGTTAACCTGACTACGGGCCCTCTGCCACAACCTGGGGCTTTGTTCATGCGCATGTACTCCATGACCAGAGAATCAACATCTAAACCTTTAAGTTCAGCATTCCACTCTGCAGTTTTAAGCATGTGCAGTAAAAATTCAGCACTCTTTTTGGGCCGCTGACCCTGTGTCCAGCCCCACTGTCTGGCCTGGGCACACCTACGAACTCTACCAGTGTAGTGACAAAACACACACTGCTTCTACAAAGTGACATCTTTCAGAAATTTGGTGGCTTTTCGGTATGCATACCCTTGATGGCCTGGGCAGTTTCACATGTGTTCTTAAAGTGAACACGAAAATTTGAACTTTCTGATTTGTATGATTTTGTAGGGTTTCCTGGGTTGAGTGAATAGGAATCAATTTTCTGAGATCACCTCAGGCTCCTTAGGGGAAGAGCTATACTTAACACACATTTGCTTTTTAATCTGCTTTCCCTTAGACAAGCTCATTGTAGATCTACAGTTCTCAACCCTGGCTGCACCTTAGAAATTAAAAAAATCTGCACGTGCCCAGGCCCCACCCTTGGAATTTGTTTTAATTGGTCAGGCGTAGAGCCCATGCCATGATAGTGTTGATGGTCCCCAGGTAAGTCCGGTGGGTAACATTCCCCTGATGAGCTAGGGTTGAGGGATACAAGCATATATAATTAATTGACTATAGTTGCAGATGGAATAGCAGAGTTTATGGGAGGAAAATCTAAAATTGCGGACAATCATCCATTAGTTTTTCTATGAATGGAGAAACAAAGTATATTATTCAATCTAAGCAGAAGACATCTTGGTTTAGCTCTAGGATTCCTAGTTGAACCCCACTGACTTACATGATTAGAGAGAGACCCACAGAAACTAGAAGGCAGGTACAGACATTTAGAAGAAGTACTGCCTCATTAGAGATTCAAAACACTGCAAAAATATAGATGAGGGGAGGTAGGACATCAGGAAAGACTTCCTGGAAGAGATAGCTCTTGAAATGGGTCTGGAGTGAAAAGATTCCTCGGAAGTAACTGTGAGGTGTAGGGAGCTGATAAAGGATGAACTGGGAATCCCTCTTCCAAAGCTCAGGGCTCTTTTCATGAAAAGGAGAATGTATTTCATCTTTTTTTTTTTTTTTTTAATTCTTCTCCTCTGCTTCTAGACTAGGAAAAGTAATATAAACTAACATTTACTATTTATAGTGTGCCAGACATTATTCTAAGAGCTTTTCACTTAAATTTTTTTTTTTTGCACTTAATTGTCAGAATATCTCTGTGAAGTAGGTATTGCAATCACCCCCATTTTACAGAGGGGTGAAATAATGCACTCAAAATCACACAGCAATTGAATGGTCATTGTCTTAACCTCTCTGCTCTTCTGCTTCTTTCAGATATTGTCATAGACTGAAGCTACCTTTTTACCAGCAGCTCAGAGCTCACTGGTGACAGATGCTGTTGTCTGGGAGCTGGCCTACCTACCTTCTAAAACCGGGATGCTCTGAAGTTGGAAAAACACTGCATACCCACCCAACTACAGTTCAGACAACATGCTGGGAGGTCCATGCTTTATCAGAGCTCCACTGAGCACAGATAAGTAGCAAAGCCCACAGCCTCTGCCCTGACAGCTGCAGCCAGAGCAAGAGAAGCCTGACCTGCTATTTTCTCTGACCACCCCATCTCACCTTGCACAAGATCATACAGAAGAAGCTCCTTTCACAACTTTTTAAAAAAATTATAGAGGTATAGATGATATTACTTTCCTTCTCTTTTGAAACTCTCTCAAGCAAGTAGTTATAAAGGTTTGAAAACTGAGTGGTCTTGCCTAAGAAATCCAGACAAAGAGCATTTAGTAAATGTTTTAAGAATGCCCCAAAGAGGGAAGCCTGGTTGGCTCAGTGGGTTAAAGCCTCTGCCTTCGGCTTGGGTCGTGAGGTCGTGATCTCAGGGTCCTGGGATCGAGCCCCATATCAGGGTCTCTGCTCAGCAGGGATCCTGCTTCCCCCTTTCTCTCTCTGCCTGCCTCTCTGCCTACTTGTGATCTCTGTCTGTAAATAAATAAATAAGACCTTTAAAAAAAAAAAAAGGGAAAAAGAATGCCCCAGAGAATGGGTATGGTATAAGCCAGTGAAATCAATTTTTGCCTCTTTTCACTAAGACCAGTTAATTGAATACTTACTGAATACCAACCATACACACGGTTTCTAAGTAAGAAGAGAGCACAACTACAAAAGCTACCAAACAAAAGGCGAAGTGAGAAGTATCACAGGGAAAGTCCCAAAATGCTATGGCCATTTGGAGGTAGATGAGAGGGAAGCAGGGATCCTATATGGCTTCCTGGAGGAGGTGGTGCCTATTATAGTCCCAGAATCTGAAGGATGGCAATAAAAGCTGTGGGAGGAGTGAAGGGCAGTGAATTCTGCTAAGAGGAGAGATCTGAAATTGCTCCTGGTTGCAAGTCTTAAAGTTGAGGGCCCTCAGGCTGCACGTGAAGCCCAAGAAGAACAAAGAAAATGTTTGCTGCCAACTTCTAAACCTGCACAAGCAGCAGAGTCGGGGGCAGGGAAGCTCTAAGGTCGTTCATACAAAGTAGCCAATTTACAGTTATGGTTACACTGAAGTCAATTAAAGTGTTTTATTAGCAGGAATTTGAATCTTTTACCTTCATTAACATTTAACAGCAAATGGGAGAAAAAAGGTAAATAAAATATTATCTGGCTTTTTAAAGGTCATTTCAGACTGAGCATTATAAAATGTGAGCTGGGGAAGGGTGGGGATGGCCCTTTGTGTGGATTTAGTACATGGGGCCCCCAATACCTATAGATCTCTGGAGAGATCTCATAGCACCAGCAGCAGGAGAACATCTCTTGGCAGGTGAGGTTCTCCAAAGTGCATTCATTAGAGGCAGTACATTTGGTGCAGGAGGAGGGAACAGGGAGACCTGACATGTGAGAATGAATATTTTGCTTCAAATCTCAGGTTGTAAATGATTTGGGATAGGCAGTTCTTAATAATTACTCCCATGATCAACATCTGCTTTTTAACAACCCTAGGCTAGCAACCCAAATTGATTAAATGACATACCTAATCATTCCCCCAAAGGAAGAAGCACAAAGCAAGCCCTGTACCCAGGTCTCAAAGAATCTGCCAGAGGGCCTTGGGGGAAGCCCCATCACAGGAGGAAGGCTATGTTCGTGCCCCAGGTACTCTGTGGATCTTTTATAGTAAAGCCTGCTGTTATTGGAAGCCAGAAGCAGAAACATACTTTGGCAAGAATATAAATGTTCAACCTGAAAAGAAACTCCTTTTATAATTTTTCAAAATGTAGAGCCATGAGCAATTAGAGAGCCATCCAAGAGCTGTGCAGTGAAATTTTCAACCCAACCTGTCATCCTTGGAGATGATAAGACCTAATGTGTCTTATCATCAAGCATCATCTGACCCTGGGAAGACCCCAAGAAGCCAAGAATTTCCCACCGTTGGAGAAAGAACTTCCTTGAAATTCTTTATCAGAATGGATAGACTAGAAGGAGAAGACCCACTCCTTCCATGATGGGGTTTCTGAAGATTTCAAGGTTTTAATGATGGCTGTCCTCCTTAACCGAGGTGAAGGAATGGGTGGAGAGAGATACAAAACTTTTGCAGATGAAAAGTTTCCGTTTTGAAGTAGTAATAAAAAGCACGGTCTTACTCAAATGAGTAAGCTACTGGGTTAAATCTCCTTTCGCTGCCTTCATCATTAGGCCATTTGAATTTACTACATCTGAAAATAGGGGAGAAATGAAATCACAGCAAAATAAATATTTCCTAATTTTAAATACATATTGCTAATCATAGTGATTGTGTTCCGAGCACAGTGCAAATATATAAATACAAAGAATAAAATTGGAAGGAAAAAAGGTTATTTACATACATAAATATAAATCAAAAATCCGATTTTAATGTGCTAAAAGCATCTGGTCTAGTTCTCTAAATGTCAAAGGCTACTGATCGCTGTCTCTCCAGCACTACCCCAATTAACAGCTGAGGAGACGGCCTTTCATTTCTCCAAATCTGAAGGTAAATATCATGGACTTCAGTGCAAAAAATGATGAGGACCTTTTCCTGTTCCATTTAACAACTTTATTTTGCATTCTATCTAGCAAAGCAATATAAAAAGGCTTCTGGAAGGAAGTGGCAAACCAGAGCTCTAAATAGCCTCCCCTATAAGCTCTTCCCACTTCATTCCATTTCCTTTTCTTGTTGTATAGGATACACTAGTACCTTCTCACCCACCCAAGAAGTCTGGAGATATCATTGAGCCTGAAATATCTTCAGCACCAAGGTGTACAAAGCCACAGTAAGGCATGGGGAGACTGGGAACATTTTCTATGTCATGAAGAAAAGCCAACGTTCTCTATGATGCATGTAGACACAGGTGTTATTATCCAAAAAATTTTTCATATTGGGTGCCTTATAATAACCTCCTTTTAAAAAATTATATTGAACATACCAGAAATCAGACACCGTGTTTTTGCCTTAGTGAATGCCAGCCCACTTCAGTCCTACCAGAATGGTGTGGAATGCGTGTTTTTTTCTCAAATGCAGAGGATGAAGCTGAGTTCAGAGACTGAATGCAGTCTGCTCTGGCCACTGTTTAACCAGTTTATAGGGTCTTCCAATCAATTTTTTCTCTCATGAAGGTAATTTGGAACTGAATAAATGAAATGACCATTTATTCCTACCAACATAACAATGCTTTCTTACCCACTCTGGGTGAGTAACATGGACTCATTGAGAGCCAGCTCCAGAAGGGACCCTGAAGACTTGGGAGCTTCCCTCAAGGAAATGCTGAATGGGGCCAGAGGTTGGCCTAACAATGACTAGGGGTTCTGTTGTTCCCCAGTCCAGGGCCTGTCACATGGCAGTGAAGAACTGCACCGCCCCACCGAGAAATACTGGCCTCTCTACTTTGACTGGTGAAGAAAACTAAGGCTCATAGCTAAATCTTAGGAGTCAAGCTCTCAACTCCCAGTTCAGAGACAGACACTGTGTTTTCATTTGAGAAACAGAGAAGAACTAGATTAGAAATATATAGATATCGTATGTTGTTTCTGCTTTCCTGCACAACCCACCTCAGTTAACTAGCTCTGCAAAGGCCGATGGCTGTCCCCTGAATCTCTGCCTTCCTCTTTAGGCAAATACAATAAGCCCCTTGCAGTAATTCACACATTTCTTTTCCTGTCCTCTCAGGTAAGGAGTTCCTCCCTGCTGCTTGAATTCAGGAGGAAACTTCAAATTATTCAAGGAAGATGTTCTGATTCAACCAGCACCTACTAGATGCTTCATATATGCCAGGCATTGAGATTGGTACTTGTCAATATATTATTTCATTTAACTGTAACTCAATGCTATAACATGGGTACTAAGTCCATTTTACAGGTTAAAAAGCTGAGGGGGGTGGCGCCTGGGTGGCTCGGTGGGTTGAACCTGTGCCTTTGGCTCAGGTCATGGTCTCAGGGTGCTGGGATCGAGCCCTGCATTGGGCTCCCTGCTCAGTGGGAAGCCTGCTTCTCCCTCTCCTACTCCTCCTGCTTCTGTTCCCTTTCTCACTGTGTCTCTCTCTGTCAAAAAAATAAATAAAAATCATTAAAAAAATAAAAAAATTTAAAAAACTGAGGCTTGGTGGTTTATGTAAATTTCTCAAGAGCTCATGCCTAGTAGCTGACTTAACGTCAGACCTAGGTGTCTCATCTACCACCCATCTACCATCACTCAGTTCCCTCTCCCACTCGGTTCCATCACATCTTGGCATCATTCCCCTCCTCCTCAGAGAAAAGATAATCACAGGAAGTACCTTTCAAAGGTTAAGATTGTATCAGGTAGTTGAGTTCTCAAGAGATGTGAGTAAAAGAAAGAATCATTGAGACAGAATTTCTAAGAACTCTGGCCACATTTCTAGGTGAAAATGGCAGACTTATATGTATACACATGTTATTCATTTGCCAAAGAACAGAAACATATCCATGGTGAACTGAAAGCTCCTGATAGTTGGGCACAGAGGGGGGAAAAAAATCAATGATGAAAGCTCATAGCCATTTACAAAAACATAACTTCATGCACACATGCAAACACACACATGGTATAAGTACACTGAAATGGTAACCTGTGAAAGCATGCTAGGGAATCAGAATGGGGAATAGAAGAATAAATAAAATAAGAGAACTAGGATTAACTTTGTGATCTACTCTTAACATTTTTTAAAGTTCATGGCAATTTAAAGTCTATGAAAAAGACTGCCGAAGGACATTAATAAAATTTCCAAACCCAGTGAGATGTGATTGTAGGTATGAAATTACCAAGAAGATGGAGAGAAGATGAACTTGCTAAAAGGGGGGTCCTCCTTAGGAATTTCATAATTATGGGCTCTTGCTGTTCAGTAATTGCAAGAAAACAGCCTGGCTCCAGCCCCCTTGCCTGCTGGGAGGGCAAGACAGAATTATGGACTCACATGAAGGACAGACACTGGTGGATGGCACCCATCAGAGTGCATGATAACAGGTCTGAGGATCCAGGTCAGGGACGGCAACCCCAATTTAGGCTGCATGCAATTAAAAGGTATGCATGGAGTAGAAACTGACCCCCACACCTTGGGCATGTCAGAGGCTGCTTATTTGAGACAAAATTCTTTACTGTTTTTCCTTTGTTCCTTTGTTTTTAAAATAATGTACCAAAATCATGTAACTTGACAAAGTAAAAAATAAATACTCTATCATCTAGCCAGTGTTTAAAGAGCACAGGTTTTTAGTGACTGTGTAGTGAGAGCATACACACACACACACACACACACACACACACACACACAGAGGCAGAACAAATACTCTGAGGAATAAAAATATGAATTTGAGGGCAAATGAGGCATGAAACATATTGGCCAATAAACAACACAGAAGAAGGTCATATTAAATTTTTAAAAAATCTAACCAGACTGAGAAGCATTTGAGCCAGAATACACACGAAGACAAGACTTTCAAGGAAGCTGCATTTTCTAACAAGTACAGAGGATTGGTGTTCTTTTATTTGTTGTAACTAAGACATAAAGAGGCCCAGGATCTTACTGGACTGTGATTTTGAAGGTGAGACTGTGAAGGTTTAACAAATCTAAAAACACATCAATGACCGAACACGAAAAAATAAAATATGCCTAAAATATTCCTGTACTCACAGCTCTTTTTCGAAAAATGCCTCGTCCAGGAGGCCTTTATGTTCATAAAGTCCTTTTTAGTCCACAAGGCTCCTTCAGAACCATTTTGCAAGGTGGAAAGGACAGGTAGTATTTGCTGGATGAGGAAATCAGAACAGAAAGTTCAGGTGCTTTTCTCGAGCTCTTATGGCCAGAGATAGTCTAGTCCAACTAGGATCTGACATGTCAGATCTGCCACGTCCTCCTAATGTGGTACAGCTCTGCCAATGTGCCAGTCCTGAGGTTTCAAATAGCCAGTATGAAACGTGCACTGTTTGCCCCCTGCTGCTCTTTTCTGCAAAGCTGATTTCAGGAGGCCGCTTTGTACCAACACATCACATATCAACCATCCCTTTCTCAAGGGAGGCAGGGTGGTATGGTGGCTGAGAGCTAGACAGACTTGGGTGCAAATCCTAAACTCTATGAGATACCTGCTACGGGGCTTTGGAATGTTGCTGGCCTCTGTAAAACTGAGTTTTCTCTCCAGAAGTGATGATAATTATTGTCTTCCCAAACCCTAAGCATTAAAAAGGCCTTGGCCAACAGTAACTAGTATTACAATTTCTCCTCCACAGTATGCAAAGGTAAAGAAGGAGAAGCATAAACTTTCAGGGCATGATCAGAAGAGGTCGTGCACAGGGCAGCCTGGGGCTTCCTAGTCAAGTCTCAAATAGAACCTCAAACAGGAGGACCTAGGAATGCAGACTTTTCTGTGCATGGAATTTATCACAACCAAAAGAACAATGAGAATAGATGTCTTAGAGAATCTTTCTCCCCACCCCCGACCCACCACATGCACACCCAGAAGCATTGCGGGTCGAAAGAAAACGGATTCTTTCAAGATTCCCAGACCAGTCTGTGCAAAGTGAAAAGGTTTCCAGCCCCTGTCGGTTCTGAGAAATACCTGAGCCTTGCAAGGCTAAGGTCACCTGAAGCTCCTCGGGGGGCTCTCTGTCTGCACTAATTAGAGAAGGCAATATTGTTTGAAAGCATTCCCTTCATCTGTCTTCCAACCTCTCTTTGCTCCAGGATTTGGGTGTTCGCAGGCTCAGGCCACGTAGCCTGCCCGCCCTTCAAAGGCGGGGAATAAACACAAGCTCACCAAACAGGTGGTGATGAGAGACGTGCCCAGACTGCCTTGGCCGTTCCGCTATGCACCTTCACTTTCATTATCTTCATCATTTGTCAAGCAGAGGCAGGCTGGTGAGCTAGGCCTTCCAAACCTTCAAAAGGAAATATTGACTAAACGACCATGCTGCTGCTTCCATGACCTCCTCTTTACCTGCTAGATACCCACAGGGACTTGCATTCTCAAAAGACAGAGTCATCGTTAAACTTTGCTCACTGACATCCAGAGGCCCAAGGGAGAGCAAGAGAAATGAAAGGCCAGTCTTAAAGGAGTTATGAACTACACCAAGAAACTGGAAAATGCAAAATTAACTTTCAAGGGTAAGAACATATAGGCAGGATCAATTCACTCTAGTCTTTATGATGAGGAAGGAGTACAAAATTCCCCAAGAATTTGGCTCATAACCTCACTTCTTTGGAGAGCTCAAGTCTTCTCTATAAATCCACAAAACTCCTCTTCTTAGAATTTTAGGAAAAGAATCCCTAAGTTGAGAAAGGGACAAAATGAAGTTTTTACATTGTTGGCTCAGCTAATAGGCCTGTTGAAGTAGAAAACAGTTTTTGAGTGGAGCGAGGAAGAGATAAGAAGGAAGTAAAAGGGTTGGAGTGGGAGGGAAGGTGGTGTTTTGTTTTTGTACTTCCATAGTGGGAGAGGGCTGATCAGAAGTTGGAAGGTACATGTTCTGGTGCCATGGAAAACAAATTTTGCCCCTGGTTGTTTCCACAAAGTGCCCATAAACCTGAGCTCCCATCTCAAAGTGGATCACAAGCCAGAATACTAAGACCTGAGCAGAGTTTAGGCCTCCTAACCCCATTCATTCTTCTTCCTGGACTTCTTCAACTCTCTTCCAGAAGTTTCCTGGAGAAGTTTCCTCTCCTAGCCACTCTCTTAACCACACTACTCCCATCCCCAAGTCACCTCAACATATGCCCCTCCTTGAGGAACAGAACTATAACTGGTTCCAAAACTGTTTCTGTCCCCAGATAAGATAGGACTGAGGCAGAATATGAGCTTCCTACATGTATAGATATTCCAGCACAGTGATTGTATTTAGGTTTTTTTTCCCTAACAGTAAAAGTTTCATTTATCTTTTAAAGGTAACCTTGACAGGTCTACTCAAATAAATGAATATTTCCCTCTTAACAAATGTATCTCCCCACATCCCATTTGCATGATCATCCCATCTAAAAAATACAGAGGCTAACATGATTTTGATGCTAACCATCACTGAGAAACTCTCAGGGCTTCCTTGCCCCCAACCCCGGAGGGGTGTGGATAGGCATCTTTTTTTTTTTTTTTTTTTTAAAGATTTTATTTAATTATTTGACAGAGAGAGAGTGAGAAAGAGCATGAGAGGGGAGAAAGTCAGAGGGAGAAGCAGGCTCCCCATGGAGCTTGGAGCCTGATGTGGGACTCGATCCTGGGACTCCGAGATCATGACCTGAGCCAAAAGCAGTTGCCCAACCAACTGAGCTACCCAGACGCCCTGTGAATAGGCATCTTCTTGTTCCTCACAAATTGGTCTCTAGCCTGAATGAGAAATGCAGGAAAGCACGGAAGTGTAAAGGCATGGCATGCTGGCGGAAGACTGGACTGTTTCTATTCAGCTGGAGCTCAGAGAAGGACTAAGAGGAGCAGCACAAGATGAGGTCAGGAAAGAAAGAGAAGTTCATATCAGGAGGGTCTCCACACATTTTCTTTCCTATAATAGGGTGCCATCTAAGATATTTAAGGAGGTAATACATGGGATTCATATTTCAGTTCTGTGATAGTATGTTGAGATCCTAGAGAAAGGAGAACCTAAAGACAGAAGGAGGAGACACTCCCTCATTCATGAAGCAAACACGGAATGCTGGCAATATGCCAGGCACCGCGAGTCCAGTGATGAATGAAGCCAACATCATGACTATCCTGGAGCTTTCAGTCTAACAGCATGTGGGGATGGCAGTGGATGGCACTAGAGGTCCCAGAGGCATTTATGATGTGCGTAGGGAATGTTCCCAACACAGTGAATTTGAGATGTTTGTGAAACAGCTACATGGGTAGGTACAAGGAGGCCTAAAGTCCATACGTATTCCTACAAGTTTAAACAGTTTAAACAGGAATAGAATTTCTAAAAGTCATTTCATAAACAGGAATAGAATTTCTAAAAGTCATTTCATCTGAAGAAAGTCTACCTTCCTAATCATCATCTGTGGGTTTCTATTCAGAAGAGAACATTTCCCTTGAAGTCTTCCTTGTCAAACTGAGAGGTGAGTAACTCGCCCAAGTAATAGTGCAATTAAGTAGCAAAGCCCCAGGGTTAAACCCGGGCCTGTGGGGCTAGGGTCTGCCCTCCAAGAGCTGGGTACAGAATAAAAGGTCTGCAGCACAAGCCCCAGGCCTGAATTCCAACTGCAGGACTCAGGCTCTACTCCCCTTTTCTGCACAGAAGTTGATTATTGTTGCCCAATGTTGTACAAAAGTCAAGGGAGATCAGACACAAAAGACCTGAAACCAACTTCTTGGTTGGTTGGTCTTCCTCTTCTATAAAAGAAACCTTGACCATCAAACCACTAGCCATCTTTTCTACATGCCTTCTGGAGGCCAAAAACCCCTCACCTACAGAAACCAGCTCTGCTTAATTACCATTTCTTTCAGTGACATTTACACATTTTATTCCACCCTCTCTAATTCAGCAGACCCTTCATCTCACCCCCATTCTGTTCTCAGAGTTTGCTAATTCTTAGCAAAAATAACAGATTTACTGCTTCAGTTCCCACAATGCACACGTATTTATTAGGTCCTGCCTTAAAGCAAATTCAAACATCTTCTATGATCATTTTTTCCAAGTGTCAGAGATCTGGCACTCCAACTTCGGGATGACTCTTAACATATAGTCTACCATCTGGAGCTGGCTACCCGTAAGTTGTAATATTTCAGTGCCTTCCAGGTACTCTATATGACCTGCTAATTATCTGTCAAAATGTAGGCATCAGACACAAATCAAATAGGTGAAAAGAACTTGATCTAATCTCTGTTTTTTTCCAGTTTCTGAGTCTCTGAATACCACATACATCAAGCCTATGTCTTGCTCTGGGACAGCACATACTTTAATGCATTCCCCAAAGCCCACAATTCTCTGCAAAGAACTGTTTCCTTTTCTGCAGAGATTAATAAGCTGATTCTCTTTCCTTGCCTGAAAATGTCTGAACAATGTAGAGCTGACCCAGCCCCCTCCTTTCCAGAGGGCATGTTGCAATGCCATGATATGAAGGTCTCTAGAACTTGAGCATAGCACTCTGCCCAAGGGGAGAAAACTCAGGCTTAGAGGCAATTCTTGACAAGGCTATCTGATTTAATTTGTCCTCTCCTTTGTAGACAAATGTGCAAGGAGACAAGAACCACCATAGCATTTAGCTTTTATTTTCCTTCCTGAAGTCTAGGAAGGAGTCCTAAACTTTTGATAAGCAAACCAACCTCAAATATGTGGGAGATACCTACTCATAAATTCATTAAACCAGTATTTATTGAGCACTTACTATGTACCAGGTCCTGTGCTAAATAGAGGGCAAATAAAAAACACGATATTCTACGGTGACTAACATGAATTCCTGAAGATTTTATATGCTATCGATGGCCTTTGTTTGATAGGTGTTTGGTGTATAGAACCATAATCCTCAATATTAAAAGGAGCTCAGCAAGTTTTTAAAAAATGTACTCTCTTACACTCCACAGAGCTTTAGGAGGACAGGGATTTTCATCTGTACTATTTGGGTTGTATCCCTAGCATCTGAACAGTGTCTGAAACATATTAAGTACTCAATAAATATTTACTGAACAAATGAATGATGCTCTTTCCCCACAGAGAAGGCAATTATATTCCCTTAACTAAATACATACTTGGGGAATACTAGCACCATCTTCTAACCAACAAACTTAGGAGTACATCTACTTTGTAGTCATTGGAAAAGATGCTGTACATAAATCGTCAGTGACATAAACAAATGACTGTGATATCTAGTTGTGTGGAAAAGCATGTTACAAAGCAATACATTCAGTGTAAGCCCATTTTTAAGCCAAAATGTGAATTATGGCTCTTCTGGGTGATGGGCTTTGGGACAGTTCTTATTTTTCTTCTCTGTATTTTCAGTATTATCTAAATTCCCTGCAATGCACTTTTAAAAACACTACTCTAAAAGAAAGTTCATAAACCAAATTTTGATTTGATTTTATCTTCAGTTTGCATTTAGAATCTACTCAAGGCCTTCCCTCTAGCTAGAAATTGCAAAAACTCTATTGTAGGAGACAAGACAGGATGATGAGGTTTCTAATAGAGGCTGATAGTTCATACCAAGCCGAGAGAGAAGAGTGGTGGCCCGAAGAACCATCAGATAATGACCAATCAGTGCCCTGTGTCAAAGAGCTAATTATGTCAGTTATAACTCTGGGAAGGCCACCTACACAGATAGGAAAGGTATGAGCACAGAAAAGACAATACTCCAAAAATGAAGAGGAATCTTCTTGAAATCCAAGAGAATAATGCCACCAAAATCCTTTTGACAGTAATCAGCTAGATTTCTTTGGTTTCCCCAAACAGACTTTTCCTAAACAAGATCAGGAATGTAAAGCCACTTTTTTTTTTTTTAATTGCTATTCTCTCTCATTTTTTCTCCTCTTTCTCACCTAGGAAAAGGGTTAACTAAGATTTCAAAGCTAGCCTAGCTGCGGCTTCTCTGCAGCTTGGCAGCTGTTGGATTTGGTGTTTGAGTGCCAGTTATTTGCTCTGCCTGAAATGTGTTAGGATAATCACCCACTGAAGGATTTCATCACATTACATTTCCCCAGAAGCCTTTGTCTAACAAGGTAATTTATGACCTGTTCAGGAATCTGGTCTTTACAAAACAATAAATTCACACTTGCACTGGACTTCAAAGCTGCCATTATGAGCCTTGGTAGCAGAAGGCATCCTGTAGCTCAGAGCTAGATCAACAGATAAGTGAGTCTATAATGTTCTCTTTCAGGCAGGCTGCAAAGGGGACAAGGCTGACAGCCACTGCAGCAGCATTTGGCTATTCTTGCAAAATCTGACCTTCTTGATGACGTTAAAACCATTTCACCCATCTATGAATGTCAGATCTATAGGATTTAGGAGGTTGACAAGGAGCCAGGTGTTTTCATGGGCCAGGCAACTAACTACTCCTGCCCTTGGTAAGATCTTGCTGGAAAGCTAACAGCAGCCCAGTCCTCCAACCCTGTAGCCAGCCCAAGCCCAAAAGCCATTTTCTGGAAAGTGAGGTCATAACCTAATTGTTCCAACATTTCAACAGGTCCTTGAAGCCAAGGGCATTCTTTCTTTTTTTGAAGAATAGTTAACATACAACGTTACATTAGTTTCAGGTATATAATATAGAGATTCAACAATTCTATCTATTCCTCAGTGCTCATCAAGATGAGTAGACTCTTAAACCCCATCACCTCTTTCATCCATCTCTCCACCCACTCCACTCTGGTAACCACCAGTTTGTTCTCCGCGTTGAAGAGTCTGGTTTATTTTGTTCGTTTTTCTCTCTTTTTTGTCTTTTTCTTGCTTCATTTATTTTGTTTCTTAAATTCCACATGAGTGAAGTCCAATGGTATTTGTCTTTCTCTGACAGACTCATTTCACTTAGCATTATAACCTCTAGGTCCATAAATGTTTCATTCTTTTTATGGCTGAGTAATAGTCCATTGTGTATATATACACACCACATCTTCTTTATCCACTCCTCTATACATGGACACTTCTGTTGCTTCCCTATCTTGGTTATTGTAAATAATGCTGCAACAAAAATAGAGGTAAGCGACATCGTGCCCATGCACAAATCCTGCATAAATCATATGCCAGGTTTTTCAGAGTGTGGCGTGCATCCTGCTTACACAAGAATCACCTCAGATGTTGGTTTAAAAAACACAGGTGCCTGGACCCACTTTGGACCTTTTATATCAACTCTCAGCAGCTGGGCCTCAGAACGGGCATTTTTAACAGTCCACGTTGATTCTTATTTAACACTAAAATTTAACAAACACTGGGGAGGATGAAAGTAGATCAAACTAGGAGTTTAAGCCTGGGGTCTTGGGATGATCAAGATCCAGATTCAAATCTGGAAGCCACAATTTATTAGCTGTGTGACCTTGGACAAGTGTCTGAATCTTAATGAAATGTGGTTTACTCGTATATGAAAGGAAAGAAATGTCTCCTAGTTTTGTAGTAAGGAGTAGCTTCTGGCTTTGAAGATACACCATGCCTTCCCCTTCAGACTTCTTACGGTTCTCTTTCTTGTGTCTGGACCTCTGCCTACAGCTACCCTGTTGCAGTTTGCTCAGACATAGTAAGCTATGATTATGTTTAGGTTTATCTTCCCAGCATCTCCCCATATTACAGTTCCCATTAAAATACAGGTCTTCTGTTTAAGACACAGGATGCGTCATGCAGCTATACTATTTTCATTTCTTTTTCCACTTTTTAAGCAGAATCCATTTTTCCAATGCTATCTTTCACAGAACTTTAATTCATTAATCAGATTTTTTTTTTTTTTTTGCAAAGTTCACACTTAAAGCAGTAGCTCTAAAGGACAGTGGGGAAGGCTTCAATTTGGAGTCCACTTGCCCCTCCACTCCGCCTCAAAGCCCCCTGAAGTCCCCAGCTAGGAAAAGTATGTCTGGGGCTGGAGGGAGAGGTGGGAAGAAGAGAGTGAGGGGTCACATGGCGCCAAGATGACACAGAAGCTGGTGGCATCAGTACCCACACTGGGTGCACAGGACAGGTACCAAGTTTGCAGAGAGAATGGAAGAAGCTCTGTTCCTGATATATTGAGTTTGAGGTAATACATGGCAACCAGATAAGGACACTTAGCAAGGTACATGGAAATTCCGACCCAGAACGAGAGGCAGAGGTCCAAGCATAGATATAGAGACACTTCTTACTTCTAACTCAGTGGTTCCCAAACATGGCTACACTTTGGGAATCACCTGGGAGCTTTAAAAAGAATTCATGCCTAGGTCCCACCTCCAGAGATTCTGATGAAATTGATCTGGATTGTGGCTGGATATTCAGGAATTTTAATCTCCCAGGTGATTCCAGTGTTCAGCTAACTTTGGGAATCACTATTCTTAGTGAAAAAAAAAAAAAAAGATTTTGTCCTCATTTATGCACAACTGTGCAGTTGTATGAAGCCTTATTCAACATCCACACCCTTGGAATTATATTTAAAAAGGCAGAGATCCAAGTGTTAATTACCATTTGTACAGCTGACCCTTGAATAGGGAGGTTGGGGCCGTCAACACTTCCCTCCCCCATGCAATCAAAAATCTGAATATAAAAAAAAATCTGAATATAACTTTTGACACCCCCAACACTTTACTACAGCCTACTGTTGATCAAAAGCTTTACCGATAACATAAACAGTCCATTAACATATATTTTGTATGTTGTATGTATTGTATACTGCATTCTTACAACAAAGAGAAAAAAGTTAACAAGGAGAAAATACATTTGCAGTATTATATGTGTATTTATTGAAAAAAATCTGCATGTAAGTGGATCTGCATAGTTCAAAGCCCTGTTGTTCCAGGGTCAGCTGTATTAGTTTCCTGAGGCTGTTGCAACAAATTATCACAAATTTGGTGTCTCAAAACAACAGGAATTTATTCTCACACTTTGAAAGTCTGAAATCAGTATCACTGGGTGGAAATCAAGGTGACACCAAGGCTGTACTCTCTCGAGTGCCTCAGGAGAAGAATCTGTTCTTTACCCCTTCCAACTTCTGGTGGCTGCTAATATTTTTGGCTTCCTTGTTGATCACATCCTTTCAATCTCTACCTCTGTGATCACACTGCCTTCTTTTCTTCCGTCTGTAAATCTCTCTCTGTTTCTAATAAGGAAATATAGGGTTGCATTCAGAATCCACCTGGAAAATTCAGGATAATCTCCTGATCTCAAGATCCTTAACTTAATCACATCTGCAATGTCCTTTTTACCATATGCAGTAATGTTCACAGGTTCCAGGGATTAGGACCCGGTATCTTTGAGGGACTATTTAATCTACCAAGGTCAGCCCTCAAGGATTCACATCCCTCCCACATGCAAAATAAATCCACCCCCATCTTAATAGCCTCTAAAATCTCAACCCATTATGGTATCAGCTCATATCCAAAATCACAACTTGGTGTGAGTCCCAGCTCTGTCATTTACTACCTGGTGAACCTGGCATCATATTTGGCTTGCCTGAGCCTCAGTTTCCTCCCACGTGGAATGGAGATAGTGATAGCACCAATTTCATCGAGGTTTATATAGGTTAAATAAGATAAATTCTGTAAAATATTATTTTGAACTGGGCTCACTGTTAGCAGATGAAAAATATTGGCAATTGTCTTAGTCTGTTCAGGCGACCACAAACAAAGTACCAAAGACTCAGTGACTTATAAGTGACAGAACTTATTACTCACAGTTCTGGAGGCTGAAAAAGCAAGATCAGGGTGCCATCATGGTTAGGTTCTAGTGGGAGCCTTCTTCCAGGGTCCAGATGGCTTGCTGTGTTCTGACATGGCAGAAAGAGAGCTCTCTGGAGTTCCTTTTATAAAGGCATTATTCCCATTGCAGTGGGCTCTACCCTCAAGACTTAAATCACCGCCCAAAGACCCCACCTCCTAAAGCCATCACTATGGGGGTTAGTATTTCAACATATCAATTTTGAGGGGCCACAAACATGAAGCCCGTTGCAGTAATGATGATCAATAATGGCAAACCTTACAAATGTTATGCCAAGAACTGAGGTCCACAACAAGTTATTTGAGGAGCTGCTGCTGGGTTTGTAACTCATAACACTAATAACAGCTAAAGATTATGTAGCTCTTTCTGTCAGGCACTATTCTAAGTGTTTTACAGATATTGACTCATCTGGCTTTCGGAAATAGCACTCTGAGGTAGATAATATTATTATTCCTATGTTATAGATGGAAACACTGTTTAATCCCAGGTCACACAGCTAATAAGTGGGGGAGCCAAGAATTAAATCCAGGCAGACTAGCTCCACTGTCCTTGCTTATAGCCACTACATCATCTCAGTTTTCACTAAAAAAGGGGGAATATGTGGCACAGCAACCTGTCCAGTTTAAAGATAACTTCTGTGATTTTTGGCTAGTGGATTTCTAAGGCTCATCCCAGCTTCAGCATTCTAAGCACAGCCAAGGAGAAATTTCTGACTTCCCAGTTTGTTCCTGGATAGGAGAAATTCAGACTTCAGTGGCTCCAGCTGTCAACCCCCTGTTGCCTTTGGGCAAAGGAACACCCTGATGAGCCCCCGAGTTAACACTGGCACTAACCACCTGGCTGCCAGATTAGTGAGAGCTCATGAACAGAAATCAAGAGAGTCTGGGGTTCCCATCCAGGCCATTTCTTTGAACAGGCTGCAGCTGCCTCTGAGGTTGTTCTTTGGCCAGGATGTGGTTGCAAAGTTCACACTTAAATGTCTACTTAAGAGGATTTAAAAGAAACAACAACAGAAGCAGGTGGAGTAGAAGTGACCTAGTCACCTTTTGCCCTTAGTGCTGCATCAACAGCTGGGAAGAACAGGGCAAGCCAGCAATGCTGGGTCATAAAGCTCTGTAACTCCCAGCCGGTGGTGGCTTTGAACAGAGTGCCTACCAGGGATTCTGCTCTGTCGCAAAGTGATCCACAATGAGGGAGAGAACTGCAGCTGGGACTCAGAGCAGACGTGGATGGGAGCAGTTAATGTAAGTAGTTGGAAATCACCAACAAGGGTGATTTGACCACTTCATTGCCAAACTGAGGAGGTCTCTTCAGAGCCCAGTTTGAGCATGTTGCTTTTGGGGGTCTCGGGTTTGATGAGGGGCAGCAAGTTTTGCAGAGAAAAATTAGCTGCCTACAACACTGGTTTTCTTCTTCCATGAACAAAGCAGTTCAACTGCCCATCTTAGTTGCTTTATTAAGTTTATATCCTTAGTTTATTTATTAAGTTTATATCCTAAACTACCCTTCATGGGAAAGTGCAGTCATAAGAACAAATATAAATGGCAAGGGAAGGAGACTTGTAGGGGCAGATAATTTAGTGATCCTCCTGGTTCAAAACTAGGAATATGTAGGCATGCCTGGGTGGCTCAGTTGGTTAAGCATCTGCCTTCTGCTCAGGTCATGATTCCAGGATCCTGGGATGGAGTCTCGGGATCAAGACCCACAACAAGGCCCACATCAGGCTCCCTGCTCAACAGGGAGTCTGCTTCTCCCTCGGCCCCTCACCCTGCTCTTGTTCTCTCCCTCACTTGCTCACTCTCTCTTTCAAATAAATAAAAATCTTTTTAGGGGCGCCTGGGTGGCTCAGTGGGTTAAAGCCTCTGCCTTTGGCTCAGGTCATGATCCCAAGGTCCTGGGATTGAGCCCTACGTCGGGCTCTCTGCTCTGCAGGGAGTCTGCTTTCTCCTCTCTCTCTGCCTGCCTCTCTGCCTACTTGTGATCTCTGCCTGTGAAATAAATAAATAAATCTTAAAAAAAATTTTTTTAAATATTAAAAAAATCTTTTAAAAAATCAGGAATATTTAGATTTGAAAAGAAAATATCATGTCATCTATTTTGATATAAATTCAAATGACATATTCCTTAGTGACCCTGCCCCTCCCCTCACACCAAAGGAAAAAACACTGCATGTCATCCTATCTGTTTCCAATAAGAGATTTTGGATAATATTCTACATGTTTTTTAAAAGCCATTGGTAGGTGCTTAGGTGGCTCAGTCAGTTAAGCATCTGCCTTTGGATCGGGTCATGATCCTGAGGTCCTGGGACCTCTGTAAGCCCCACAAGAGTGAGGAAATTAGGCCATTTATCCCCTTTCAAACCAAGAATGTCTTTTCACAGAAATCACAATCTTAGATTTACTTTTACAACTTAGTCTTTTTAAAAACTATCCATTTTCCTCAAATTTACTCAACTGAATCTGTTCATAAAAAGGACTTGGACTTTTTATGGCCTGCCATACCATCACTCACACACACATGCACGCAGGCTTCTAAAGCCTTTTTTGAAGAGAACATATTTAAACAGATTTAACCTGTGATACAGTAGAAAGAGTACAAGCTCAGGAATCAGACTAATCTGACAGAGGGAATGCCTAATGCTTCCTGAAATTCCTCCTCTAAAAAACAGATTTGTGGGACGCCTGGGTGGCTCAGTTGGTTGGACGACTGCCTTCGGCTCAGGTCACGATCCCGGAGGCCCGGGATCGAGTCCCGCATCGGGCTCCCAGCTCCACGGGGAGTCTGCTTCTCCTTCTGACCTTCTCCTCGCTCATGCTCTGAGCATGTGCCTCTGGGAGTGAGAACTGCCTCTCTCCCAAATAAATAAATAAAATCTTAAAAAAAAAAAAATTAAAAAAAAAAAACAGATTTGTAATTCCCACCACAACATAAATTATTGATTATATGCTCCAAAATGCTTATTTACATAAGAGTCCAATGAAAACACTAGAGTTCTAACTATGGAATATCCTTTGTTTGTTTTAAAGGAATATAATGGCATCATTTTGTAGCATCTGTTGTTCAATTTGATTCTTAACCTTAGGAGTTTAAGCTTATAAAAACTTCACATACAAACTGCTGACTTCTTTGTCACTATGGATTCAAACAGGAGGTGGCAACTGAAGAGTAATAATTAGCAAATATTCATAACTTTATAAATGAAAAGACCTGAAGTTTAAAAAAAGACATTTATTCTTCTCTTCCTGCTGGAACATTAGCTTCTGCAGAGTTACGTACCGTTGTGATAAGTATGATGTCAGAAATGATGTCCCCAAATAAAACTAGCAGCAAAGTAAATTTGCCCTCTAATTTCAATATGCAAAATGCTCAGGGGTCCTCAGGCACTGTGGCAAATTATTTTTCTGGGTAACTGAGAGATCACTATTTATTGAAATGTCTAACATTCATTTTTATTTTAGTATTCTAGTTTGCCCCAAATGTTAGTGAGTTGGCCTTTGATTCCATCAAACCCTGTCTTTGGTCAACATATTATTATAAACAATCTTTGTTGTGTAGTTGCAGGAAATGGAATATCGGCTGAAAGAGTGTATACTGACTGCAGATCAGCCTGCAGGAAGTTTAAGTGGTCCTTAAAACATATTACTTACGTTGTGACTTAAGATTATGAAGGAAAGAAATCAACATTTATTGAGTAACTGTGTGGACTGCACACTGTAGGTATCCTACTGTAAGGGATTTCATCTTTGCACATCCTGAGGGATAACAACTATCAGTTCCACTCTTGAGGAATCTGAGTCAGAATCAGACATTTCCCCTCTATCAGGTCTTACCCTGAAGTCCATGCTCTTTTAATATTCTACAGGGCAAACCTATTTCAACTTGCTCTGTTGAAGACAGGTTGCAAAACTCTATAGAGGGGAAAAAAATTCATGACTTCTCTAAGAAAAATCTCTTAAGCTGTAGACACTTTCAATGTTGTAGGACCTGGTTTCAGTTTTAAGACCTTTATTGTGTATTCAAAATATAACTAAGATGTCCAAAACTTAAAGTATGCAAAACCAAATTATTTGTCTTCCCTCATTAAATCTACGTTTACTCTTTTAGCCAGAGCCTGATTATGGCACGGGGAAGGGGAAGGGGAGAGATGGTGAAGACGAGGGACAAACATACTAACTTAAGTGTTGTCTCAGCTCAGTGCTAGCCATTTCATATCATACCAACACCAAAAGGTAGATCTTAAAATTTTTACTTTACAGATGGGAATAGTTAAGACTAACGTCTTGTGAGGTCACATTCTAGCGGTCTGATCCCAAAACTTATCTTCTGTTTAAAATGAATTTTCCCGGGGTGCCTGGGTGGCTCAGTCGGTTAAGTGGCTGCCTTTGGCCCAGGTCATGATCCCAGCATCCTGGGATCGAGTCCCACATTGGGCTCCTTGTTCTGCAGGGAGCCTGCCTCTCCCTCTGCCTCTGCCTGCCTCTCTGCTTGCCTGTACTCTCTCTCTGACAAATAAATAAATAAAATCTTTTAAAAAAATGAATTTTCCCCCACCATCCACCATATGAGCTAGAAACTTAGAAGTCAACATAAACTTTTTCTTTTTCCTTCTCAGATCTACTTGTTCACTTAATCCCATTAATTCTACTCTCAAATTGCTTTGTCCCCACTGCTAGACCCCACTGGGTCTTACCTAAATTCCTTACCTGGTCTCTGGCAAAATTTTCCTAACTCAACTCTTGGATGCCTGTTTTTCCCCACACCCACATACATATATATCCAATACACTAAAGTATACCTTGATGAACTTTTGTAACTCCAGACTGATCATATCCCTTGCTCAAAATCTTTCAGTGGTTCGCCATTCTCTGCTATATAAGGTCCAAACTCCTTATAGCAGAAAAGGCTCTTCATTATCTTGTCTCTACATTGTTTTCGCTTATCTCCAATCCCTCCCTTATACAATCTCACCAAATCCCTTATAGTTCCCAATTCAACTATGGTTTTCTTGAGTTCCTACTATGTGCCAGGCACTATCTTAGCCATGGGGACATAGCAATGAACAAGACAGAGATAGTGCTTGGCCTCGTAGTGCTAGGAGTCTGAAACAGACATTAAACAAGTAGCAGGTAGGCAGATGAATACTATCAAACAGTAAGTACAAGAGCACATGGCAATAAATCACATGAAGGAAAGTGTGATGTTTAACCTGAGATGTAGGGAATGGCGTAAGTTAGTCCAGCAAAGATGACAGGGGAAAACCCATGGAGATAAGCAGTACTTCTGTGCATGTACAATGCCTTTGACATATTTCCATGCAAGGTGCTATGCTGTGTTTAACTGGGCATCTCTGCCATCTGCACTGTACTGAAGACTTCTAGAGCACAGGGTCAGGGCGGTAGTCACAGTTCATAACCCAGTCAGCTACTGTGCCTGGCAGGCCCAAATGCTCAAGTGTTTGTTGGTGATGAAGGTGATGACATTATTGTTAATAATTTGGCCCTCCACACCACCTGGGAGTTTCATGAGTGCCCACCTATTCCCAAAGGTATTTTCATCTCTGGGTACACAGGAAAAAGTCCAGTTTCTGGTATAAGACTGAGGACCAGATGACCATAAGTAAACCAACTACTTGCCAGCTAGCAGCTTCTCCCTACCAAAAACTCCTCTTTAACTATCAAAACTTCTGTCAAACTTCACCTGGCATTAAATGGTACAGAGAAGAGTTGAGGATAGTTAAGTCTTTCGGGGGGGAGGGGTAGCAAGTCTTACAAAAGACCACTGCCCTGGATCCCTGATAATCTGGAAAGGAGCATTCAGGAAAGTCATGAGGGTGTAAGCCAGACTGAAAAGGGCTAGAGAAGATGGTGGGCAAGTTGAAGTAGCAGGTAACGTGTGTGGCAATATCAGAAGGAGCTAAAAGAGAAGGTATTTGTCAGGTCTGGAGACACCCAAATGTGTTGTAGAGCAGAGGAAAGGCGGAAGGAGAGGGATATAAGATTTAAGAGATATAAGATGCAATTCAGGGGTGGGTGGGTATGGGCTCAAAGGACAGGGAGGGAATAGCTTTGGCATGATGAAAGACACCTATCATCAACAGACAAGACAAAGGAGGAAAAGGGAAGAATTACCATGGAAAGGCTTTGAGTGCAGAGCGAACTGGAATCCCCAGTATTAAAACAAAATTCCAGTTTTCCTTAATTTCCTTACTGAAGGTTACTGAGACACCTCAGTAGCTGTAAATTTTCAATCCCCCAGAAGTACATTTTGCGGAATATTTGGGTTTAACTTTGAACAAGAGTGAAAGTAGTATATTTTAAGAAGCTGCCTGTGGCCATGGCTAGAAGGCTGGAATATGACTATGTAATGTGGAAAAAAGAACAGGAATTGAGCATGCTGGGGATTGGGAGCATCTGAAAGGAAAGAGAAGTAAAGTGGAGGAGAAGTGAAGTATGTAATCATTTTGTTCTTATATTCATTGGGCCTAGGCTGCATAAATACAGAAAATTTTCTTCCTTCGTTCAATATATTGCTGTGAGAAGACCACAATAAAAACAGTTTGGAAACTATAAAGAACCTTGTGTTATTATTAAATAGATGGGTAGGTAGGTGGACAGGTACATGTGTGGAGACATAATTGGAAGGATAGACAGAAAGGCAAATACAATACTTAGACAGAGAATAAAGAATAGAAAGATATCATACTGAAATATTTCAAATATGTCTCCTGATTGGAAGACTATCAGTGCTACATTGCTAGGCAGATGAGGAGAAAAATTAGTTATCTTTTCCCTGACTTTTCAGATTTGACCAATGTCAGGAAAGAAGGTTAGAGAATGGCAAGAAGTTTTATCCAAAATATGTTTTTTTTAAAAATGTGTTTATTTAGTAAGAGCTAAGAGTTACACATGATAAACATTTTTTACAGTGTAGGCAGTGGGAAGATGTTGGATATTGGTTTGTTATAATTTTAAACCCACCTGTTTATGACTTAAGTAGAGTTGTTTTGATCTAAGGGTTTTTTGGTTCACACTGAGGAAGCTGTGTCAGGATGCTGTCATCGACGTCTGTTGTCGATAAGCATTCAGTAGCTCAACCATTGACAGGAGCCACTGGGGACTTATAAGAACATATGGCAGAGCAGCTATGACATAATGGACATTTAAACTTTAAATGACAAGAATCTGTGAGGACTTACTGAGAGTGTTTGGTCTGGCAAGGTTACTGTTCATTGATCAAAATAGCTCTCCAAAATTCTTGAGGCACTTGCTCCAGCTGTGGCGAACCCAGGCCACTCTTGGTCACAAGTGGTGTAAAACTGTAGAGCAGTTTCAGGAAGAGAAGGAACTTCTGCTCCTGCCTTGGTGAGGCTACTCCTCATAGGCCATGTCGCAAGCCATGTAATGGTCCCCGGAGTAATACCTTCTGAGTAGCCCACCTCACATGCCAACACGGGTGCTGTGTCCGGCTAGCTACTTGCCCCCTAGTTAGGGACCTATGCCGACAGCTGATGCCCAGCTTTTACTTGGAAGGACTAACTACCAAGAACCAACTTGCAGAAACGTATACCTCAATTAAATTTAGTCTTTATCTTTCATCTCCTCTTTGCCTGGAACAATAGTATAGTTAATCTATCATTGGTTAGAAATAGGTTAGTTCTTTAATGGGTTTTTAAGAGACATTATCCTGTATACTACTGGCTTGTGAAATATTATTTCAAATTATAATTCCTGCAGCGAACCAGTGTTAAATAAATTATTGGCAAAGACACTCTCACTCTCTGAGTATTTATCTTGAACAAAATATGAAAAGAACCAAAGACTTTTTGTCTCAGATAGCCTTGGCCACTTGAAGCCATGGAAAGGAAAACAGGTACAAAATTCATGAGCAACAAAGATGAGAGGATGTAAAGACTCTTTGTGAAGCAAAATCAACAATCAAAATTTAGGTTAGCAGGAACAGATATTAAGCTTAAATCAGAGAGACAACAGTAAATGAACCTGGGTTTAGAGTTTTAAATTTTTGCTCCATATATTATGAACTTAAGTTTGTAATGGATTTGTAGATAATTCCATACTTGTCTTGCTAAGATTTACTTTTTAAATTTATATTTCTATTTTGATGGGAATTCATATATGTTTTCTAGGAAATTTCTATTTTAGTGTGAACACTTAAAATATTTCTCATGTATTAGCCCCAATAAGAGAATTTCATTTCCAGAAGAGCAGAATCATTCTTGTTTAGGATAATTAGAAAAAAAAAGAGAGAGAAGGCACAGGCTTCTGGTTATAGAATAAATAAGTCACAGGGATAAAAGGTACAACAGAGGAAATATAGTCAATGGTGTTGTAATTGTGTTGTCTGGTGACAGATGGAAGCTATACTTGTGGAGAGCACAGCATAATATACAAAGTTGTTGAATCCCTATGTTGTTCATGTGAAACTAATATAACATTGCATGTCAACTATACTTGCTAAAAATTAATTTTAAAAAAGGGGGTACCTGAGGGGCTCAGTCAGTTAAGCCTCTGACTCTTGAACTCAACTCAGGTCTTGGTCTCAGGGTCATGAGTTCAAGCCCCACATTTAAAAAAGGGGGGGGGAGGTGGGAACCTGGAGTGGAAATTGTGAGATAAAGTCACTGATGGAGAAGGAAAAGATATAAATATGTTTAGTAATTTCTAAACCCAATGTAGGACTCAAACTCACAACCCCAAGATCAATAGTTGCATGTTCTCCTAAGTCAGCCAGGTACCTTGGAAAAGATACTTTTATAACAAAACTGTACAAAATATCTATATGCCTATAATTACCAAATTTATAGTGACAGTTTACCTTGTACCTCAATTTGGACCCAAATATCCAATTATCTCTCTTGGTTGCCTTACACATTTAATTGGCATACCCAAGATAGAAATCCTGATCTACTCTTCCAAATCTACTCCTCTAGCTGCCCCATCCCTATTTTTTTTAAAAAAGATTTTATTTATTTATTTGACAGAGACAGAGAGATTACAAGTAGGCAGAGAGGCAGGCAGAGAGAGAGGGGGAAGCAGGCTCCCTGCTGAGCAAAGAGCCCAATGTGGGCCTCAATCCCAGGACCCTGAGACCATGACCTGAGTCAAAGGCAGAGGCTTAACCCACTGAGCCACCCAGGCACCCTGCCCCCATCCCTATTAATGTCAACTTTATTCTTCTAATTGTTCAAGCCAAAAAACTGTGAAGCAATCCTTGACTTCATGTTCTTCATATGATCCATCAATAAACCTGTACTCTCTTTTCAAAATATATATCCAGAATCTGAATCTGAGCCCAATAGCCTCTTCATTGGTCTCCCTGTTTCCATCCATGCCCCTCTTTGGTCTACTCTGAAGACAACAGTTAGAGTAATACTTTTGGAGCTTAAGTCATATCATGTTACTTGTCTCATAACTTTTCCATAGTTTCCCATTTTCCTCAGACTAAAAGCCTTGCCATGGTCTACAAGAATTTACACCTGTTTCCTCTGCCTGCAATGTTCTTTGCCCCAGACTCCCCATAGCTACATGCTCCTCCCTTATTCTCCTCAAGCTTTTACTTGAATGTTACCTTCTCAGTGAGGTCTTCCCCGGTTAAACCATCTAAATTGCAAACCTATCTCAGCCCCATTTTCCATTTCTTGGCATCCTCTGCCCTCTTTACTGATTTATGTTGCTCTGTAGCATTAACCATTATCTAAAATTTGTATTTTTATTTATCTTAGTATTGTTTGCCTACTCCCACTAAATTTGTAAGCTACATAGGAGTTGGAATTTTTCTGTTTTGTTAATAGCTATACCCTCAGTCCCTTGAGCAATGCCTAGACAGTAAATAGTAAGCACAAAGCTGTTTGTGGGAGGAAGGAAAAGAGGAATGAAGGAATGAACCAACCAAGAGCTTGCAAATGTATTCCAACAGTGTCTGTGGAGTGGTGAAAACAAAAACAATTGTTAGAAGTGAACTCAATAATTCCTGAACAACAATATATTCAGAAAAGCATCACATATTAGGAGAAATACAAGACCCAAGCAAAAAAACTGCTTAGTATGCTTAGTATGCATATCTGTAAACACACACACACACACACACACACACACACACATATACACACAAAGAATGAATTTACAAGTCCTCTACTGAAACTGCAAAGAAATAATATTCTATAGAACAAGAGACAGTCTCTGGAAACCAATGATAACAATTTATTATTACTAGTTGAACAAAATACATAAATCACTGAGATTGCCTTTAACTGAAGGTGTTGTCTCTACTGTTTGAGCTTTGTAAATATATTACCACTTAGTGGGCTTTTACTCTTGGCTCCCTAATCATATTTTCCCCTTTGAGTCCTAAATTTCTTTTTTAAGATTTTATTTATTTATTTGACAGAGATCACAAGTAGGCAGAGAGGCAGGCAGAGAGAAAGGGGGGTAAGCAGACTCTCTGCCGAGCAAAGAGCCCAATGTGGGGCTCGATCCCAGGACCCTGAGATCACAACCTGAGCCAAAGGCAGAGGCTTTAACCCACTGAGCTACCCAGGCACCACCCCCTCCCTTTTTAAAAGATGAGTCCTAAATTTCTTAATTTCAAATTTTCTTACAATAGTAATTATCAGGAACTAAACCCCTAAGCCATAGAGGGACCACTGTGTTCCTAAGCCTTAAAATAAATGACATCTGAATTTATTCTCACCTATTACTAAAACAAATATCTAAATGAGCATCTCTAGTGTTGGAGCTCATGGCTGTTTATCTGTATACCTTGTACTGACAGCTGATTCTCGGCAAGATTTCATTTCTCAACCCCATGTGATAGCAGATGATGTCACTAATAATCCCTTTTACAAAGTGAGCATTAGATTAGATAAATAATGGCCATAAAAACAAATGTAAGGAAATAGCAAAAAAAAAAAAAAACAAAAAACAAAAACGGGAGAGGGGTATCTGGTATCTGAGTGTCTCAGTCGTTTGGGCATCTGACTCTTGGTTTTGGCTCAGGTCTTAATCTCAGGGTCCTGGGATCAAGCCCAGCTTCAGGCTCTGCACTCAGTGTGGAGTCTGCTTTTCCTCCCTCTCTGCCTCTTCCCTGGCTCCTATGCTCACTCTTTGTCTCCCTCTCTCAAATAAACAAACAAACAAACAAATAAATCTTTTTAAAAATGAAAAAAAAAAAAAAAGGAAAGTAACAGAAGGGAGTTAATAAAGAAAAGGTACAATTTATAAAATAGGAAAGAAATATACCATAGAAAAGATCAATAAACATGAACTGGTTTTTTGGAGCACCTGGGTGGCTCAGTGGGTTAAGTCTCTACCTTCAGCTCAGGTCATGATCTCAGGGTCCCAGGATCAAGCTCCGCATCAGGCTCTCTGCTCAGCAGGGAGCCTGCTTCCCTCTCTTTCTCTCTCTCTCCCTGCCTCTCTGCCTACTGATGATCTGTCAAATAAATAAATAAAATCTTAAAAAAAAAGAATTGTTTTGAAAAAGTTAATAAAATTGACACGCTGCAGCTGATATTGATCAAGAAAGAGAATAGGTACAAATAAGCAATATGAGGAACAAAAATGGATACAACATGAGGAGAGAGGCAAGATGGCAGAGGAGTAGCAGACTGAAACAACATCAGATCCCAGGAGTTCAGCTAGATAGGTATCAAACCACTCCAAACATCTACAAACTCAGAATGAAATAGAAGAGAAGAAGAGCAGCAATTCTAGGAACAGAAAATCAACCACTTTCTAAAGATTTTTTTTTTTTATTTGACAAAGATCAATAGTAGGCAAAGAAGCAGGTAGAGAGAGACAGGAGGAAGTAGGCTTCCTGCTGAGCAGAGAGTCTGATGCGGGGCTCGATCCCAGGACCCTGGGATCATGACCTGAGCCGAAGACAGAGGCTTTAACCCACTAAGCCACCCAGGTGCCCCAGAAAATCGACCACGTTCTGAAAGGTAGGAAGTGAAGAGAAGTGAATCTGAAGTGATGGGGAGATAGACCATGGAGGGAGATAGACCATGTGGGGGGGCAGCTCCCAGCAAGTGGCGCAGCAGTGGGGCACAAAATCAGAACTTTTAGAAATCTGCTCCACTGAGAGACATAGCTCCAGAGGCTAAGTGGGGGTGGAGCCCTCACGGGACAGTGTGCTCTTAGGTCCCGCAGGGTCACAGAAAGACTGGGGGTGTCTGAGTGTGGAATTTATAAAATAGGAAAGATTTTCTTTCCTGCCAGGTATCGGAGCAGGGAAACCGGCTGCAGAGACAGAGCCGAAGAGTGAGCTTTCAGGTTGGGGTTACCTTAAACCAGGATCTAATGCACAGTCGGACCACTACTCTTTGAGCAGGGACCCCACAAGTGGCAGATCCAGGGAAACCCACCTTCCTGCTCTGGGAGAAGCAGTGCGGCAGGAATCTGCTGGGTTTGGAGACACCAAATGGGGCCGTGAACGAGAGATAGAAATGCTCGGTCATGGGCTGGGTGAGCTTGGAGTGAGGCTGGAGATCAGGGAGACAGGAGTGATTGCTTTTCTCTGAGGGCAAATTGAGGAGTGGGACCCCAAGCTCTCAGCTCGTCTGGACTAGAGACTGGGAGGCCGCCATTTTCATTCTTGTCCTCCAAAACTCTACAGAAAGCGTTCAGGGAACAAAAGCTCCGAGAGCAAACCAGAACAGATTACTTAGCCTGGCCTCTGGCAAGGGCCATGCAATTCCACCTCAGGCAAAGACATTTGATAATCACTGCAACAGGCCCCTCCCCCAGAAGATCAGCAAGAACATCCAGCCAAGACCAAGCTCACTGATCAAGGAGAACAGGTGAACTCCAGAGCTGGGGGAAAGCAATGCATAGAATTCATGTCTTTTTCCCCATGATCCTTTAGTCTAGCAAAGTTAAATTTAAAAAGCATTTTTTTTCTTATTCTATTTTTTTAAAGTTTTCCTCATTCCTCTTTTAGCATTTTTTAAACTAGTTTATCTTAACAATACCTTTCTAAAAAAATCTTTTTATGGATGCCTGGGTGGCTCAGTTGGTTAAGCAACTGCCTTCGGCTCAGGTCATGATCCCAGTGCCCTGGGATCAAGTCCCACATCGGGCTCCTTGCTTGGCAGGGAGTCTGCTTCTCTCTCTCTCTTGCTGCCTGCCACTCTGTCTGCCTGTGCTCTCTCTCTCTCTCTCTGACAAATAAATAAAAATCTTAAAAAGAAAAATCTTTTTAAACCTTCATTGTTATATTTTATCCTTTCATTGTATTAACTTTATTTTTGTATACATATAAGTTCTTTTATTTTTTCTAAAAAAATTTGGGATATAATTTCTTCTAATAGATCAAAATATACCCTTATCTAGTACATGGCTTTATTCTACTTTCCAGCCTGAGCACATTCCCACCTCTTTTTTTAATCTTTTTTCAACCAACTTATCAATTCCTTTTTTAGAATTTTTTTTTTTTTTATTTGACAGACAGAGATTACAAGTAGGCAAGAGAGGCAGGCAGGGAGAGAGAGGAGGAAGCAGGCTCTCTGCGGAGCAGAGAGCCCAATGTGGGGCTCGATCCCAGGACCCTGGGATCATGACCCGAGCCGAAAGCAGAGGCTTTAACCCACTGAGCCACCCAGGCACCCCCCCTTTTTTAGAATTTTTTTTTTTTAATTTTCATCTTTACAGTCATATTCCATCCCTTTATCGCATTTACCCTTATTTTTGTGTATATATATATATTTTTTTTTCTTTCTTTCAACTATTGAGAGGTAATTTCTCCTAAGAGACCAAAATACACCCAAAATCAAGTGGGTGGCTCTGTTCTATTCACCAGTCTAAGATAGATAGATAGACAGATTATCTATCTATCTACCTATAGATAGATATATAACTTTTTATTTTTTAATTTTTATTCCATATTCCCCCAATTCTTCTCCCCCTGGTTTTGGATCTCTTCTGATTTGCTTAGCATACATTTTTCTCGGGTCGTTGCTACTGTTTTAGTATTTTATTCTCTTGTTCATATATTCTCATTTGAATAAAATGACAAGGCAGAAAAACTCACCATGAAAAAAAAAAGAAGAGGCAATACTGATGGCTAGAGACCTAATCAATATGGACCTTGGTAAAATATCAGAACTAGAGTTCAGAATGATGATTCTCAAGATACTAGCTGAGCTCGAAAAAGGCATGGAAGATATTAAAGAAACCCTTTCTAGAGAAATAAAATCCCTTTCTGGATAAATAAAAGAACTACATAAAAGAAATAAAAGAACTAAAATCTAACCAAGTTGAAATCAAAACAGCTATTAATGAGGTGCAATAAAAAATGGAGGCTCTGACTGCTAGGATAAATGAGGCAGAAGACAGAGTTAGTAGGGATATAGAAGACCAAATGACGGAGAACAAAGAAGCTGAGCAAAAGAGAAACGAATAAGTACTGGACCATGAGGGGAGAATTCGAGAGAGAAGTGTTATCATAAGACAAAACAGGGGCGCCTGGGTGGCTGAGTGGGTTGAGGCCTCTACCTTCAGCTCAAGTCATGATCCCAGGGTCCTGGGCTTGAGCCCCGCATCGCGCTCTCTGCTTCGTGGGGAGCCTGCTTTCTCCTCTCTCTCTGCCTGCTTGTGATCTCTGTCTGTCAAATAAGTAAATAAAATCTTAAAAAAAAAAAAAAAAAGACAAAACAATATTAGAATAATTGGGATTCCAGAAGAAGAAGAAAGTGAGGGAAGGTGTACTAGAGTGAATTATACTACAAGAAGAAAGTGAGGGAAGGTGTACTAGAGTGAATTATACTACAGAATTTCCCTAATGTGGCAAAGGGAACAAACATCAAAATCCAGGAAGCACAGAGAGTCCCCCTCAAAATCAATAAAAATAGGTCCACACCCCATCATCTAATGTAAAACTTACAAGTCTTAGTGACAAAGAGAAAATCCTGAAAGCAGCTTGGAACAAGAAGTCTGTAACATACAATGGTAGAAATACTAGATTGGCAACAATCTTATCCACAGAGACCTGGCAGGCCAGAAAGAACGGGCATGATATATTCAGAGCACTAAATAAGAAAAATATGCAGCCAAGAATACTATATCCAGCTAGGCTATCATTGAAAATAGAAGGAGAGATAAAAAGCTTCCAGGACAAACAAAAATTAAAAGAATTTGTAAACACCAAACCAGTCCTACAGGAAATATTGAAAGGGTTCCTCTAAGCAGAGAGCTTAAAAGTAGTTGACCAGAAAGGAACAGAGACAATATACAGTAACAGTCACCTTATAGGCAATACAATGGTACTAAATTCATATCTTTCAATAGTTACTCTGAATGTAAATGGGCTAAATGCCCCAATCAAAAGACACAGGGTATCAGAATGGATAAAAAAACAAAACCCATCAATATGCTGTCTAAAAGAAACTCATTTTAGACCCAAAGACACCTCCAGATTGAAAATGAGGGTGTGGAAAACAATTTACCATGCTAATGGACATGAAAAGAAAGCTGGGATGGCAATATCAGATTAATTAGATTTTAAACCAAAGACTATAATAAGACATGAGGAAGGACACTCTATCATACTCAAAAGGTCTGTCCAACAAGAAGATCTAACAATTTTAAATATCTATGCCCCTCACATGGGAGCAGCCAACTATATAAACCAATTAATAACAAAGTCAAAGAAACACCTTGACCATAATACAATAGTAATAGGGGACTTTAACACCCCCCTCACGGAAATGGACAGATCATCCAAGCAAAAGATCAACAAGGAAATAAAGGCTTTAAATGACACACTGGACCAGATGGACATCACAGATATATTCAGAACATTCCATCCCGAAGCAACAGAATACACATTCTTCTCTAGTGCACATGGAACATTCTCCAGAATAGATCACATCCTGGGTCACAAATCAGGTCTCAACCAGTACCAAAAGATTGGGATGATCCCTTGCATATTTTCAGACCACAATGGTCTGAAGCTAGAACTCAATCACAAGAGGAACGTTGGAAAGAACTCAAATACATGGAGGCTAAAGAGCATCGTACTAAAAAATGAATGGGTCAACCAGGAAATTAAAGAAGAATTGAAAAAAATTCGTGGAAACAAATGATAATGAAAACACAATGGTTCAAAATCTGTGGGACACAGCAAAGGCAGTCCTGAGAGGAAAGTATATAGCGACACAAGCCTTTCTCAGGAAACAAGAAAGGTCTCAAAAACCTAACCCTACACTTAAAGGAGCTGGAGAAAGAACAGCAAAGAAAGCCTAAACCCAGCAGAAGAAGAGAAATAATAAAGATCAGAGCAGAAATCAATGAAATAGAAACAAACAAACAAAAAAAAGCAGCAGAACAAATCAATGAAACTAGGAGCTGGTTCTTCAAAAGAATTAATAAGATTGATTAAACCCAGGCCAGACTTATCAAAAAGAAAAGAGAAAGGACCCAAATAAATAAAATCATGAATGAAAGAGGAAAGATCACAACCACACCAAAGAAATACAATTATAAGAACATATTATGAGCAACTATACGCCAGCAAATTTGACAATCTGGAAGAAATGGATGCATTCCTAGAGACATATAAACTATCACAACTGAACCAGAAAGAAATAGAAAATCTGAACTGCCCCATAACCTGTAAGGAGATTGAAACAGTCTCAAAAATCTCCCAACAAACAAGAGCCCAGGACCAGATGGCTTCCCAGGGGAATTCCATCAAATGTTTAAAGAAGAATTAATTCCTATTCTCCTGAAACTGTTCCAAAAAATAGAAATGGAAGGAAAACTTCCAAACTCATTTTATGAGCCAGCATTACCTTGATCCCAAAACCAGAAAAAGAACCTATCAAAAAATAGAATTACAGACCAATATCCTTTTGAGGAACACAGATGCGAAAATTCTCACCAAAACACTAGCCAATAGGATCCAAAAGTACATTAAAAGGATTATTCACCACGACCAAGTGGGATTTATTCCTGAGAGGCAAGGTAGGTTCAACATCTGTAAATCAATCAATGTGATACAATACATTAATGAAAGAAAGAACAAGAACCATATGATACTCTCAATAGATGCTGAAAAAGCATCTGACAAAGTACAGCATACTTTCTTGATCAAAACTCTTCAAAGTGTAGGGATAGAGGGTACATACCTCAATATCATCAAAGCCATCTATGAAATACCCATAGCAAATATCATTCTCAATGGAGAAAAACTGAGAGCTTTTCCACTAATGTCAGGAACACGGCAGGGATGTCCATTATCACCACTGTTATCAACATAGTACTAGAAATCCTAGCCTCAGCAATCAGACAGCAAAAAGAAATTAAAGGCATCCAAATCAGCAAAAAAGAAGTCAAACTATCACTCTTTGCAGATATGATACTTTCTGTGGAAAACCCAAAAGACTCCACTCCAAAACTGCTAGAACTCATACAGGAATTCAGTAAAGGGTCAGGGTATAAAATCAATGCACAGAAATCAGTTGCATTTCTATACACCAACACCTAGACAGAAAAAAGAAATTAAGGACTCCATCCCATTTACAATTGCACCCAAAACCATAAGATAGCTGGGAATAAACCTAAACAAAGAGGCAAAGAATCTGTACTCAGAAAATGATAAAGTACTCATGAAAGAAATTAAGGAAGACAGAAAGAAATGGAAAAATGTTCCATGCTGATGGATTGGAAGAACAAATATTGTGAAAATATCTATGCTACCTAAAGCAATCTACATGTTTAATGCAACCCCTATCAAAATACCATCCATTTTTTTTTAAATGGAACAAATAATCCTAAAATTTATATGGAACCAGAAAAGACCTCAAATAGCCAGAGGAATGTTGAAAAAGAAAGCCAAAGTTGATGGCATCACCATTCCAGACTTCAAGCTCTATTACAAAGCTGTCATCATCAAGACAGTATGATACTGGCACAAAAACAGACACATAGATCAGTGGAACAGAAGAGAAAGCCCAGAAATAGACCCTCAACTCTGTGGTTAACTAATCTTCGACAAAGCAAGAAGGAATGTCCAATAGAAAAAAAGACAGTCTTTTCAACAAATGGTATTGAGAAAATTGGACGGCCACATGCAGAAGAACGAAACTGGACCATTTCCTTACACCACACACAAAAACAGACTCCAAATAGATGAAAGACCTCAATGTGAGAAAGGAATCCATTAAAATCCTTGAGGAGAACACAGGCAGCAACCTCCTCGACCTCAGCCACAGCAACTTCTTTCTAGAAATATTGCCAAAAGCAAGAGAAGCAAGGGCAAAAATGAACTATTGGGACTTCATCAAGATCAAAGGCTTTTGCACAGCAAAGGAAACAGTCAAGAAATCCAAAAGACAACTGACAGAATGGGAGAAGAGATTTTCAAATGACATATCAGATAAAAGTCTATTATCCAAAATCTATAAAGAACTTATCAAACTCAACACCCAAAGAACAAATAACCCAATCAAGAAATGGGCAGAGGACAGGAACAGACATTTCTGCAAAGAAGACATCCAGATGACCAAAAGACACATGAAAAAGTGCTCCACATCACTCAGCATTAGGAAGTACAAATCAAAACCACAATGAGATACCACCTCACACCAGTTAGAATGGCTAAAATTAACAAGTCAGGAAACAACAGATGTTGGCGAGGATGTGAGGAAAGAAGAACCCTCCTACACTGTTGGTGGGAATGCAAGCTGGTGCAACCACTCTGGAAAATAGAATGGAGGTTCCTCAAAAAGTTGAAAATAGAGCTACCCTACGATTCAGCAATCACACTACTGGGTATTTATCATAAAGATACAAATGTAGTGTTCCGAAGGGGCATGTGCACCTGAGTGTTTATAGCAGCCATGTCCACAAAAGCCAAACTATGGAAAGAACCTAGATGCCCATCAACAGATAAGTGGATAAAGAAGGGTGGTGTGTGTGTGTATATATATATATATATATATATATATATATATATATACATACATACATACATATACAATGGAATACTATGCAGCCATCAAAAGAAATGAAATCTTACCATCTGCAACAATGTGGATAGAACTAGAGGGTTATTATGCTCAGTGAAGTAAGTCAATCAGAGAAAGACAATTATCGTATTATCGTATGATCTCCTCCATATGAGTAATTTGAGAGGCAGAGTGGGGGCTTGGGGGGTAGGGAAGGAAAAAATGAAACAAGATGGGATTGGGAGGGAGACAAACCATAAGAGACTCTTAATCTTCCAAAACAGACTGAGGGTTGCTTTGGGGAGGGGGTGTGTAGAGAAGGTGGTTGGGTTATGTACACTGGGGATGGTATGTGATGGGGTGAGTGCTGTGAAATGTGTAAGCCTGACGATTCACAGTCCTGTACCCCTGGAGCAAATAATACATTATATGTTAGTAAAATACATTATATGTTAATAAAAATAACATGTTAATAAAAATAATTTAAAAAAAAGAAAAGAAAATAGAGACAACACTACATATTCTTCAGATAATTAACAGAGAATGAGGATATTATGAACTACTTTCTGCCTATATACTTGATGGTTTATATTAAATGGACACTTTCCCGCAAAAGTGTGACTCAAGAAGAAAACAGAAAACCTGAATAGTTGCAAATCCATAAATTGAATTAATAGTGTAAAAAGTCTTCCAGTAAAGAAAATTCTATACCCTGCTGGCTCCTGCAACAAGTTCCACAACATAAAATTAAGATATAATTACACCTTGGGACACGTGGGTGACTCAGTTGGTTAAGCGGCTGCCTTCGGCTCAGGTCATGATCCCAGTGTCCTGGGATCAAGTCCCACATCCGGCTCCTTGCTCGGCGGGAAGCCTGCTTCTCCCTTGCCTCTGCCTGCCACTCTGTCTGCCTGTGCTCGCTCATTCTCCTTCTCTCTCTCTGACAAATTAAAAAAAAAAAAAGATATAATTACACCTTTACACCAGCCTTCAGAGAATAGCAAAAGAGGCACATCGTCACTGACATGAAACCAGTATAAATCTGATTTCAAAACTTCACAAGGACCATAGATGAGAAAGGTAAATTATAGGCCAATATCACTCATGAACATCAATCAAAAATTCTTATATTATTTGTAAGCAAGATCCAACAATATTTGCTTTATATCAGTATGCAAGCTTCACATTTGATCAAAGTAATTCTTAACAAATTAGAGTTAGGGAGGAAATTCCTTTATTTGATGAGGGATATCTATAAAAATCCAAGAGCAAATACCAGATTTAATGGTATAATATTAAGAGTTTTCCCTCCAAGTTTCAGAACTAGATAAGGATGCTTGCTATGACCATTCCCATTAAATCTAGGACGTTGTACTTGGAGCTCCTAGACAACACAGTAAGAAAAAGAAAAGTTGTAATTTTGGAAAGGCAGAAATAAAGCTCATTATCTTTGGATAATATGATTATGTAAATAGAAATTTTTTAATCTACATTTGAATTATTAGAATTAACATGAATTTGAAATTTCTAGATAGAAAATTGATATATCAAAATCAACTGAGCAACAGTAATGAAGATCCAAATATTTGGAGGAATATGCCATAGTCATGAGTTGAGAACTCAATAATGTTCTCAATTCTCCCTACATTTACTTACAGATTTAATAATGTCTCAGTTAAGTCTCAACAGGTTATTCTGGAATAATTCAAGATGATCATAAAATTCACATGGAAATGCAAAGGGATACAAATATCCAAGGTACCTTTTTTTTTTTTTTTTTTTAATTTGAGAGGGAAAGAGAGAAAGCATGAGCCAGGGGGAGGGGAAGAAGGAGAGGGAGAAGCAGGTTTCCTGCTGAGCAGGTAGCCCAATGCGGGCGAGGCTGGATCCCAGGACCCCAAGATAGCAACCCGAGCCAGAGGTAGACACTTAACTGACTGAGGCACCCAGGAGCGTTTCAAGATCCTTCTGAAAAAGATTTCTTGGAAATCTTGCTGTACCAGACACTATGTGTCTTTAAAAGCTATGTGAGGGGCACCTGGGTGGCTCAGTTGGTTAAGCATCTACCTTCAACTCAGATCATGATCCAGGAGTCCTGGGATCAAGCCCTGCATTGGGATCCTTGCTCATCTCCCTGCTCAGTGGGGAGTCAGCTTCTCCCTTTCCCTCTGTCCTGCCCTCCTTATGCACACATGCTCTCTCTGTTTCTCTCAGATAAATAAAACACAACTATGTGAATCAAGATGTTGTAGAATTGGTGCAGAGTTAAACAGACCATTGAAACAAATTAGAAAGCCCCCCAGTAAACCCTTAAAGGGGTACCTAGTTGGCTCAGGCAGTAGAGCATGAGACTCTTGATCTCGGGGTTAAGTATGACTCCCACACTGGGGCAGAGATTACTTAAAAAAAAAAAAATCTTTTTTTTTTTTTTTTTAAGAAATAAACCCTTACATATATGGGTACAATATACGACAGAGGTGGCAAAGCAGAGCAGTGGAGAAAGGACAAATTTTTTCAACTAATGATTCTGGAACAACTGGGTACCCATAAAGGAAAAATTGGAGTTAAACCCCTACCTCAGGGGTGCCTGGGTGGCTCAGTGGGTTAAAGCCTCTGCTTTTGGCTCAGGTCATGATCCCAGTGTCTTGGGATCAAGCCCTGCCTCAGGCTTTCTGCTCTGTGGGAAGTCTGCTTCGCCCTCTCTCTGTCTGCCTCTCTGTCTCCTTGTGATCTCTGTCAAATAAATTAAAATAAATAAATAAACCCCTATCTCATACAATATACAAATAATAATTATGGATGGATTAAGCAACTAAATGTAAAAGACAAAGTTCCAAAGATTTTATAAGGTAACATAGGAGAATATATTTATTACCTCAGGATAGAGAAGGATTTCTTAATCAAGACACTTAAAAAAAATACTAGCCATAGAGGGCAAGATCATAAATTCTACTACATTAAAACTATATTTACTAAAGACAGTTTTTGTCATTAAATGGTTAAAAATAATTGCAACACATAAAATTAATGAAGACCTAGTAACCAGAACACGTAAAGAAATCCTACACACCACAGAAAAAAGATACCCAAGAGAAAAATTTGGAGAGGGACTCATATAAGAGGAAATCCAAATGATCAATAAACACATAAGATAAGCAATCTCAGCTAAGGAACTGAGTATTCTATACCACAATGAGAAGCTACTATACTCCCTTCAGTTTGGCAGGAGGTAAAAATTCTGAACATACCAAGAAATGGTAAGGATATGGAGCACAGGAACTCTCATACAGTACTGATAGCGTGTAAACTGGTCAACCGTTTTGGAAGTAGTTTGGCATTATCTCATAAAGTTGGAGATAGGTATAGTGACCCAGCAGCTCCACTCCCAAGTATATACCCTGCAGAAATGCAGCCTGTAAATAGTGAGATACGTGTTCAAACTGTTCGTAATTGCCAAAACTGGAAGCTATGTAAGTTAAGGGGAAACTGGCTGCTGTTGGCAATAGCCCATAAAATCTCAGAAGCTTAAAACAATAAAAATGTATTTCTTACTTCCATAATAGCCCAGTGTGGATACTCCTAAGTAGGGGGCTCTCCTGGGAAGCTCTCATCCTAATGATTCAGGAACCCAGGGTTTCTCTAATTTGTGGCTTGCATACCTTGCATACATGGCTTCCAAGTCATACAGAGGTCATCTCCAGTCTAGATGAAGATCATGGAGGATCATACATGGGAGATTCCTATGGTCCAGGCTAGAACCGAGGTCCATATTTTACTGGAAGGGAGGCTGGGAAATGTAGTTCAGATGTGCCCAGGAGGAAGAGGAACCCAGGAAAAAACAGGTAGTGATTTGCTATTAACCTTTACCACAAGCGAAATGATCCATAAATGATAGAATAGATAAATTGTGATACATTCATTCAATGGGCTGTGCTTTGGCGATGTAGAGCCATATACAACACACACAACAATGTGAACGAATCTAACAAAAATAATGGGGGACAAAAGAATGCCGTCCCAATCAATACTTAGAAAGTTGTTTCATTTCTATTTATATAAATATATACAGTTCAAAAGCAGACAAAGCTAAACTATGTTATTTAGGTGACATACCTGGGTAATAAAATTAAACAGAAAAGCAAGATAATTGTTACAATAAAAGTTGGGACAGAACCCTGGGGGAAGAAGGGATTTTTAGGTTGGGAAGGATACACTGGGGCTTGCAGTGTGGTTATACCGATGTTCCTGCACTTTTCCTCACATGTATCACATTTTACACCCACACACAAAAGTGCAAAAAGCCAGATGTGTTTTCTACCTTAACATACTATGTGGTACAGAGAAAAGCAGTTTCCCTACGGTTGGAGCACCATTGCCCTCTAGCAAACCAAGCTTCACTGTTTCCCCTACAAGAAAGTGAACACCCTCCAGTCCTAATTTTCTCTGATTTACCATTTTGAAGGGGAAGAAAAATTTGTACTACCATTGGACATAATTGCCAAACACCCAATTTTGTCCCTGTAGGTCACTCCGTAAATGTTATTATCTGCTGTTGTCCTCCATAATTACTACCCCTTTCCTGAGTTGATGAACAGTTTCTGCCAGTGCCCAGTTCTGCAGTTAACAAAATGCCATTTTTGTTATGATCTCTTCTCATGATCTCTTTATCTTTGCTTCCTATAGTAACTTGTAAATTCCAGTGACTCATATCTCTCTTGTTCCAGACACTTAACTTTCAAATCTGTATTTTCCATCCTCCATTGCACAATTTGTTTTATATTCTGTTGCATCTCCCTTTCATCATCCTTGAATTCTACAGCTGGGAAAAGCCTTCGTCCCATTACCCAGCCTGAACACCTTTGTTTTTCCATTTCACAGACTCAGGAATTCATTCTTGGGTAGCGACTCAAACACTCAGCTTTTGAAGGTAGATAATTTGAAGTATTCCCATGTCCCCCTGCATAAAAGGCGTTTGTACTGGTGTCCTTCAGCAGAAACTTCTCTCTGCCTCCTACTGAGATATCCAAAGGGCTGGTTGGCTTCCAGCCCTGGGTTCCAGAGATGGTGGCATTTTAGTGGCAAGATTCCCACTACCTCTTGATCGTGAAATGGATTGGAATGAAATGTTCGATGTAAATGGGAGTAATACAAGGAGAGCAGGGTCGCTCTCTCCTGAAAAAAGTCTCAGCTGCCATTTCTAGATTACCTAGCGGACCCAAGGTTCAACCAAGTGTTAGAAAGGCAGAGCTTAGGTCTTTTCACACTCTCTTATTTATAGTAGCAATTGCTTTTCTCTTTAACTCACTCTTTTTTTTTTTTTAATTTTGTTTCTTCAGTGTTTCAAGATTCGTTGCTCATACACCACACCCAGAGCTCCATGCAATACGTGCCCCCCCCCTAAAATCCACCACCAGGCTCACTCTTCAGGAGGAATAGTATTTGTGACAGTAGCTGGGGGTAGGGGGCATTTTGGGGTTATATTTCTTTTGGCTGTTTTCTCTCCCTGAGTCAAATTAAGGAGACCTGAAAGCTGGTTTTCAGGCTATTAAGAGTTTAAAGCTGGCTGTTCTGGTACAACTTACAGACACACCCTCTGAATGAATTACTTCTTCAGTGATAAAGAATCAGCTATAGAACTAATATTTATAAACCTAATCAGTAAATAAATGAGCAGGCCCAAAAATTGCATAGCAATCATATAGAAACCGTCAGATCTGATATAATTTATTATTTATCATTTTCCAATGATTTAACATATGATTTGACTAACATTTATTTCAGTGGGTTTCACCTTCAGATTCAAGTTTCCCATTCAGGCAGATGTTGCCAGGGCATTTTGGGAGGAGAATCATATTGCACCTAAGTGTGATTTTATGCAGGGTTTCCCTGTTGCACCCTCCTCTCTTCTATTGTAAACTATCTGAGATAAGCCTATGGTAAAGAATCTGTATCTGTTTTGATTTTAAGGTCTTTTTTTTTTTTTTAATGGCACTTACTACTTTAAAAAACAGGCTGGCAAAAATCCAATCAATCTAAAATGATTCAGTTTATCACTTTGGGCATTTCAAAGGATAATGTAAAATGTCAGAACTGGCTGCAAAGAAAAAAGCCAGATTTGAAACTGTGCCAACTAAAAAAAAGGGAGCATAGTATTTTCTTGAACCTACAGATCTCAACCATTGAAATGACATGATTTTTAATACTTATCATGCATGTCTGTATCTTTGCTTATGTCATGATCTAGTTGAAAAAACAACTTATCTTTACATAGACCTACATAAAAGAACTATTTCTCATTGAAAAATAAAAATTTTCAACTAATAAAATATATTGATCATATAAAGGCCCATAAAACCTATCACCTGGCATATAACAGTGTTCTGAGTCCTCAATGATTGCTTGGAGGCAAAGTGATTAAAAGATCATTGCCTAAGTAAAATTCAAAATACCCATGTAGAAGGTGGGTTGCTATTTTTTTTTAAACTTCCACCAACCTGAACTTTTTTTAAAAAGTGTTTTCTTTATAAAGAAGGATAAATAAGATTATTTAAATGTTGTTTCATAATTCAGTTACTCAGGAAATGATAAATTAAGGCTACTACCTCCTAGATTCTCAAATTAGCCATGCACACACATATACACACATGTAACTGATATACTGGCAATTTTCACCTTAACTTGTCTAGATTTTCCTGGTTAATCTTACACGTTGACTAATAGTAAAAGTGCACTCTCTTACTTTATACTAATGGATGATTCCTTGCTCACATAATACTTTTTAGAAAGTCTTACTATTAAAGGGAAAAAAGGTTGAAGGAAAAACATTCACCTTTTCCTCTATGTTGAATATATCCTCCTCTCCTAAAAATGTGCGCTCTAAAAACAAAAACAAAAGACCTAAAGGTGTCTTAAAGTACAATAAATCATAAAATAAACTTTAAATATCAGTAGGGTATTTGTGGGTTGGGAAAGGGAATGTGTGTGGGCATAGGGGGAAGGGGAAGAAGGAGTTTAGCTACTGGTCTTCCTTCAAAGAAATATAGCAGATTAGTGTGTTTTCATGCTTCCCCAGAGCCTCCAGTTTCTGCTCACCAGCAACCCCAGAAGACACAGACTCTCCTCCTTGATCCCAACCCTGTCTGGTGCACTCTTATGCTGTGTGTCAATGCAACCAGCCTGGGGTTGTGGCCTAAATACTGGAAAGCCACAAATCACTGGTTCAAATAGACCCGCTTCTTCAAAGGACAGAGTGGGGTGTGGTGAGGGAAGAGGGAGGAGAGATGCTTAAAGTGATTTATGACCCCCCTAGGAGAGGGGTTTTGGCACCTGGACCATTGTGCTTTGGACAAGGATCTGGCAAGTAACAAGAGACATTGAAATGTACGCAGGGCCGATTAGGATGGTTCAATCTTCCCTGGATTAGTCAGGCATTCGATATAAATAAGTAAACATCAAAATCACCTCTACCACAGCCCAAACATCTCTTTCTCTTTTCATTCACTCTTTCTCTTTTTTTCCCCCAAAGAGTGAAAGGGACTAGAGATTAGAAAAAGAGGTCTTGTGTATTCAAAGTGCTAATTCAGAACTTCTTTCTCTAATGCACTCATGAAACATTTTAATTGTCTGACTTTGCATTCAAAAGCCTTGTTTGCAACTCCTAATTGCAGACTGCTTTGAACAAATAATTGAAATGCATGACTTGTGGGGCCTGCTTAAACAATTATAATGTGCTTTGCCGCTAGGTGCTGGTCCCCCTCCCACCCCTGTCCCTTTTTGCATAATGACAAGCAGCCAGCTTGATATTTGCAGCCAAGGTAAAACCTTGCTAATTTGCTGCACTGCAATCTGGGTCTGTGGCAGTGTCCGTACCTGCATTAGTGCTTGCAACAGCAAAAACAGCTCTAATAGTTCAACTGAATGTTAAGAAGACCTTTTCATTTTCTGCTGAGAGAATCCCACTGGGGTTTTGTTTTCAAAATACAAATCTTTCATGTGCCTGTTAGTTTTGCATCTACCTACAATTTATGGAGCGATTTCCCTGAAAATTTTCCACAACCTGATTTTACAGTCTTCAACAAATAGGTTCCTTCCTTTCAGGGGGCTCAGGTTTAAAAATTAAAAAAAAAAACAAAACTGTCCATTTCCTAGGAATGCCCCAATATTGTCCACAGCCAGCTGCTGAAGACCACACACGGGGTTGCTACTTTATGCAAAGGGCTGTAACTCTCACTTTTTAAATCTAGAACACAGTGCCAGATGTGCCTCCTTCTAGCCTCCTTGTCAGGACTCAGAGGCTTAGGGGAACGAAGGCTGTGTTCACTCATGATCTGAGCATTAATATATTTTTTTAAGTTGTGGCAAAATACAGATAAAATTTACCATTTCAACTATCTTAAATGTCCGGTTCAGTGGCATTAAGTACATTCACATTGTCCTGCAACCATCACCACCATCCATCCACAGAACTCTTTTCATCTTGTAAAACTGAAACTCTGTACCTGTTAAACAGTAAGTCCACATCTTCTTCTCCTCAGTCCCTGACAGCTACCTTTCTACCATCTCTGTGAATTTGATGGCTCTAGCCTGAGCCTTTTTTTTTTTTTAATCTAACCTTACATATTTTAAGATCACTGTTTAAGAGTAAGCTATGTGTGGGTCACCTGGCTGGCTCAGTCAGTGGAGCATGAAATTCGAAATTCTTCAGCTCTGGGTTGTTAGTTCAAGCCCCATGTTGGGTAGAAATTACTTAAAAATAAAAAAATCTTTTTAAAAAAAGGAATAAGCAATGCCTTTATTGGAATCATCTGGCTCTGTAATTAGCAATTCTCACATTACTTTATTTCTGTTTAGGGTGTTGGATGGAAGGAACACTCAGCAGATTGAAAAAAGTAAACTAAAAAAAATTCACTATTTTAAGATCTCAACTCTGCTTGCTAAAAATAGCATTAAAGAGAAATTCCTTGTTCACAGGTGTCTCCCAGATGCAGTCAGTGGTCTTGGCAGGTGGTTACAGTCAAAAGAGGGAGCTTCTGGAGGTCCAGGAACTGCGTTTTATATTAGTTCTAAGTGGTCACGATGACCCATGAGATAAGAATTGTCTTTTTTACAGTTGGGAAGACGGAGCTCAGAAAAGCTGGGTAAGTGGCTCTAAGTCGCACAGTGACTCTGTGGGGAAACTGGGATTCAAGCCAGGTCAGTGGGACTCAAAGCTCTTTTCAAGTCACTGAGCGGCACAGCAGGAAGGATCCATAGGAAGTGGTGCTTCAAAGACACTGGCTGTTTGGCAGGGGGAGTGGGGATTAACACAGCTTGTCCCAGGACACAGGTGTAACACGTGTGCGGGGCTAAGGGAGGGGAATTCCCCCATCATTGTTATGAATATCCCGCATCCTGCCTGAAGTAGGTTGCACCCAGCAGGTGGTATTAGAACCCTCTTTGAGAATCTCTGAACTAGTGTTTCTTGGTCTTAATCTCCAGAGAAGAGCCCAAAGAGTCTCTTCATAACCCACTTTTGAGCTAAAAATGCCATTCATCTCAGAAATAATAGCTGGCCTTTATTGAGCTATTACCATGCACCAAGCTTTGTGTATGTCTCTTGCAAACTCAGGCAGCCTTGCACTCAAGTTCACACATTTAACACTACCTAAGACAAGATCTCCTAACATAAAATACAAGTAAAGCAGCAGAGCCCCATTCAACCCCAAATGTTCTTTGGAGAGCCTGTGCGTGTAACCACTGGACTATACTGCCCCAAGTAAAATGCTCTTCTTTATGATGGGTGGACCAAGCCATCTGAAGCATATATTTGGGTCTTCCAAATTATATATAGCAAGTGACTGAAAGCATCAGCTTTGCTTTTCTAGGCAGGTAAAGTCCCTCTAGATATCCACTACAAAGGTGACTCTAGGACAAAAAATAATAATAATAATAATAAAAGATATGAACAGCCTCAATCATGGATGGAGAAACTTGTTTTAGTCATCTTGTTGGCTAAAACACCACACCCCATGTTCTTGTGCTCCCTAGAAGCCCAAATGAACATTTCAAATCTGTGCTATGGAAATCAAATCATGCAGACATCTGTTACAGATTTCTCCAGAAAATATTCATTCATTCACAGAAGAATAGTTAAGAGTTCCCACTTGGGAAACTCAGGTTCAAGTTCTATGTCTGTCATTTATTATTGGCTGTATGATCTTGGCAAGTTACTTAACTTTCCTGTTCCTCAGTTTTGTCATTTGTAAAATGGGAATGACAACAGCACCTACATTAAAGAAGTAGTTGAAAGGGCTACCTAAGCAATGAATAAATGGTACCTACTATTATTATTTTAAGTTGAGAGGTAATTTGGCTTCCAAATTATTTTTGCCAAAAACATTTCAACCCGAATTTAACCAAGCTTTTGCTCCTACTTGCAGGTTTTAGAACACACAAGGGATAGAAGAACAAGATAAATATTACAAGGGAAAAAATACAGATGTTTCCAGAATTGCAATACATTTTATAGGACAACTGGTCAGGAGCCCCCTACTTATTACTAACTAACAATGAGTCTTCCAGTTAGTCTAACACTTCCACATCTGCCCTATGGTCACTAGTCATCATCACAAGCCTAGGAATAGCAGGCCTCAGGCCCATATTGTCACTGGGGAACCAGTACCATGTCCAGGGCAGATAGCTAGTTGTTTTGCCTTAGCCATACAGCTAATAAGTACTGAAGGAAGATTAAAGCATCCTTTCCCCAATACCTGTTTTTCTTAACTCCTCTTGCCCTCCACCCTACCCAAACCACTATGCCTCAAAAGCTGAGCTCATTTTGATCTGGCTTTTGTAACTGCAGTTAGCAGAACAGCTGAAATAGAACAAACACAGAAAAACTGAAACTTACCTCACATCTCAGTTCTGATTTACCTTTTTGTATGTTTGAGTCATTGGCTACCATCTGCTGAACTAGCTACCTGACTGTATCCTCAGGGGCCACAGCTGACTCAATCCACTCCATTTGCTTGGTGAAAGAGGGCACATTCAAAGATAAACCAGCTCATTTTGCAGTTTGTTCTTGATTATTCACTAAGACTTTCAGGACTTATCTATGAAGTATTAATGGAAGAACCCAAGTCTGTGAACATGACCAGCTTTGCCCAGCAGTTAGCCCAAACCGGATACAGGAAAGTTGTTAGATATGTTTTCTGCAGAGGATCTCTTTTCATCATTTATCTTCAGATACTAACCCAACTTGAAGGGACAGCCACAAAGCTGGGACAACTTAAGCATCGAAATGAACAGCTGACTGTAATGGAATGAAGCACGTTGAATACCTAAATATCCATGAGTCCATCATGATACTCAAAAAAGAGCAAGCAAACAAACAAATAAATCCTCACTTATTACCAGTAGAGTTGGCCAATGTATCAACTCCTTACTCTGAAAATTAGTAAAGAATTGGGACATCTAGGTAGCTCAGTCATTTAAGTGTCGGAATCTTGATTTTTGGCTAGGGTTGTGATCTCAGGTTTCTGAGATCAATCCCCACATTGCGTCCTGTGTTGGGTGTGGGGCCTGCATCCTCTTTTGATCTCTCCCTCTGCCCCTATATCCCCTCTCTAGCTAAGAAGGAAGAGAAGAGAAGAGAAGAGAAGAGAAGAGAAGAGAAGAGAAGAGGAAGGAGAGGAGAGGAGAAAAAATGGTAAAGAACTGTTTCAGGGGGTGCATGGGTGGCTCAGTGGGTTAAAGCCTCTGCCTTCGGCTCAGGTCATGATCCCAGGGTCCTGGGATAGAGCCCCACATCGGGCTCTCTGCTCAGCAGGGAGCCTGCTCCCCTTCCTCTCACTCTCTCTCTGCCTGTCTCTCTACTTGTGATCACTGCCTGTCAAATAAATAAATGAAAGCTTAAAAAAAAAAAAAGAACTGTTTCAGAATAACCATTAAGCCCCAGTTCGTGAAGTAAGATCTTTATGGATGAATACTGGCTAATAGAGAAGAAATGATAAAATTAGAAAATCACTATTTTATAATCCATAAAAATATAAAAGATTTAAGCAAGGATCATCTGTAGATATTAGGAGAAAGCTTGATAGGGAATTAGATTTACTTGGTATCAAAATAGGACCTCTGCTCAACCAGATTTATCACCAGTCACAAGGGGAAACCATGTTGGGCATCAGGCTATGTGATATAAACCCAAGATCAGTCTTAGCACTACAAAAGTAGGACAGCCAGAAATTAAACACTCTTGATGAGATTCATATAAAGTACATAGCATCACCTATAGAATATTCTCATCAAAAATATTCCATCCAGGGACGCCTGGGTGGCTCAGTTGGTTAAGCGGCTGCCTTGCTCAGGTCATGATCCTAGCGTCCTGGGATAGAGTCCCGAATCCGGCTTCTTGCCCAGCTGGGAGTCTCATTCTCCCTCTACCTCTCCCTCCCACTCCCCCTGCTTGTGCTCTCTCTCTCTCAGTCAAATAAACAAAAAAAATCTTAAAAAAATCTTAAAAAATAAAATACTCAGCACAGGGGCACCTGGATGGCTCAGTCAGTAGAACATTTAACTCTTCATCTCCAGGTTGTGAGTTTGAGCCCACTTTGGGTGTAGAAATTACTCGAAATTTTTTTTTAATTAAGAAAAAATAGTCTAGCACAAAGAATTTGGTGTACTACTTACGGTAACATGTTGATAATTATTAAATCTGGCAAATGGGTACATGTATATTTATTAGGTTATTCTTTTTTTGTTTCAAAAATGTTCATAATAGGGGCACCTGGGTGGCTAAGCTTCTGAATCTTGATCTCAGCCTCACATCTTGATCTCATCCAGGTCATGAGTACAAGCCCTGCTTTGGGCTTCACACTGGGAATGGAGTCTACCTTTTTTTAAAAAAATATATTTTGTTTATTTATTTTAGAGAGAAAGCGTGTGTGTGTGTGTGTGTGTGTGTGTGTGTGTGTACGTGCGCACAGATGTACAGAAAGGCAGAGGGGAGGGAGAGGGGAAGAGAGAGAATCTCAAGCAGACTCCCTGGTAAGTGTGCAGGCCAATGCAGGGCTTGCTCCCACAACTTGAGATCACCACCCAAGCTAAAACCGAGTCCAAAGCTCAAACAACTGAGCCACCCAGGTACCCTGTGTGAAGCCTACTTTAAAAAAATGCTCATAATAATAACATAGATAACTAGATAGGAGACAGAGAGAAAGACATCATAGATATACAGAGAGACAGAGACCCCAGCCAGCAAAAACTATAATTCTTTCATTTCTCAATGTTCCTACTGAGGTTAGCATAATATAAAAGAACATTTTCTCAGCTATTTTTTAAGAAATTTAACATTAGTATTGACTTAATTCTTGGTAATATTCATTAAAATCTTCAAGTCACATGCATTTGCACAGCCCGTTGTTTTGCATAAATAGCTCAGAAACCACTCAAGCGTCCCAAAACATTTAGAATGCGTTTCTCAAACAGGGTGCGGGAAATATTATTTCTCATGATGTTCTGTTAAAAAAATAAAGGAAACGGGGAGGATACCATGGACAAGCGAGTTTTGTAAATCCTAGGCTAAAGCAGCCTTTAACTTTCTGCTGATGATAAATCTATGAAGCATCTGGCCCTAGTTAAAGCATTTCGTATCATATTTGACTGGTAATTCTAAGAGGGTGCCACAGAGAGGGCTAGCAACTTGGTTTCTGCTTAATACTTTGCTGACCCCAAAGAATTCAGCTCTTTTACAACATGATGGGTTGGGGGTGGCCAGAGAGCACTTCTTTCCTTCCTAACCCATCTATCCCCTGTACATGTTCCTATTTACCTCAAAAGGGGAAGTGTTTGTCGGTGTGGTGGCACCCTCCTGCTTGGTGCTGGGGTATCTCCCTAAACTGTGAGAAGAAATCACACTTTTGAGCTGAGAAAGCATATAGGAGACTACTGGTTCATAGTTGGCATGATTTTTTTTTTTAAGATTTTATTTATTTCTCAGAGTGAGCACAGGCAGACAGAGTGGCAGGCAGAGGGAGAAGCAGGCTCCCCACCGAGCAAGGAGCCTGATGCGGGACTCGATCCCAGGATGCTGGGATCATGACCTGAGCCGAAGGCAGCCGCCTAACCAACTGAGCCCCCCAGGTGTTCCTATAGTTGTCATGATTTTAAGGCACTAAACTGTACACAAGCAGAGCAAAACAAAACATGAACATTGTAGAATGAACAATGTATTTAGAATTGGCAGACCTGGTTTTAGTGTGTTTTGCCTCCAACTGGCTACGTGTCACGAACACAAGACTTTAGCTTATCTCATCTATTAAATATACATCTATCTATTCATCCTCTCATTCCACAAGTATTTTTTGAGTTCCCAACATATCCCAAATACTACACTAGGAAGACATGTCCGTTTCCAGACACTGATAGAATTCCAAAAGCAGTATATTACTCATGAATGATCTTTGTCAGTTTCCACTAACCCCCTTCCCCTCCTTTTGTAAAAGCAATTGAGAGTAACTATAGATACTTTTAAGAATGCTGGATCTCAGATGAACCATAAGGAAACTTCTGGGTGTATATAAATGATCAGCATAAAAACAATACAACACTTCTCTCAAGATTTTAAAACTGGCATTGCATCAACATGTTGATCTATGATGCGCCATCTCCAGAGCAGAGAAAGCAAACAGGTAGCCTATGGCCAGTCCAGCTCACCACTGTGCTCTGTGTTACTTGCATAAGGCATCTGTTCAGTTGTTCTTCTTATAATAGGGAAATATTACTCTATGCCACTATCTTTACCAAAAGTGGAAAAATCATAGAGTGGATTAGTAGCAACAGATGTTTTCAGGAAAATGGTACTGAGCATACACAAAACATATACTTCTGTTCTGGTTTTGGGTTTTGTTTTGGTTTTTGTTTTTAAATATATATCTATTTGACGTCTATAGCCACTGAGTCTGTGATACTTCACTCTAGACTAAAGGACAAGTTTTTCTGTGTACCTGGACTCTCAAAAAAAAAAAAAAAAAGTTGTTAGCTAATGCAAGGGGTTAGGAGAAAAGGGAAAAAAGGGAAACAAGCAAGCAGAGGCTGCCCTCTTTCTGTAACTTCCCAGCCACCACAGAGGAAGACCAAACTCACACTCAGTGCTGAGACACACTGTGGATTATCGGGCTCAAGCCTTTTATTTAATATATGAAGAAATCAAGCCTCAGAGAAGTCAAGAGTTGACCCAAGCCAGATAGCCAACCTAATCAGGCTGAACCCTTGTGTTTTTCTTCTCTTTTAAGATGCCTCCACCTCAAGTGAAAAGCGAAACTGCAACTTCTGTTAAATCATGTTTTTATCATCTCCGAACACCACAAATTTTTTACACAGTTTCCACTCCAAGCTGATTATCTAAGTGAAATCTCTCATTCTATCCTGGCGGTAGGAGCCCAGAGAAATGAGCCCCAAGAGCAGGCCCATTACCAGTGTACTTCGCAAAGTTTCTCCAGTTTGCTAAGAAGCACTTCAGAGCCCCAAGTTCATCTCTCTAGTGTCACAAAGAGCAGCTGCTCTTGCAGGAATGTCACAAGTGCAAAACAAAGAAACTCAGGTTGGGTAGTAGAGGTCATTGTTAAGAACATGGACTTCAGAGCCAACCCAGGCCTGGCTGAACCTTTCTCCTGACTCAGTCTCTTCTGAAACACCAAGTGAATTTACAGCACCTCTTTCAGATTGTTGTTGTTGGAATAAAATGAGATAATAAGAGAATGCCTGGCATAGTAAGTGTCAAAAAGACACTAGTTACCATAGTTATAGTTAGGCAAATGAATGTATTATGTGCTTGGACTGCTTTTTATTGTTTTTGTTTTGGAAATCAGATACTGCAATCTCTTTTCATGAGTGGTTTAGAAACTGAAGTTCCAACAGAAGTTTTGAACAAAGATTATAATGAAAACAGCACATTTCCTGACATAATTTTTTTTTTTTTAATCTTAATGGGACCTCAGACCAAGTTCAACCCCAGGTAGGCACCTTGGCAAGGTTGTTATTCTGTTCTCCCCCTAGTATGCCTTACTGGATTTCCTTATCAATGTTGCATTCCTTCTCTGCTTTAATCAGCCAGCATGGGTACTGTGAGAAAAATATAGCAATCACCCCTTTCCCCAACAGGTATACTAACTGCTTCATTTCCATAACAAACTCATCCTTCACCAGCATGAGCCCTTTGCCTGGAGTCCCTTCTGCAGCAGCTCTCCCCTCTGATGGGTCCATATCTAGAAGTTTAGAGCATAATGGTCCCCAAATATTGAGGGGGGGGCGGATGTTGAGGAGTCTGGAAGCACTTGGTGTTTGAATAGGAGGGCAAAACCCATCTAATCTGAGCATGTTAACAGTGTGGTAGCATTGTGAACCACTTTCAAAACATGAAACAGGTGAAACAACCCAACTGCAGCTCAGAGTTTAGCCCCATGCTTTAACTCTGGCATATAGTTGCCAAGTTACTAACAGTTTCAATTCATCTTTATTAATCTATACATTCATGCAGAATGTATTTTTTTCTTGCTGTCTTCCAAAATACTGAGCTCCTATCAACTACCGTTGAAGCTGGTTTTTTGCTTGAGGGCACTGCAATTTCTCTGCTTTTGAAAACTAAAGAGAAAGGAAGGGGAAAAGCCCAAGTGACACTTTCCTGTGCAACTTTGCAAAAATGCTCCTCAATCCCAGGAGTCCCCAAGCACCACATAAGCAGCTACTTGCACAGCACTGCAATAGAGGCTTGTTATTAGTTATTAGTCCCTAAGGTTAACAAACTCTCCTGAAAAGGACTGTGCACTGTGGGTTATTAGGGCGAATAATCTCCTCAAATGATTGGCTTCACAGAAGGCCCAAGGTTTATTCTAAAAGTAACTCATTGTTGAATGTTAGAAAAAAGAAACAGTTGTAAAGGACTGATAATCAACAATGTGATATCAGTATGATCTCAAGTTAATTATATATATCCCTATATATACACATTTATATAACACAGAATACAGCTGTTAGTATTTTCTGGGTAGTGAGGTAATGGCTAATTTTTTTTTTTCACTTCTTTTACAAAACTGTATTTGCTATTTCTGTCTACAATAAATATGTATGGTAGTCACTGTTTAAAAAGAAGAACCAAATCAACTATAGAAAAATAAAATAAAGCATTCTGGGGGTCACTTGCAGGGGGAAGCTGGGCTAATATGAGCAGAATAACTGTTGCTTTCATTGACGGCCTGCTAATGTCTCCTCTTGGCTGGCCTGTCAAGGAAAACTCCATTAGGACTCAGGGGCCTGAAGGGCTCAGTACGATATTTATATATTACACTTAACATGTCTGCCATATTATAGATTTCAGATTCTCACCCTCCTACATTAACAAACTCTGAATCTATGCCTACCACATTTGCTCGTTTCTTTGGCAAAGAAAATTCCCACAAGAAGAAGAAACACTAAATTTTTAACAGTTAATTCTTTATAATTAGAAATAGAGATATATTCTCATTAATGCTTTGCTGTGTGAAATTCTCTGAGTTATGTGATCTTTCCTGGAGCCACATTTTCGGATTCTTTTTTAAGGCAGTAGCAGCCAGTGTGCTCCACCAACTGGCAAAGGAGTGAGAAAAGAAACTCACCAGAATGTCAAGCTCTACTTGGTTAGTGAAAAAGAGTAAGCAATTAGGAGAGTGGGAGAGTACCTAGTCTCATAAAAACTTGGAAAGTAGGCTTCTTTGTTTTTTTAAACTATCGTTTATTTTTATTTTATTTATTTATGTTTATTTTACTGTATTTCTTTTAAGTAATCTTTACACTGACATGGGGCTCAAACTCTTAACCTCCAAGATCTAGAGTCATGTGCTCCATCAACTGAGCCAACTGATGCCCCTGGAAAGCAGGTTTTCAATGGTACTTTATAAATTTGCTTAAATTCTACCGGTGTTTTAGGCCTTGGCTTAAATGTTATTTCTGCAAGAATGGCCTCCCCAATTCCTCAGATTAGTTAGTCCCCCATCGTACCCTATCACTGCACTTTGTTTTTATCATTGTCGCATCTATCTCTGCTGTAATCAAATAATTATATGTGCAAATGTTTGTGTAACTGTCTCTCCCAAAAGACGGTATCTTTTGGGGCAACAACCTTAGCACCTAGGTCTATGGCTAGAACACAGTCACATATTTATTGAACCACCGAATGAATAAATGAATGAGTGAATAAATGAACAAAATATTTTTCCAGCTTCTTTCTGTAACCTCTTTTTACTTTCTGGCATTCAACTTCATATTAATTGCTTACCAACCTCATAATAATATAAATTAAAAATATGTATTAAGCATCTGCTAGTTATTGGATATAAATGGTTCTTCACCTTTTTTTTTCAGTGCTTTTCAAAAGTTAAGGTGGGGTGGTTATGCTTGTTGCTTTCACACAAGATCTGAGGGACAAGAGACTCAGCAAATGATTTGCCCAACTAACATCACAAAAATCTAGAACCACAAATGTAGATGCTTCTCATGGTACTCACTGACCATCTGAAATGCACAGGTCCTTTGCTCCTAAATGCTAGAGAAACAAGGGTGAGCAAGATAGCTAGCACTACTTTTACCAAGTCACAGCCATTCACATCAAGGAATAAAAAGAGGACAAATGAATGGGTGGATAAGTGAAGGAAGGTATATTCAAATACAGCAATTTTGAAGGAAGGTATATTCAAATATTAGGGCTAAAAAAATAAAGATTTTAGGCTTGGCTGCCTCTATAAAGTCCTCAAATCACCACCCAATTATACTTCCCATGGAGCAAAATACATAGACCATTAGGTTTTACTTAGTTTCCTTTGGAGTTTCAACAGAGATAAAATTTTCTTATCTGTGTATTTTCTCCTAGCAATATCTGGCTCCATTTGGTAGATAATTTGACTGCCACATCATCTGGACATATTAGCCACACAAATGTCCCAGAAAGCCAAAGATGTCATGAATGACCACAAATGACCCTTTACAGCCTGGACTCTAGGCCCTGGAAACTTTGAGGGTTATGGGAGAGGGAAATCAAAAAAGTCTGGATGATTTCCCATCATGCTGAAGGAGGAAAACAATATAAGCAAGCATAAACTCTAGTAACCTTATAAATATTTCTAACATAGACATTTGATTGACTATTAAAAGGAAAGCAAATATGTAGACATGCAATTGTGAGAAGAAAGCACCACACAGTTCTCACACGTGATTCTGGATGTTAGCTCGAGTTTCCAAGTTTCATCCTTGGCCACTACATGGAAAATCCACCCTTCCTTTTCAGTAAGTGTTTTTCCCAGTTTACCATTGCTTCTTGATGAAGATGGATGGATCTGCATCTGGCATTCTAATTAGATTAGAGAATAATGACCAGGAAGATCTTAGGGAGTAGAGGATAATTTATTACTCACATTACTTCCACCCTAAGTGTTTAGAAGTAAACCAATTCCTCCAGATTTCACTTATCACACTCAGAAAATACAAGTGGGAAACAAGGAGAACTTCTAAGCTTTGGCCCTGTTAAAATGGGTCATGGTAGGGGCACTTAGATATTTCTAGCCATGTTCCTTAATTTTCTACCCAGAGAATAATATTATCTGTGGGAAAAGGGGATGGTGGCAATTGATATCATGTACTACAAAGTGACATGTGCTAGACATTTTTAATCTCCAAATAAACCTTGTGAGGTAGATGGAATTATTCCTCTCATACAGAAGGAGAAAAAAACAGAAAATCCAGAAAGTACCATGCACAAACTCATACAGTTGATATATCATGGAATGAGAATTTGAACTCAAGTCCAGCTCTAAACCCATGTTCTTCATTGCCCTGTTGCCTTCCAAAAGACCACAATTCCTAATTGGTCCACATAATACCCAGCAACTATAGCTGGAACATCACAGTATCCAGAAACAATCTGCAAGTGACAAGTGATAATAATAACTTACTTCATTTCAGGGCCAGAGCCCGAATTAACTAGTAGCAGGGCTGTGGTCACTAAAGGTGGGGGACTAGAGTCCTAGCACCAAGAGGTGAAGGTCTGCTCCTTTGTCCATGTTTACACATCTCCTTGGCACAGGCCCTCAGGTTCTAGCAGGCTGTGCTGCCCTTAGGGGTGAAGCATATGCCCCCTATCATTCTGAGAGTTAAAGTGGCCAATGGATTTGCTTCCTTTCATCAATCAGTTTGCTGTTCAGTTTTGTGGACAGAAGAAAAAGGTAGCTTTGGTGAGATGGAAAGAGAATTGGCCAGTGACTGAACCATTTCGTAGGAGAACTTTGGGCAAATCACTTAATAGCATGACCTTCAGTTTCCTCTCCTGTAAAACAAGACTGATGCAATGTGCCTAATTCAAAGGTGGGATCAGATGTGACTATGCATGAGATGCACAATACAGGACAAATGAGCAGAAGAACAGAGAAAGAAGAAAATTAACATTGATTTGACTCTCTTGACATGCTACCCTCCTATATACCATGCCTACACACTTGTATACATGGCTTCATTTATTTGTCACAGCACTGTGTCCAGGTAGACATTATCACCCCTCTTTTAAGATGGGAAAACAGGACACTGTAAAATTAACTAACCTAATCATGGCTCACAGCTAGTCTGTAAGAGATTTGGATTTGAATTAAGATGAGATTGACTTGATTTCCAGAGTCCCACACTATCTCTCAATAGAAGCACTGGGGACACTGTTTTATAAAGTAATGAGTTTTCTTTCACTTGAAATCATCAAATAGAGACGAATGGGTGCAAAGTTGGGACAGATTACTAGCCAGTGCCCTCAAACTCTAGAATTTGTAATTCTATAGGTCTTACTTTCATCTATTCATCAATGCATTCATATCCATTATTAAACACATATTATTACCTATTATGTGCCAGAGCAGCTCTGGATTTCAAAGCAATAAACAAAACAATCAATAAGAAAATAAAAGAAAAATCATTTCAGTAAGCAAAACTGCTCTGAAGTCAAGTGAACAGGGTCACATGATAATGAGTTCCTGGGAGACTGTGGGGGGTCATGGGGAGAGGCTCCTTTAGATGGGGGGTCAAAGAAGGCTCTGTGTGAAGGGGGTGTCTGAACTAAGGTCTGAAGATGAAAGAATCAGCCATGTGGAAACAGCAGGGAAGAGCACTCCAAGCAGAGAGAACAATAAATGCAAAGGTTTGGAGGCAGGAACAAACTTGCAAATTAGGGGAACCGAAAAGAGGGAGACTAGTGTGGCTGGCCTATGCTGAGCACAGGGGAGAAGGGAAACACACCAGGAGCTACAAGAGGCAGGCAGTAGCCTGGCCACATGGGGCCACAAGGTCTGAATTTTATTCTAGTTGTCCCTGGAATTTCTCAAAAGAATCAAAATAAAGGCCTTGTATTTGCTCCCCACCGCAGATAAGTCATACAACTCCCTGCAAGTCAGCATTTGCATTTTCCCATAGAATGGAGGAGCAGCACAATGAATTACCTAGGTCTTCAAGGATTGTGACTGTATCTGACATAGATCTATCTACTCATATCTGGACAAGAAAGTAAATTCTCTCTGTCAGGCACTAGCCAGCATCACTCAGGGACATCCAGGCTGCAGATGAGGTTTCCTTCTTTGCCGCAGGCCAAAAAAGTATTCCCCTGCATAGCTACTGTCCTGGGCCATCCCTGTGCCCTGGCAGTGGTTGGCACTCACAAGTACCCAAACCCATGATGTCACCCTTATGAATTTTCACTTGCAAACAAGCATATCATCACCTCCTCCAAACCTTTCTCCCCTTAGCAAAAGAGACATCAGAAACTCGTAGTTGCGGTATAAACTGGATTTGGACTCAGATAGATGATAAGTTAGAATTCTACACTTTGCATGAAGGGAGTTAAAGAAACTCTTGGAGCTCAGCTTATCTACAGAACAGTGGTAGAAAAACAAATTCCACACAAATGCTGTAGAATAAAAAACAATGATGACAATTGTGAAAGCACCATACATAGTGTCTACCATGTATTACATGCCCAAAGATGTATATTTTAAAAAATTAGAACAGCTAAACCTTGCCACATAAACCTAGGATCAGATAAGAAACACCATCTGGGAATTTTTATACCTAGTGCATCCTGTATCTATGCAACAAAAGAAAGGGAGAATGAAAAAAAAAGAAAGAAAGGGAGAATGAAAACAAATCTAATTCAAAACATTACTTCAAAATACAAATATCTTCAGTATCAAGAAAATACAAAATTTAAATATTAGAATCAGCTAAACTTGGGAGATAGGAAAATGAATAATAAATGCAGGTAAAAATTTACAGTTCTGTTTTATGCATACAGGAGAATAATTAACTAATCTCAAAACATGTAAATGAGGGCTTAGAAGCATTTTCAAAACACCACATCCAATTCCAGTTACATATGTGGAATTTGCTACATTATAATAATTAGGTTTTTTTTACAAAAGATTTATTTATTTTGAATAGAAGTATTAAATATTATACTAATTACTGGTTATTTTACTTTGTACCCAGGGAAAAGAAATGAATATTCATTAGCTCCTTAAGCTACTGATCCTCCATTGACTAGACAGATTTCAACATCATCATGAAGCTGTGGGTGGGTAGAAAATGCTCCCTGTAAAACCAGGCTCTCACTACAAATCACAGCCCAATGTATTCAGCTAATGTGTACATGCTAGAATCCCCAAGTGAATTTTGCTAACATTGTACTCCTAGAGTCCCCAGCTGAGTAGCCAATGAATGAGAATAACTGTTAAATTGAGAGTAAGTGTTAAATTGATCATAAGACAACAGAATTTTTCAGTCTACACAATCCAGTGATCTTGAACAAGACAATTCCTAAAATACTAAACATGGTTTCATATAATAAAACTAACATTGTCATCTGTCCAAAATATGCCTAGTTCATTCCAAAAGAATATTTCAACATACATATTTCAACCATTTTCTGACTTGGCTTTTGATCTTATTTTAAGGAAAATATCTACTCCAAAAGACCAAGGTTGAGATTTTAATTTATGAGGTATTTTTGCTGTAGTTCAACTAGCTCAACAGGCAAATGCTTTCTTTCTTTCTTTCTTTCTTTTTTTTTTTTTCTGGTGAAAGGGAAAACCAGGCAATAGATTTCTCAAGACACTAGTCTGGTTAACTTTTTTTTTTTCTTTTCCCAGTCATCTATTATTGGGTGGTAATTCTCAATTCAAATACAACAGGATTCAGGGGTATCAGGCAAAGGTCATGTTCTGGAATGCAGAGCGTGCCCTTCACATAGGGCCCACTTCAGTAGTACTTGCACAGCCGCTCATGTTTCAGGTCCTTGTAAGAAAGGCAGTAGTTGAAAGACACAGAAACTGCCAGCACCACAGATATCCCATTGATGATCCCTTTTTTACACTGACATACTTGTAATATTAGTAGTAGCCTTTTTGAAAAGCTCCAGCAGTGCCTTTAGGGGTGAAATCCCACATCAGTATCCAGTTTAGCAGCTCTCCTAGTTTGACATCCATAAGCTGCTTCTCCTCCACTGGTATGACAGATGCCATCTTGGAGTCTTGGGTACCTGTAGTAAGTCTGGTTAACTTTTAATTCTTGCTCAGTTTAAGGTACCTCTGTGTTGGAGTACTCACGTGGCTTGATTTTTATTTTTTGGTTTGTTAAGCTTTGCAAACCCATTTATTGCTCGAGTAACTCCCTACCACGGAGGAGGGGAGGGGCTGTGGCTCTGTGGGGGAATGGGTCTTACAGAAGGGAATTCTAGTTTCCCTCCTGGCCTTGTCTATGATGTTGACATCATAGTGCAGCACACTGGGCAGACTGTTAATTACACCAGACTGGGCTAGGAAAAGGTGACTAGATCAGAGTGCACACAGCAATGCTGCCTATACGGAAAACAACCCTGGGTCCTGCCTCCACGTGGGCAGAATGTCAGGATAGAGATGAAAAGTATGTAAATCACAATAGCTTGACAGAGTTAGCATCTGAGAAAGTAAAAATTCCTCACCGTCTAACACAGAGTATAAGAGGGGGGTGTGTCTCTATAAGAAGTTTCATATTTCTGGGTGTTACCACAGAAGAGGACTCATTCAACAAATATTTACTGAGTAACAAGCATATGCTGTACTCTCTTGCTACTTAAGTGTGATTCCTGTACAAACCACATCCACATAACTTGGGAGCTTCTTAGAAATGCAAGTTAAAGGGTCTACCCCAGACCTACTGAAAGAGTATCCCAAGGTGACTCATATTAGTTTGAGAAATGCTGCTAGACACCATGTTAGGTGAACTACTACTCTCTACCACTGATGTCCATTTAACATGTTACAAAAATAAAAGTCCAGATCACACATCTGCCAAAACTTGCTTGTTACAACTCACTGTGCTAGGAGCATGGCATAAGTATTTACAGTGATATGAAGTAGGCAAGGGCCTTTTATAAAGATCTCATATGCAAGCCAGGAAAGAACCTCACTTCAAGGCAAATAAGGATGCCTCAACCCACCTAATACAGGTAGACCAAACAAGGCTCCCATTTCTACATTCAGGTTGGAAGAGTTTCCCATATAGAAACTCTAGACACTAGGAAATAGAGGCTGGTCTCATCGGTTTCCAGGGGGTAATGAGAAAGGGCTAGAAGGAAAATTATCCAATTCATTTAATCAGCTAATTTATTTAGGTCTTCCACTAGTCCATAGCCCTTGCATGGGAGAAATCACATGAGGTAGATAAACATCAGGGAGAGATGTCTCCACTGATTTCATTGGATAGTAGTGTTACATTTTATCTTCATTTTCTGCTCTAATAGATGCTGGTAATACTTCTTGACAGGTTGTGTAGAGACACAGATTTTCCAAAGCCAAATGGAAGTGACTTTAAAGATATTGTAGAAATTAATGACCCATGACAGTTTTCTACGGACTTATATCTACTCTCCCTGGAGCTTCCTCCATGTCAATCTTTATCAACTTGTCTCTTTCCCAGCATCTTACTTTAATATTTTTCTTTTAGTTTTTAATTATGAAAGCATTATATAAATTCATGTTTAAAAATTCAGTACAAAAATATTATAGTAAAAAAGTGAAAAATCTCTTTTACTCTCCTACCCAAGAGTGATTACTGTTAACACTGGAACACATTTTTTCAGACCTTATTCAAATTTACACTGCATATGCATATATCCACATGTAGTAGTTTTACATACTTGGACCATACTATATTACTATGCAACTTTTTTTTCTTTTTGCTTACTTGCTTTTTTCCACTTTATTTTGGAGATGGTTCTCTCTCTCACCATATATTACATACATACAATTTCTCTTCTTTTTTTAATATACATATAATTTCTAAAGAGTTGCATAATGTTCCATAAACTAGATTTATCCTGATTAATTTAATCATTCCTCTACTGATATTTAGTTTAGTTCCAATGAGTTTTTAAACAATTATAACAAATTTTCCAGATAATCAGATATAAGAGCAATATGTGAAAATCAAGAGCTTTCTATATATTATCAATAAGTAATTGGAATATATAATTATTAAAAAGCCCATTCACAGTAATAGAAAAAGAAGTGTGCAAGGACAATATGAAAAAAATCTATAAAATGTATTGAGATGTATAAAAAACCAGAATAGTAGAGACATATACTTTGTTTTTAGATAAGAAGATACAATGTTGTAAACATATCAATTATCTCAACAATTATCTTTACAAAAATCAATGCAATCCCAAATAAATGGCAGTGGGATAGTTTATACAACTCGACAAACTGGTCATAAAATTATTTTGGGACAGTAAGTGTGAGGCTAGTAAATTGGGGGAGGAGTAGAAAAACACAGTTAAAACTCCTTCAACTTTGGTGAGTAGATTTGTTTTAACTCTAATACCACGTTTTGCCCAGTGCCAGCACAATAACCATGTGTTTGAACTGGAGGCCCGAGAGAGAGAGAGAGAGAGAGAGAGAGAGAGAAATGGGGGGGGGGGAATGTATCAAAGTATAATTTAAGATAAATTTGCAAATCATATTTCCAGAACACTACCACTAAACAACCAGTAAAGTCAATATATTCTTTGAGACTAATTGCCAATTACAGTCAAAGTTTAGCAGTTTTTGAAAGGAACATAAGGTTCTCTGTTGGCTAAAAAAGAACACATATGGCAGCACCTGGGTGGCTCAGTGGGTTCAGTGTCTGGCTCTTGATTTCAGCTCAGGTCAGAATCTCAGGATTGGGAGACAGCCTCAGTTCAGGCTCTGCCCTGGGTGTCAAGCCTCTTGAGATTCTCTCTCCCTTCCCCTTTGCCCCTCTGCCTTAAAAAAAACCCACATATATTCATGGTCAAGTTTGTTACTTCATGAAAAAAAATATACATTTTTGAATCTACATGGAATGTTGATTCCTAAGGATATAAGCATTTGAGTCTTTCTTCGGTATATTTATTTATTTATTTATTTTTTAAGATTTTTATTTATTTATTTGACAGACAGAGATCACAAGTAGGCAAGAAAGGCAGGCAGGGAGAGAGAGGAGGAAGCAGGCTCTCCGAGGAGCAGAGAGCCCGATGAGGGACTCGATCCCAGGACCCTGGGATCATGACCCGAGCCGAAAGCAGAGGCTTTAACCCACTGAGCCACCCAGGCGCCCCTATTTATTTATTTTTAAACATACTTAAGTCATTTTATTTATTTGTTTGTTTGTTTATTTTAAAGAGTTTATTTATTTGAGATAGAGCAAGAACAGCAGGCAGAGGGAGAAGCGGGCTCTCCACTGAGCTGGTAGCCAGACATGGGGCTCGATCACAGGACTCTGAGATCATGACCCGGGCTAAAGACAGACACTAAACCGACTGAGCCACCCAGGTACCCCTTCAGTTTATTTTTTTTATAGCTGTGATTAATTCCCCCTTTTTTCTCACTCTGTCTTCTTCATCTCTGTTGTAATTATTGTTCTTCCTCCTCCTCTTCTTCCTCCTTCCCTCTTTTCTCTCTTCTTCTTTCTCTCTCAGTAAATTATTACTTTTTTTAGGGGGAAGGGACAGAAGGAGAGGGAGAGAATCTTAAGCAGGCTCCACACCCAGCCCAATGCAGGGCTCAGTCTCAGGACCCTGAGATGATGACCCAAGTAGCAATCAAGAATTGGATGCTTTACTAACTGAGCCACCCAGATGCCCCTCAGTACATTTTTAGAAACAAATTCCAGACATCATGTCATTTCAGCTCTACTTACTTTGGTATGCATCTCTAGAAAATATGACATCCTCCTACATAAATATATTACCATTTTAATACACATGAGTAAATGTAATATACGGATATAATCTAAGACTTAGGTATGTGCACATTTCTCCAGTTTTTAAAAATGTTTTTGCATTTGGTTTTATTGGATCCACAAAACCATTTAAAAAAAGATAAAGCCTCAATCTAAAATTGATTGTCTCTCCTCCCTTGCCTTTATTATTCCTCAGGTAACTGACTTGTGAAAAAACCAAGCGTATTGTCCTAGAGCAGATTCAACATTTTGGACTTACCTGTTTATTTCCCTGTAATGCAAGTTGATTGCTCAATTCAATTCATCCCTCATACTCCCTCCAAATGAAAGTTAACTGCTTGGTGGGGAGCCTGCTTCCCCCTGTCTCTCTACCTGCCTCTATGCCTACTTGTGATCTCTGTTAAATAAATAGACGAAATCTTTAAAAAAAGAAAAAAAATAAAGGTTTGATTAGATACAGGTTCAATTCTTTGGCAAGAATAATTTATAGTCATAATCTGTACTTCATAACTGTACCATATGAGGAGGCATGAACAGCCTGATGCTAAGACTGATCAATGGGTTGGGGCATTTTACTCTACTGTAAAGTTTCCAACAAAATTTTATACAATGATTTGGTTGTTTTTTTTATCCAATGGTTTTATCAATTGATGACTACTGCTCCAATCTATTATTCATTAAAGATTAAAAATGCTGAATTTCTATTATTTCTTATACTTTCATTATGTGGAATTTTTCTAAAATGAAAACCTTTCACTCATCCCCTAAGGCTATTTGATTACCCCAATATACTGTTCATACATAAAAGACAAGATAAATGTTTAATCTTCCCATATGATTGACACCTTTTAGAGTAAGAAGCTACTGTCCTAATTACTTTCAATGATGCCTCCTAGGGTGTTTTTGTTTGCTGGCTTTCTCTTTTTGTTGTTGTTGTTAAGTATCATTATGGAATCTACATAAGCAATGTTTTTCATTTAGTAAAAAGCATTACTTTTTTTTTTAAGCTCCCCACCAAGCAGAGAGCCCAACACGGGGCTTGATCCCAGGACCCTGAGATCATGACCTGAGTCGAAAGCAGAGGCTTAACCCACTGAGCCACCCAAGCACCCCAAGCATTACTATTTTTTGATGCCAAAATCTTCCCAACCTTACCCAAGGAAGCTCCTTCATGTTCGCTCCTGTATCCCTTTGACAAGACCCATTAATCTTTTTTCAAAGAAAAGATTTATTTTTTTTATTTATTTCACACACACACACACACACACACACACACACACACACACCATGGGCAGGAGGGGCAGAGGGAGAGAATCTCAGGCAAATGCCACCCTCAGCCCGGAACCTGACTTGGATCAGTCTCACAACCTTGAGATCTTGACTTGAGCTGAACAAGAGTCGGTCGATAAGGCACAAGGCATTTGAGAGACGTGTTATAAATTTCCTATCCCATACCTGGAATTCATCATTTCTCCAAGGAGTCTTGATTCCTTATGATATTTAGAAACCACAACTTGAAAATAAGAGGTTTGTTGTGATTGGGCTTAGCAGCTTTTTTCATACTTTTTTACTTAACAAATCTAGGAAAATTTCATTTTAAAAAAAGGAAATAAAATATTGAATTTATACTGACATTTTAAATGTAATGTTACAAGATTTTATGTATGGCTATCATTAAAAAGACAAGAAATAACAAGTGTTGGCCAGGATGTGGAGAAAAAGGAAGGCTTCTGCACTACCAATGGAAACATTAATTGGTTCAGCCACTGTGAAAAATAGTAGGAAGGTTCCTCAAAAAATTAAAAAGAATTACCAAGTGATCCAAAAATTCCATTTATAGGTATATATCCAAAGGAAAGGAAATCAGTATCTCAGAGATATTTGAACCCTCTTGTTTTCTGCAGCATTATTTACAGTAGCCAAGACATGCAAAAAACCTAAGGGTCCACTGACAGATGAATGGATAAAGGAAATGAGGTATGTATATATAATGGAATATTATTCAACCATAAAGAAGAAAAAATACTACCATTTTTCAACAACATGGATGGAGTTTGAGGGTGAGTCGTTTACTAAATAAGTCAGAGAAAAACAAATGCTGTCTTACATGTGGAATCTAAAAAAAACCAACTAATTCATATAGAGAAGAGACTGGTGGCTGCCAGAGACGGGGAGGGGGTAGGGGAAATGGGTAAAAGTGGTCAAAAGGTAAAAACTTCCCCTTGTAAGATAAATAAGTTCTGGAGATGTAATCCACAGCATGTTGACCGTTGTTAAATATGAATACTGTATTGTATATTTGAAAGAGGCTAAGATGTGTGCTTGGGTGGCTCAGTCATTAAGCCTCGGCCTTTGGCTCAGGTCATGATCCCAGGGTCCTGGGATCAAGCTCCGCATCGGGCTCTCTGCTCAGTGGGGAGCCTGCTTCCCTTCCTCTCTCTCTGCCTGCCTCTCTGCCTACTTGTGATCTCTGTCTGTCAAAATAAATAAATAAAATCTTTAAAAAGTTCTCATCACAAGAAAAAAACCTTGTAATTATGTGATGTGATGAATGTTAATTAACTAACCTTATTGTGGTAAGTATGTGTGAGAGAGAGAATAATAACTTTGTATACCTTAAATTAATACAATGTTATGTGTCAATTATTTCTCAATTATATCTCAATAAAACTGGGAAAAATATTTTTACTTAACATTTTTGATGTTTTACAATTATTTCTTTTCTCTTATACTAAAAATCTGGGTTTCTAACAACATTAACATACTTAGGTACATTATTCTATTATTTCTCTGATGACATCTGATGCAGAGCATCGTTTGATATGCTTATTTGCCATCTGTATATCTTCTTTGGTGAGGTGTCTATTAAGGTCTTTGGCCCAGTTTTTAATCAGGTTATTTTCCTATTGTTTTTATTTTGGGTAACAGTCCTTAACCAAATGTGTCTTTTGTAAATGTATTCTTCTGGTTTGAGGCCTGTCTTTTAATACTCTTGACATTGTCACTCACAGAGCAGAAATTTTTAATTTTAATGAAGTCTAACATATCAATTTTTTTCTATAGGTGGTATTTTCAGTAGTATGTATATATAAAAAGTCATTGTCACATCCAAGGTCACCTAGGTTTTTTTCCTATATTATCTGCTAGGAATTTTATAGTTTTTGCATTTTACGTCCACATCTATGACTTGTTTTGAGTTAATTTTTGCAAAGTGTGTAAGGTTTGTGTCTAGATTTATTTTTTTATGTGTGGAAATATAGTTGATTCAGTACCATTTATTGGAGAAACTAACTTTGCTCCATGTTACTGCTTTTGCTCCTTTGTCAAAGATCAGCTAACCGTATTTACGGGGGTCTACTTCTGGGTTATTAAGTTCCATTGATCTATTTGTCTGTTCTTTCATCAGTACCACATTATTTTGATTACTGTTGGTTTATATTAAGTTGTGGAGTCAAGTGTATCAGTCCTCCAACTTTGCTGTACTCCTTTAATATTGTGTTGGGCTGTTTTGGGTCTTTTGCCTCTCTATGTAAACTTTAGAATCAGATTGTTAATATCCACAAAATAACTTGATGGTATTCTGAATGGGATTGCACTGAATCTATTGACTGAGTTGGGAAAAACTGACAACTTGACAGTATTGAATCTTCCTGTCCATGACCATGGAATATCACTCCATTTATTTAGTCTGTCTTTGATTTCATTCATCAGTTTTGTAGTTTTCCTCATATAGATCTTATACATATTTTGTCAGAATTGTATGTATTTCATTTGGGGGGTGGTAATGTAAATGGCATTGTGTTTTCTATTTCAAATTCCACTTATTCATTGCTGGTATATAGCAAAATTATTGACATCTGTATATTAACCTTGTATCTCACTCCCTTGCTATAATTGCTTTTTAGTTCTAGTTTTTCTGTCAATTCTTTTGGTTTTTCTGTAGACAACCAGGTCATCTGAGAACAAAGACTATTTTCCTTCTCAATCTGTGTACCTTTTATTTCCTTTTCTTGCCTTATGCATTAGCTAGAGTTTTCAGTGTGATGCTGAAAATGAGTGATGAGGGGAGACATTTGTATCTTGTATATGATCTTGGAAAGTTTTGAGTTTCTCACCATTTAAGTATGATGTCAGCTGCCAGTTTTTTGTCATAGTCTTTATCAAGTTGAGAAAGTTCCCCTGTGTACCTTGTTTATTAAGTTTTTGCCATGAATGAGTGTTGGATTTTGTCAAATGTTTTTTCTGCATTTATTGATATGATCATATGATTTTTTTAACCTGCTGATATGATGTACTACATTAATGGATTTTCAAATACTGAACCAGCATTTCCTACCTGGAATAAATCTCACTTGATCATGGTGTAAAATTCTTTTCATACACTTTTGGACTCAATTTGCTCTTTTACTGTAACATTTTTCTCTGGTGTTATTAGGGTAATGCTGTCCTCAAAGAACAAGTTAAGAAGTATTCCCTCTGTTTCTATCTTCTAAAAGATATTATACAGAACTGGTATGATTTCTTCCTTACATGTTTGGCAGTATTCACCAGTGAAGCCAACTGGGTCTGCTGTCTTCTGTTTTGGAACATTATTAGTTATTGATTTAATTTCTTTCATAGATATGAACCTCTTGAGATTGTCTATTTCTTCTTGTGTGATATTTGGCAAGTTGTGTCTTTCAAGGAATTTGTTCATTTCACTTAGGTTATCAAATTTGTGAGCACAGAGTTGTTTGTAGTATTCCTTTATTATCATTTTAATGTCCATAGGATCTGTAGTGATGTCCCATCTCTTATTTCTGATAGTACTTTGTGTCATCTCTTTTTTTCCTAGCCAGCCTGGGTAGGGGTTTATCAATTTTACTAATCTTTCCAAGGTGCCAGAATTTTGGTTAATTCCATTAATTTCCTATTATTGATTTCATTGATTCCTGTTTTAAATCTTATTACTTCTTTTCTTCTCCTTACTTTGGATTTAAATTGTTCTTTTTCTAGTTTTCAAAGGTGAAAGTTTCAATAATTAATTTCAGATATTTCTTCTTTTTTTTATATATGCATTTAATGCTTCCAGTTTTTCTCTCATTATTGCCCTTCACTCCACTGCATAAATTTTTATTTTTTAAATTTTCATTTAGTTCAAAAATATTTTTCAATACATTTTACTTGAGATTTCTTTTTGACTCATGTGTTTATTCAATCAACAAATATTTTATTGAGCTTCTGTCCTGTACTAGGTACTAAGGATACAAAGTTGAATAAAACATCCTTCCTTCAGAAGTTCTTTCTAGTAGAGTAGAAGGATATGGTAACCATTAACTATAATGAACTATGATAATAAATACATAATTGGGATAAGTACATATTATTCTGAGGAGAGAGATGAAGGAAAATTAAACCTGCCCTAGGGAGTCAGAAAATACTTTCTTAAGCTTCTTTTACTCAAATGTAACCTTGTTTCTTATTTTCTTTGATGGTTTCATTCAGGATTAATTTACTTCTTTATCAATACTTCCATAACACTTTTTAAAATTAAAAAAAAAATTTTTCATTCATGTATTGACTCTTTTTTTTTTATTCAAGGTACATTTTTTATTATGTTTAGTTAGCCAACATATAACATAGTTATAGCATAGTTAGTTGCATATAACATCCAGTGCTCATCACAACATGTGCCCTCCTTAATACCCATCATCCAGCTACCCCATCCCTCCACCCTCTCCCTTCTGAAACCCTCAGTTTGTTTCTCTGGAGTCCAGAGTCTCTCATGGTTTGTCTCCTTCACTTATTTCTTCCCCTTCAGTTTTCCTTCACTTCCCCTTTGGTCCTCCATGTTATTTCTTTGTTCCACAACACTTTTATATTTATCAACTGTATCAGCTATCACAGCTTATTTTTTTAAAGATTTTATTTATTTATTTATTTGTCAGAGAAAGACAGAGAGCATAAGCACAGGGAGCAGCAGGCAGAGGGAGAAGCAGGCTCCCTATTGATGTGGGACGCAATCCCAGGACCTTGGGATCATGACCTGAGTCAAAAGCAGATGCTTAACCAACTGAGCCACTCAGGCAACCACTACAGTTCATTCACATGAAATTGTAAGTTTCTTGAAAGCATGGTACAGCTCTTCCTCATCTTTTTTTTTCTTCCTCATCTTTCTATTTCTAGGATCCAACAGTGTCCACAATACAACAAAGCTCAGTAAACTTTTTATATAAGTGTATGCATGTATGGATGGATGAATGAGTTAATATATGACATTATTACAACTATTGTATTAGTAAAGCTATATTTGTATGTTTGTAGTATTACACAATACAATAATTTGTACAGATATTAGAGCAATAACTTGGTTAACATGAAAAAAGACAGCCTTAATTAAACATATGGATGAATATCAATAAAATATTAAAATTCATATTTTAAACAATGCATTGTACATACTTATTTCTATGTATGTCTTGTAGAAATATTTACCTCTGCTTGGGCAAATATTTCTGTTGAAAATATTCTCTCATACTAAAATTAATAAGTAACTACTCTTGTTCATTGTCTAAAGTTGGAGGATCATCTGGTTATATTTGAGGCTAACACAATCATTCAAGGTGGCTATTATAAACCCAAGAAGATGAACTCATACTTCGAATGACTGCCTTTAGGAAAAATCCCAGAGTTGTGCTTAACTATAAGATGGAAGGCCTTAGCAAAGGCCTTTAGCAAAGGCTCAAAGGGTAAAACTCTGAACTCTGACATTTTAATATTTTACATGTTGATAAGAGTCATAACACATGCCATTTCTAGGACTTCTCTTTGCGAATGGAATTAACATTCTTACACTAACTGGAAATGGCAAATTCTTAAATTGTTAATAGCTTCTCCAGGCTTTTGTTCCTTCACAGTATTTTCTGGCTTCACATTATGAAAATATTGTGATGTATGTTCATCAGCCTATAATCCTAAATCCCTTTTTACTACTGAAAACAACTTTTGGACTAGGGATTAAACTACAAGGGTCCACTTCTGAGCAAGAAGTATTTTAACATGGAAATCCATTGCACATTTTGTATCTGTTTTCTTGAATACTGACAGATAACACATCTGGATTTTAGGCTTATAAAATCTACTTTGCTAAATACAGTATCATGTTTAGCATATAGTAAATACTGCCAATTGTCATGGTTTCAGTGCTGGGGAGGAGGAGTGTTGGTGGCAAATGCTGCCTGTTGGTAACTAAGTATGTAATGGAGGTGACACTGAATGGGGAAGGAAGGGGTGAGGCTCAAAAAATAAGGCAACAATATAAATGCAACAACCTTCAAGAAATTAAACAAAGACATGGAGGCAGAGGGAACATAAGGTAAGGAAGTATTCAAATCAAGTAAATACACAAAATGAAAGTGGACAACAAATTAGAGTTGAAATTTCCCAACCACAACCGCACAGAGGGAAACACCATTTATATGTTCCACGGTGTCCATGAGAAAAATCAGATGCTCAGCATACTTATAGTTTCTCACATATGTCTTCATGAAAAGCCCACTGTGTGCAAATGGAGATGTGTTACATGTCATTTATGGAAACTTTTGAAAATCTTTAAAACTAATATTACAGGGGCGCCTGGGTGGCTCAGTGGGTTAAAGCCTCTGCCTTCGGCTCAGGTCCATGATCCTAGGGTCCTGAGATCGAGCCCCATATCGGGCTCTCTGCTCCGCAGGGAGCCTGCTTCCCTCTCTCTCTCTGCCTGCCTCTCTGCCTGCTTGTGATTTCTGTCAAATAAATAAAAATAAAAGTCTTTTAAAAAAATAAAAAAAACTAATATTACATATTGTTTATATGTATTAACAGCACACAAAATGTGAAAAGGAAAGATACATACCAACTCTAGGATAGTGGTTACTTCTAAGGTTGGGTGGGGGAATTGATAAACTATGTTTATAACATTCTGTTTCTTTTTCAAAAATGAGACAGATAAAGCAAAAAGTAAACTTCTCACGATACTCTTGGGTCTATTATTTTCTGTAGGTTTGAAACATGTCATAAGCATAAAGAAAAATATTTAAAGAAATATTATGAGCAAAGTATTTCAATAACCTCAAAGTAAATACAATCAGTACAAGGTCTTACAGTGTTTTCTTTTTTAAATTTAATTTAATTTATTTATTTGACAGAGAGAGAGATCACAAGTAGGAAGAGAGGCAGGCAGAGAGAGGGGGGGAGGCAGGCTCCCTACTGAGCAGAGAGCCCCATGAGGGTCTCGATCCCAGGACCCTGGGATCATGACCTGAGCCGAAGGCAGAGGCTTAACCCACTGAGCCACCCAGGCACACCTATAGCGTTTTCTTTTTAATACTGCTTGATGAAAACTAATGGTAAATGGTTGAAAGAAATGCCAATTCAGTCTAAGCAACCTGGTAAGATGGGGAGATGGCTAAAATCATGCCAATGGGATAAATGACTATTTGGTGCTCTGGCCAACCCCAGCAATGGAGAGTACCATGTTAGGTAAGGGGATGAACGTCCTCTCCAGAAAATTCTCCATAATGTGTTTCTTCCTGAGATTCTGATAAGCAACAGACAGTGGTAGGTTCAAAGTTTTATTCCCTGCCAAGTACTTATTTCTTCTGTTAAGTTTCATGCCTTGATACATGCCAAGTTGGAACTGAACAGATGTCCTCCACAGAGTGTTGTGGAGCCTGACAAGCAAAAGTGCCTGGATATAAAGCCCCCCATGGCAAATAGTACTGTTGGTATCTGTGGGCAGAGATTTCCTGGACTCCAGGTGGGTTGTGGGAAAAACGCCAGATTTCTATGAAGAATCATATCACTACCATTTTTATTTAATTTCTTTTTTCAAATGAATGATTTAATCAATCATAACTGTTATATTAGTATATTTTTGTATGAAGTTTAATAAATGCATAAAACAAGAGAAGTTTGGATAATTATAGTAAATATTAAATAGCAGAATGTAATAGCACATCTTTATTGTATTCTTAATTATTGTTATTTTCATTTTAACACATCAGTAGATTAATAAACAAGTTCACTGGTATTGGGCATTTTAACTTCCACCTTGGCATTAAAATAGTAATACTGCTAACAATTCCAGAAAAACAGCCATAGTTCTAGAGATCTGAATGCATCAAATGCACCTATAACTCCCCAATTCCTGTTATGAAGGCAAAGGGATGATGTTCCAACTTATCATTCCATCTGCTCTTTTCCTATCAACTTTCCAAACTTCCCGTGATAATCACTTTAACTGACCGCAAATATATAGTAATTGGAAGTGGGTCTGTGTGATTTTCCTTGCTCTGCACCCCTAACTACTATCTCTGGGAGTGACTATAACTGTACATACTACCTTTTCTAGGGAAGTCCTTTATAGGCATTCAGACAAGCAGCTTTGCTTTGGGATGTTATGGATGCTAGAGAAACCATGAGGTATGAGCCTATGTTGCAGCCCCAGTTACACTCCCCTCCCCCTCAAGTCAAATATTTACTAACACTCTTTCATAGGCCAAAAAATCCCAAGGTCTGGACCATCAAGATGTTGTGTCTCTAGTCTAGATCAATGGTTCTGAAAGTGTGGTTTTCACACATCAGCATCAGCATCAGCATCATCTGGAAACTTGTTAGAAATGCAAATTCTCAAGCTTCACTCCAGCCGTGATGAATCACAAACTCAGGGTGAGTACCAGCAATCTGTGTTTTAACAAACCTTCCAGGTGATTCTGGTATTTGCTAGAGTTTGAGAATCATAGATTATTCTCAATTTTGGTCCATCAGAGGTGCTATAGTATGAAGAATGTGAATTCTGGAGGCAGACTTCCTGACTTCAAATTCTAGGTCTCCACTATATGCTACTACACAAATTGCTTCACCTTTCTGTGCCTCGGTTCCTTATCCATAGAATGAGTTAACAGTAGTATATCTAATCATAGGATGGTTTTAACAATTAAATGGATTTTTTAAAAAGATTTTATTCATTTATTCATGAAAGAGAAAGAGAGAGGCAGAGGGAGAAGCAGGCTCCCCACTGAGCAGGGACCCCCCCCCTCCCCATGCAATACTCAATCCCAGGACCCCAGGATCATGACCTGAGCTGAAGGCAGATGCTTAACCATCTGAGCCACCCACGTGCCCCAATTAATTGGATTTTTTTAAACGATTATTTAATTGAGAGAGAGAGAGAGTGTGTGTGCAGGGAAGGGGATGGGCAGGTGGGCAGAAGGAGAGGGAGACAGAATCTCAAACAGACTCTATACTAAGCAGAGAGCCCAGTGTGGGGGGCTGGACCTCAGGACCCTGAGATCATGACCTGAGCCGAAATCCAGAGTTAGATACTTAACCAAATGAGCCACCTGGGGGCCCCTAAATGGATTGTTTTAATAATTGTCAGCTATTTTCATGAAGTTAAACTAGAAAGGATGATTTGGCTCAAGTTCTGCCTTTGTCAAACTTCATTACTTCTGTGAGACACAATGTCACCTGTAAAAGGAACAATTATATCTGAACCACTCATATCACTTTGCTGATATGAAGACAAAATGAGAAAATGTGTAAGTCCTTTGTAAACTGAAATAGCTATTTAAGACAAGTTAGCAAACATATGCCACATTCACCGATTTGATAGTGATTTTCCCCTCATCCCCCATTAGGTGCAGTATAAATCCAATAACTGTCTCAGTTTCTCTCCACCAACTGATCATTCTACCCACTTTTTAGAGAGCACTCAATTCATACTGAGAACAGCTGTCACAGTCTATAAGGTACTTTTCTAGTGTCTTCTGTAGTACTTCTTTAGATACCAGACATCTCTCTCTTTAGTGACATCATTCTTGCTAAATAAATGTTTGTTATTCCCCCAGTGGTTTCCATCTGAGTTGGAAATATGCCATAGTTAGCAGCATGACTTACTTGTTGATATCCTTCCAACTTTATATATAGAGTAACTAAACTGAAGACACATTACAAAAACAACCATCCACTGAGCAACTATTGGGAATTAGGTACTGTGCTAAGGCTGCACATACTTCCTTTCATTCATTCCTCAAAACAACTCCATGAAGCAAGTACTGTGACTACCCCTATTTTATAAATGAGGAAAACAACGTTAGGAAACATTAAGTAACTTTACCAAAGCTTTTCAGCTAGAAAGATCCCTTTGATTCCCAGAGTTTTTTTCAACAGACTCACCCTGTAGAACAAAATCATCCTGTCCTGGAACTCTTCTGGCACTTTGAAAACTGAATATACTAAGACAAGGACAGAGACAAATGAACCAGCTCATCTCACATGTGTCTCAATAAGAAAAGCTGTGTTTGCGTGAGGTTCGAGTGACATTTTAAAAATGAATGCTCAAGAAGCATTTCATTTTTCTCTACTATCTTAGTCACCACAAAGATCAGGAGTGTGCTTCAGAAGGGCACCCAACTTTCCCTACGACCAAAATCAAATTACCACTCCTATCCCATCACACAGTTACTGTTGTTCTGTTTAACTTACCATACTGGTTTATTTGTTCCCCACCCTCAACCCTAGGGCACATCATTTTTAATGAACAACTGAAATGATATCACTCATCTATTCAAAAGCATCTTTTACTGACTTTCTTTCGCTTTTTATATGCTTTTCATCAATAAAAGAAGTCAGTATGCAGAATCACTCAGAAAAGCCTAAATATCCACAAAATCTTAAAGTTTATTTAGAAATGTAAGCTATATAAGAGAATTCCATTTACTCATAATGTCATCTTAGGATTTAAGAGCAAATGTCCAAAGATCACCAAATGGGTGTTTAGAAACAACTGCAAACATTTCAATAGAGCCAACAGACCTTTCAACCAGCCTCTTGACAGAAGCCATCTCTGAGGGCTTTTGGAGTAGGATCACCTGCTGCGCTCCTTCAACTGGCAGAAGCAGTACTTAAAACTCAGTTCTATTTAAATGGGGTTTTTTGCTTTACTTTGTTATAGTGCCTTGACATACAAATCTATGAGTTTCCCAACCATACAGACCTGAGAATTGCCCTCCAGAAATATTTGAATAAATTAATTTGCTGAATCAAATGCAAATGAAGTTTAATTTAGTGGGTCTTTTCATCCCAAACCTGAATTCTGCTGAGGTTCAAGTGCATTTGCTTCAACTTTTGACACAGATTTTGTAAGGATCCTTAGCTGTTACCCTTGGATGGTATGAATTTATGGAGTGCTAGTCTGGATGAAAACAGCATTATAACATAAAATGCATCATTAATACTTTAAAACCCAGTATGATTTATATTTATATAAATAACATAAAGGAAGCCAATTAAACTGAAGTCACTGAAGTGTAAATAACATAAAAACTTATTGTTCTGTAAGCTACTGAAAATAAACTAATAATGAAAGTATTTATCATATGTCTAAAAACCAAGCAGGTACGAGTAGGTTAAGCAGACTTCGGGGGAAAACATTTTTATTTTTCTGACATCTTTTAATGCAGGCCCAACATTTTCATGGACTCAGATCCATTTAAAATGTGACATTATATCTGAAAGTTGCCTTTTGTCCATTTGAGTAATTAATAATTTAAGTGTAACAAGGACATCTTGATTCAAACACTTTGTAATCTGACTAGGAGGATATTTAAAATTCATTACAGTACATTAAACTTGCAGTGAACAGTTAGCTTCATTGCAAAATAAATAAATAGCTAATTTGCTTTGATCAGCAGAAATTCTGATAAAATCAGCAAAACACCAATTAAAATGTGAAAAATGTCACCTACCGTAGTTATTCTAATGGAACATGGACTTAGAGGAAGAAACTGATTCAATGTTTATTTTCATACCAGCTGTGGCTCCCAAATGTAAATCATTTCACTTTTTGCTAGTGTAGCTAAGTCCTCTGTGGCCCTTGCATTGATACTATGGTTGAACAGTCTGTATTACATAACAAGGTAGCTCTATTAGGGTTGCTGTTGAATTCCTTTAATTTTCTGTCAAATCATTGTTTCCTTTAAATGTTTTACCAGTCTCTTCATTTCAGGGAGTACTGTTAACTAGTTGAGGACAAAAGCTATGGCCAAATGATCCACAGTTCTTCCCTGCACGTGTGAACACTCCTAGGTTGAGGCAGTCTCTCTTGGAAGAATCATGAACCTTTGATCATCTTGTCATATCAGTCATGTTAGTTCATAGCAAAACATTGGCTGCTATCTGTCTACAATAATTCAGACTTCTGTCACAGCATGGCAAATTCTAGTTCAGTGTGTGTGTGTTCATTTCTAGTACTTAACCTAGTGCCACATGCATGGTGGGTGCTCAATAAATGGGCCCTGGAAGAACTGAGGAATCCCACCTCAGTGTCTTTCAGTTAATTCTATGGCCAGTGCTTGGACCTCTTGATCTCAGAATCCAGAAATCAATTCTCGCCTCCACAGTGCCTCTAAAATAAAGGGAATAATTGTGGTGAGAAAGGAAAATACTGTTCATTGCATGTCCTGTTCATGGAATTAAAAAAAAAGAATAAAAAACAGAATTGTTTTGAATTGCAAGATGGATTTTCTTTCTTCGTATGCCTGTTCTTCTACGTAGGCATGGTTCTTGACAGAAACCATGAATTCATTTCTAACAAGCACCGTGGAATCTCTATCAGTTCTGGCCACTTCAGAAATCAGTAACAGGAAAGGAATATGCAAAAATGAAAATGATTGTGCTCTGTCGTGGGTGCTGTTTTCTTTTGAATTTTTTCAAAATGTGTTTCATCATCTTTTCAATAATTACATACAGTAGATATTTAAGAAGAAATGTTATGATGAGACCCTCAGTGTGGAACCTGGCCCATCTGCAAATGCAGTTGCTCATTAACCAATTAGGAGATGAAGCCTACATTTAAGCAAATCCACAATTCTAAAACCCCCAAATCAAATTTAAATACCTCAGGGCAACCCATAATGAGTTTAAAATTAAGTGAAATAACAGGATTTTTACTGAGTTCAAAACAAGTAATTGTTGGAAGCTGCTTTCACTCATTTGAAGTTCTGTCCAATTACTGCCATTGCATTTCATACCTTCAATTTATATCTTGCCATACGAGTTTCCTTTTAATAATAGGGGATGGGCCAGTCCATTTGCCAGTAAGATGAGTTCTGCCTGTATGCCTTAATATATATACTGCAAACTCAACCTTGAATATGTCCATATGAATTTAAGACTGTATTTATATCCTTAAAGAAAAGTTAAAGAGACACATGATCTTATCTGCAACTGGTCATTTGTTTTCATTTAATTAGAAAGTATAATGGCATAGTGAAATCAGGAAAGTCTTTGTACTGACTCCAGCTACCACCCTGCACCACCACACATTTGCAGCGATCTTAGGCAAGGAACTTCACCTTTCCAAGCCTCATCTTGCTGTATCTCTAAACTGGGATAATGATACACCTGACTGACAGAATTCTTGTGAGGACTGGATGATCATATATGTAAAGCATGTAGGATAATTCTTGGTACATAGCAATCACTCAGTAAATTCCAACCACTACAACCACTACCATGCCATATTAAAAAAAAAACAAAACACCCACCAACTAAATTAATATGATGCAGGGTCCTGATACTCAAAGGGTTGCCAGATGTAGCAGAAAAAAATACAGGGTGTAATATTTGGGGCATACTTACACTAAAAAAGCATTCACTATTTATCTGAAATTCAAATTTAATGGGAGCATCCTATATTTTATATGACAATTTAGTGCTTACGTTCTGGTGCTTAAAGACCTTAAAATTTCATATTTTCCTTTAAATACTTGGGAATCAAGCAAAGGGCAGGTTAGAAGGGAAATGTTAAGATTACTGTCTTAATTCTTCACTTCACTTTGGGCACAGAGACAGAAAGTTTCCACTGTCACTCTGGATGTCCTTGGGACACCATGACATGCAATCAACATCACCTGTGCTGGCTGATAATTCAGAGTATATGATGCCCTTGTTTATAGCATCTTCAATTCCACAGACATTTTTACTTGACTAATTCACTGTTTCATACCAGGCAGGGGTGGGGAGGAAATCATTCAAACTAAATGCTACTCTGAAGTTCAGTTACTAGGCTGGAAAACAGCAGATAAATTGATAATTGCAAATGGTCTGAAATTTGAATGATTTTTTCCACTTCAACTAAATCTATTGAGCACACCCAAATAATTTAAAAGTGCTGAAAATAAGCAGTATTGGGGATTAATGAAAGCAATATATTCACTCTGTTGCATTTATTATTTTTAAATTATAGTACTCCCACTTGAAGGAATGCAATGAGGTTGAAATGAAGCAATTTTGTTGTTAAATATTGTCATTTAGAATAAAATGCATACGACTCTGGAACAGAAACAGCACACACTGTTGTTTTTTCTATTTATCCTTAGTTATTTTCAAGTAAAGCAAGAAAAAAAAAGTAGTAAAAAGGAAGTCTTATCTTTTAGTGATCCCACAGGATATTTACCAGACTTGGCACAAGTCGCTTGGGATGTCAAAACTAAGGCAAAGATGAGAGCTCAGATCCCAGAAGCTCCTTCTGGGGTTTGGCAAGGAATGGCTCTTTTTTGCTGGTGGGTTGGCTCTAGCTTAGTGCCTCTAAAAACTGAGGGGATTGTGGGAAATAGAGATACCTGAACAACAGGACACTCTCCGGAGGCATAGAACCTATCCTCATAGAACTTATTTTCTTGTAGAGGAGACAAACAAACAACAACAACAAAATTAAAGTATTTTTATACCAGATGATGACAAGTGTTATGAAAGGAAAATGGGCTTTTTGGCTGTGTAACTTTAAGGCAAATTACTTATTCTCTCTGAGTTTCAATTTCCTCATCTGAACAATGAGAGATAATATCTACCATGCACAGTCTTTGTGAGAACCAGAGATGATGGATGCAAAGTGGACACAGTTCCTGGAGAACAGAAACCATTTCTTAAAAAATATATATATATAATAACTTTAAGTAAAAGGTCCTTTTCAGGAAGTCTGTCAAAATTAAAATCCTCTGAGTCCCGTTCCTCTTTCCTACGATTTTTTCTGTAATGTTGATATTTTCTTAATTTCACTTCCCTTTTAAGTTAACATGTGTCAGCAAATTCTTTATCAGAGTAAAAGTGCAGAATGCTAATATCCTTGGGACAGCTCTATATTCCTTAGAGAAGACTCACTCCTGCATGTACGGCCACTAGAAGTGCCTCCTTAACTGTAAAATGGGGTGCCAAATAATGGTGATCTAACTTACAGTAGAGTGCAATGGCCTTCACCAAAGTGGGGAACTCAGTGTGGAGTGTGGAAAGTGCAGAAGAAAGCTATTACTGTTATTTTTCACTAATTCATTCAACGAAAACTGAACGAGTTCCTGTGGCAGGGCAGTCACAGTTTGAGGCACTGAGTATATAGCAATGACCAACTCTCAGCTTGTTCGGAGGTCCCATATGCCACAGACCCTACCCTCATTAAACTTACCTTCCATTGGGGGCAACAAACAAACAAAAATATTGTGTCAGATGATGATAAGTGCTATGGTAGAAAAAAAAGAAGGGTGGGATTATAGAGTGGCAGAGAGTTGTTATTCTCAATTGGGTGACTGAGGAAGAAAGGCAGCCCTGATGAGTGACAGTTGAGCAAAATCCTTAAATGAACTTAGGGAGCAAGCCCCAAGAATATCTGGGGGGAAGAGCATTCTAGGAGGACGGAACAGCAAATACAAATCCCTGATGCAGGTAAGTGCTTGCCATGCCACAGGAAGGCCATTACTGATGAGACTGATCAGGAAAACATATTTTGATTTCCATAATCCAGTTTACCTGGAAATACTGGCCTCAGAAAGAACTCAGGATCTCATTTCCAACCCAGCTGCAACCACTGCTTACCAAGTTTACATTGACAACCCCCCTGCATGTGCCCCAAGGTCTGAGAAAGTATCATTTTAGAAGACTATTTTTTTCTAAGATTTTATTTATTTGACAGAGAGAGAGAGAGAGAGAGAGAGAGAGAGAGAACACAAGTAGGCAGAAAGCCAGGCAGAGAGAGAGGGGGAAGCAGGCTCCCTGCTGAGCAGAGAGCCTAAGGCGGGGCTCAATCCCAGGACCCTGAGATCATGACCTGGGCTGAAGGCAGAGGCTTAACCCACTGAGCCACCCAGGCGCCCCTAGAAAACTATTCTTAAAGGAAGCAAACGCTTTTCCAGCTGCTGTTCCTGCCTTTACCCAGCCTCAATGATACTACAAGGTAATGCTCCCATAGCCACCTAAAAGTTGTACTAGATATAGGTAGGAACTTACAATGGGAAGAGAGCTCCCAGCTTACCTCATCCAACCCATCTTTGCTTTCTTTGTCAGCCATTTTTCTTTCTTAGCTTTTAATTTCTATCCTTTGCCATATTAAGTAATTGATATAAAATTCTGTCCCTTCAGGTGGCTAATATACAACTTGACCTCTGGGATTTGTCCATTATCTCTATTTCTTAGTCATCAGGCAGTGTATGTAACTTGGTAAGATGACCTTCAGGAGAAGTCTAGATTATTTAAAATCTCTTTAGTTTTTCAGTACCTTCACATCTTCTTCCCCTAGAGCCCTTTCAAGAATAGAAAAGGATTATTTAAAATAATCAAATTCATTTTTAATATGCCTGCACTATATTAAAGTGGTTCTTGGATGCAGTAATTGTATCTCACTCTTAAGTAGTGTAAACATTTCTTTCATTAACTTTACTTTGCTCTATATAAAGTATAGAAATCAATTCCAGTAAATTAACATGTTAGGATCTATATGATCAATGCTATAAAAAGCTTCTTAAAATTCTTTTTCTTTTCAGTAAATATTTTATTACTGCTGTGGTGGGTAGAATAGATACTCGGACATTTTTCTTGTGGCTCCTTCTACCAGAAAGAATCCTGATAACCTCAATACCAGGCATAAAAAATTCTCTCTAACAGAGCTTCTGAAAATTTAGTAGGAGCCAGATTCCTTGAACTTTCTACATAAGAACTTGTTTATGACATTTTAACTTTTTATCAAGACTCCTGAACAATTTCCAGTGTTACTGACACGAAGGAGCCCACTAAGGGGAAAGAGTCATTCAGGTTATAAGTTCCCTCGACTGCATCTCGTACTCCTAGTATGCAAAGATAAAGAGTATATTGGAAGTTATGGGTGCTAGCAAAGTCATCCTTCAAGGAGGTGACGCCTTCTCTACCTCTTGTTAGTATCACTTCCCGACACTAATACTTACCGTGGGTTTCCATTTCTATGAGAAATGACCACCATTTCACATTTCCTTAGAATGAGATCCCTGGCTACAACTTCTGATATCCTCATTTCTGCTTTTAGCTCTCAAAATGGAAGCCATAAAGAAACAGAAACAAAAACAAAAAGAAAACACACTCTTAGCCAGATCTACCAGGTTGGTATTATCTAGGACATTTGTCTTACAAAGAGTCATACTGCATCTCCACTCTATAGAAGCACCAACCTAGAGAAGCATGAACTTCCCACTATAATCATCTACCTTAAAAAAATTTTATCTGAAAGTGGAAGTGCTCCTGAACACTGTATATTGTTGCACTGAAGATGAATCTCAATCTCCCAGAGGTTCTTTCCATCTCACAATAAACATTAGATGCACAGCATCAAACCAACAACATCATCCCCTCCTACCCCTCAAAATACCTGAAAGTAGAATGATAGCTTATTATAAATAAACACCATGCAAATATAATGTACTGATTACTGGAGAAAAATGAAGTTTCCTCTCCATGCTGTTCAGTTATCCTGCTCATTTCTTAATAGTCCTACATTCATAAAAGGCCAAAGGACTCTGACCTTGACAAGCTAACTGAGCAGGAAAAGGCAATCATGTGTACAAGGCTGTCACCCACCCCACAAATTATGATAAAATACACCTTGGGATCAGAAAAAAGAGTTGCATATCTCCAGTGACATCCACAGTAGTACATTTAAGGATCCGAATAGAACAGCAATTTATTTTGCACTAACATGTTTTATGGTTATCATCAAGCATTATGTCTTCAGAGACTGAAAGGTGATGTTTTTATGGACTCTGGTTCCTTGCTGCATTATCTTCACAGCTCAGAAATGATCTCTCTCTTTTTTAAGTCCCCCCTTCTTACCCCCTACCTTTGCCCCTCATTTAACAAAGCAGCCATTTTTCTAAAGAGGAAAAATAGAATGAATCCACATTACACAAAGGGTACAAAATGAACAGATTCCAACCCTGAACAGTTTCAAAATGAATGATTATCTGGCTAATTAGTGAAATAAATAATAATAATTGCCTGTCCCTCCTCATTAGAGCCCTTAATAGTAAATGGAACCCTAGTGCAGAGTTCCAGCAAGCTGGTTTCACAAGATTCAGCTCTGAGTTGGAAAAAAGACACATCATTCTACCATGCAGATGCCCACATCCCAACCCCCAAAACCAAAGAAAATGGGGGCCTCAGGGCCTGCAAGGGAGATGTTTGGGATATAGAGGGAATATTTCTGGCTTCCTTCTATGCTTAAGGATTATTCTATGTTCCAGGCATCCAAGAAATAAGAGCTAAGAAGATATGGGCATACAGCATAGGGGCCAGAACATAGAAGGATTCTTACTTCTTCTAAGTTTACCTATCTGGCAAGATCCATATTCTTAAAGTCTGATCTAATACATTTGCAACATTATTTACCCAGGCTACTTGTTAAATGTACAAGTTCTGGGCTCAGTCCCAGTTCCACTGACTCAGAAACTTTGAGAGTGAGCCTGGGGTCTGCATGCTTAACAAGATTCCCAGGTGCTTTGTATGCACCTGAACTTAAAAACACCTCTGCTGCGGTCAGTGGCTGGTGAGACAGGATAACCCTATGAAACAGAAACATGTTTCTGCTTTGTGGGGAAGATATTATAGCAGGGAATGTCACCGGACTGGATCATCTTGTTAGAGGTTTTTGCCTGGTGATGTTTGCCTGGTGATGCAACATCCTCTTGCCAGGGTTCCTTTCTGTACCAGCCTTGCCACAACATCTGAAATTAGCAAAGAACCTCAATGCAGTTCTGCCTCTGGAGCCGGCCCAGCCAAACCTATTACTCAACAATGAAAGCATTTGATTGGTTTCTAATGAGGCAGCAGATCAGCTTTTAGGGGACTGTTCGCAGTGTGATATATGAATGGAGCTCCTGTTAATGTTAATCAGTGGAGAGTTCCCACTGCTTGGGCAACTTTCTTGTGAAGCTCTTGCTCCTTGATGCTCAACTTTTCTTCCTGGGTTTTGAAATCCACCGGTGTTCAGGCACTATCTGGCAATAGGACTATAAAGACTGTCTTTGAACTTCCCCTGTTTTCTGTATAAATCTTCTTTCAAGACCACCTGGGTCCCCAGTCCATGCTGATTCCTATGATTCCATGACACATTTTACCCAAACTTACCTAATAATTAACTAACTATAATGTGCTTATCGGCACTGGGAAAACAGCTGTTTATTGAGCTCAAAGAACTTAGAGTCTAGCCTGGGAAACAGACTAGGAAGCAGACAATTCTAATACTATAGTATCCACAGGACAGCCTGAGGAAGACACTTGGGTGGAGTTTCAAATGAAGAGGAGATGCTCAAGAAGAGAAGGAATAATGCTCAAGAGCAGATGTTTGAAAAGAGTATTCCAGTAATGGAAAGAGGGCCAAAACCAGGGCCCACTTACTCAACAGGCTCCAACTTGTCTAACCCTGTCCCAGTGGGCATAGTGACCAGGGTTCAAGATACTTTTAGGGGACCACAGAAATGTTTTTGTTCTAACTAATCTTAAAAACAGAAGGAAAGGAAGGTGTGTGCTATGGTGAGTGCTGTGAAATGTGTAAACCTGATGATTCATAGACCTGTACCCCTTGGGCAAATAATACATTATATGTTAATAAAAATAATTTTTAAAAAAGAAGGAAAAATAAATACAATGATAATAAATATAGAATAATGAATCTAGCCTATTATCTTTGTATCGATGCAGTCATAAAATACAGTATTTAATTTTTTAATAGAACAAGAGGCCCATAACAGTAAAAGTGCCTAGGGCACTCAAAAGCCATAATGCCTAAGTCATACGCACTGGCTTATGCAAAAATACAGGTGAGCAATAAGGTCTGGAAACGCAAGCAACAATACCTAAAACACATTGAGCCCTTACTCTGTACAAGGTACTTTTTCTAAGAGCAAGTATCCTTTACTCCTCACAATCCTATGAGGTAGGTACAATTACCACCACCCCCACTTTACAGATAAGGAAATCAAGGCAGAAGAAAATAAGTTTCTCAAAGTCATACAGATAATACACTCACACAGTCATCTAGATAACCAGGTCACTTATTTAGGCACTCTTACCCCAGAGTCCACACTTAAGCTCTATGCTGACATGCCCCAAATTATTTACAGGCATATCTCAGAGATAATGAAGGTTTGGTTTCAGACTACCACAATAAAGATAATATCACAATAAAGAAAATCAAATGAGGGGCATCTAGGTGGCTCAGTCAGGTTAGCACCCACTTTCGGTTCAGGTCATTATCCCAGGGTCCTAGGATCGAGCCCCATTTTGGGCTCTCTGCTCAATTGGAAGTCTGCTTCTCCCTCTGACCCTCTCCCCTCCCAGACTTGTGCTCTCTTTCACTTTCTGTCTGAAATAAATCTTTAAAATCGTAAAAAAAAAAAAAAAAAAAAAAAAAAGAAAGCAAATGAATTTTGGGATTTCCCAGTGTATATAGAAATTATGTTTTACACTATACTATAGTCTATTAAGTGTGTATAACATTAGGTCTAAAAACATAATGTACATACTTTAATTAAAAAATACTTCATTGCTAAAAAATGCTACCCATCATTTGAGCTTTCAGCAAGTTGTAATGTTTTCATTGGGGGTGGAACCTGCCTCAATGTGATGGCTGCTGACTGATCAGGGTGGCTAAACATTGGTGTGGCTATGGCAAGTTCTCAAGATAAGACAATGATGAAGTTTGCTACATCAATTGACTCTTCCTTTCACAAACAATTTCTTTGAAACATGTGACACTGTTTGGTAACACTTTACCCAGAGAACTTTCTTCAAACTTGGGAATCAATCCTCTCAAAGCCTCCCACTGCTTTATCAACTAAATGTATGTAATATTCTAAATCCTTTATTGTCATTTCAACAGTCTTCACAGCATCTTTACTAAGAGTAGATGCCATCTCAAGAAACCACTTTCTTTGCACTTCCATAAGAAGCAGCTCTTCATGCTTTGTCATGAGACGGCAGCAACTCAGTCCCATCTGCAGGCTCCACTTCTAATTCCAGTTCTCTTTCTGTTTCTACCACATCTGCAGTTACTTCCTCCCCTGAAGTCCTGAACCCCTCAAAGTCATCCATGAGGGCTGCAATCAACTTCTTCCAAACTTCTGCTAATGTTGATATTCTGACCTCTTCCCATAAGCACAAACATTACTAATGGCATCCAAAAATATGAATCTTTCCCAGAAGTTTCTCAATTGACTTTGCCCAGATCCATCAAAGAAATCATTATCTGTGGCAGCTATAGCTTTACAAAATGTGTTTCTTAAATAATAAGAGTGGAAAAACGGAAGTTCTCCTTGATCCATGGGCTCCAGAACAGATGTGTGAGTAGGCATGAAAACAACATTTATCTCATTGTACAGCTCCCTCAGAGCTCTTGAGTGACCAGGTAGACTGTAAAGGAGCAGTAATATATATACATATATATATATATATTTTAGGAGCAGTAATATTTTGAAAAGTCTTTTTCTGAGCAGTCGGTCTCAACAGTAGGCTTAAAATATTCAGTAAACCATGTTGTAAACAAATGTGCTGTCATTCCAGCTTTGTTGTTCCACTGATAGAACACAGTAGAGTAGATTAGCATTTTTTTAAGGGCCCTAGGACTTTCATAATGATAAATTAGCACTGGCTTCAACTGCAAGTGACCAGCTGCATTAGCCCCTAAGGAGAGAGACTTACCCTCGATGTCTATGCTTACGTCATCTCAGACTAGTAACAGTTTGCAGACCAACATGGGTCCTGCAGCACATGTTAGGAGCACTGCTCTAACTTATACTGCCAGCTGGATGATCTGCAGTTTGCTTCTTTACGCAGTAATGGAGTGGAAGGGAGTCACACAAAAAGGGATGCCACTTCCCCAAAATGTTGGTGAGAGGGCCTGAGAAGGTGGAGGTCCAGGAGGTCCAGAGATCTAGAGTAAATAAGGTATGTGCTTTCTTTGTCAACTTGAGGATATAGATAGATAGATAGATAGATAGATATAGATATATTCAAGTACTTGCTGATCACAGGCAGAATTGGGGTGATGTTGCCTGAGCCTCTCATCCTTTATGAAAGCCTCAAATTTTAGACTTTGGTTCAGCCTTAAATGAAGTGATACACATATATCACCAAGACACACTCATAGGATCAAAAGATGTTCAACTACAAACCTTAACTTGAGCCCCATTCATGGTATACACTCTGTATGGTGCTCTATGAACTAATATTTTTAATTTAATCCCTCATTTGTCTTATAAATCATATAACTATATTGATTCATAATTTTGCATCAAGAACTGGCAATTTACTAAATGTAAACACAATATATGTCACAATTTTTTCATTTGCTTTCTATATATTGTTTTATATTATAAGTGAATTTCTGAAAAAGTAGGAGAAAGTAGGATTTTGGTAAGCATAATCATGTTTTAAACATCCTAGAAGACATTAGATGGACAAGCAGACTGTGTTTAGTGAGTTCTATTTCCTTGTCTATAAAATTAAAATGGGGGCACCTGGGTGGCTCAGTGGGTTAAAGCCTCTGCCTTCGGCTCAGGTCATGATCCCAGGGTCCTGGGATCGAGCCCCGCATCGGGCTCTCTGCTCAGCGGGGAGCCTGCTTCCTCCTCTCTCTCTCCCTGCCTCTCTGCCTACTTGTGATCTCTGTCTGCCAAATAAATAAATAAAATCTTTAAAAAATAAAAAAATCAAAATGATGTGAAAGACTTTAAAAACCCTTTAAGTGCTATGTTTAAGCTCTTAGTTATTAGTGTTAGAAAGAAGACAACAGGCTCAAGAGGACTTTGTTTATGCTAAGTCCACATCACTACACTGAGACTTACTTACAGTTGCAACTCTCCAGAAATGGAATCTTAAACCAGTCAGAAATGACCTCATCAGCACTAGTGACATAATCTGCCTAATAGGCCTGTGCCAGCCCCTAAAGGAAGTAATTTTGCGATACCTAACCTGCCATTATTTCCTCATCCAGCTCCCTTCTGCCTATAAAAGTCTTTCATTCTGTATAGTTGCTCAGAGCTTCTTTCTATCCTTTCAAATGGATGCTGGTTTTAATAGATTTTTGCTTGAGCTTTTAAAAGTTTTAATATGCCTCAGTTTATCTTTTAGCAATAATATTCTTTTTTTTTTAATCCAGGCTTTCACACCAAGGTTTTTGTATAAAAAGAGTTTTGTATAAATTGCATCTATATCCCACTATCTTAGATCCCTTGTTGCCTTCCACGTTAATCTCAATTGGGAAGTTGTGTGGTAGTATTTGTCCTTATTTATCAAAAAGAATCATTTTGAATGTCTGAAGAAAGGATTTTTGTGTGTTATTTCATTCAGTCCCCTGCCTGAATAATCTTAATATCTGGCCTTAATTCCACATGTTTTCATTTATCCACTTACTTCCCATCCGATATCTTCAACTACATAGAATGGTTCCATTTGGTGATGGGGAGTAAGTCTTGTTCTTTTCCTATGGAAGGAGACAAGGATACCTGGGATTTGGAGATTGTGAATTTCTTGTTAATAGCAAAATCTGCAACACTGTTCTAACTTGGGCACCTAGTCCACGATGGTCACTGTCCTAAAGAAACTGGCAGCCTAGGGTAGAGATACTGCTCACAGGTAGGTATGCCACATAAACATCCATCCAGAAAGAAACCAAACCACCCATTCATCCATTCTGGAAATGCCAATACTGCAACCTTGGGAGAAGGTGGACCCACTCCTGAGATATGATAAAATACTAATACCAGAAGGACTTTTTCTTGGGAAGAAATAGTAGCACCTCCTAAGAAGTTATGAAATGAATATGTTCTCATTCTATCATCAAGGAATGCATGAGGCTGCACAGAAGGTCTGGTGACCTGTCATGCTGAAATAACTCCAGAGCACTCTTCTAAGGGCCTTACAGATAATTACCTTATTTAATTTTCATGACAACCTTGTGAAACTGGTAATGTTGATTTAGAGCCAAAAACAGAGGCTTGGAAATGGTGCTAACTTTCCCAGGGTCCCAAAGCTAGTAATTGGTGGTACTTGGATTTGGTCTGGCTGCACAGGTGTTTGATAAAATTTATTATATTGATTTGACCCATATTTTTCCATGTAGGTGCTTTACACATCCCACTGGAGGGCTCTCTTTTTCAAGCCTACTATCTGAACTTCAGATACAGGAAATAGGTAAGCTAGTATTAGCAGTACTAAAAATAGTAGTTGTAAAAACCATGTACACAGTGAGGAATTTTCATTATTTTATTTATTTCTCCAAATGGCCTGAAATCAGTATTTTATCATATCTTAATTACAGATGAGCAAAGGATGGGTTCAAGAGATTATAAAGTTGTCATAGTCACACGACTGATTTAGGTCTGATCAGATATGAACCTTGCTATTTCTAATTCTTCTCCAGTCCCCAGCCACCATTCTGTGGGGTTTCTATTCCAGGCAAACTATCCCTATCTGGAACCAACCCCTCTCTTCTATCTTCTCCTGAATAAATATAGTTACTCTGGGTTCTCTTTATTCTTTCCTCTCTGTCATGCCTGGGCCCAAAATAAAAAAAAAATATTTAGACAATTTAAAACTTAGTTGCAAATTTTAAGGTTGGAAAATATTGTCATACCCCATTCAGCCTCCTTCACTGTGAATCAGGTAGTCAGAGAAGGCTCCCAAAAGGCACAGACAATTTGTATAAACTAAGCTGAAACCAAGCAACCCAACTCCTAGCACTAATAATTACTGAAATTTGTTGAGAATAGCAATAGCTCAGTAAAGCCCAGTGTTTCCCTAAAGGGCAAGTATAATAGGCCTATAACTTCAAACGTGTAAGAATAATTTGTTATTCATGTTAATCCCCTCACCATTGCCAGCCACATCAATCTCTTTCAAAGGGGGATATTGGGGAAAAAAAACCATTGAAGTTTGAAGGGGAAAAATGGCACATAAGGTGAGTAGCAGCAGATAGCGGAGCAACTCTGTGATTCTTCTTGTTGCTGCCTGGGACTTGCAATGTTTCATTAGGGTTCACCCTTCACCCCATGCCCATGTGGCTCCAACTCCCCAGTAAGACAAGGAGGTCAGACAGATGAAAAACACCACCATCAAACCATTCTAGCTATGTTTAGAAGGATAATGTTTTTAAGAATTTTTACTGCAAAAGTACAAACAAAATTACTAGCCCTTGTTTAAGTCAATGCATTCTTTGCCAATTCAGTTTTAACTCAGAAACGGTACCCACTTCCAAGCATGCATACATCCAGACAGGCACACTGGTTCCCAGGTTTTCAAAGCTGCTGAAGTATCTCTAGTAAAAATGATGCTTAGGAATAAGCAGTAGGTGACAATACAAAAAGGGAAATGTAGCTAGGATGTGGATGACTCTGGGAAACCAAGAATTCAAGTGTACTAAAGGTACAGCCTGTGGGTGAATATCTTCCTAGAAAAGAAGTAAATGATGTTGGTAGTTTTAACCGTCTCCCCTTTCCCCTTTTACTTAAATCATGAACAAAGATTTATAGAAGGCATTTTCCACTCGCAGTCATAGATGGGGCACCACATACCTTCATTTTCTTTGTTTCATGAACATGAAAGAGAAGGAAAGATAAAGGTTTTTTCCCCCCAAAATTTGGCTTGCCTTTAAATGGCACCAGAAAAACAACGGCATTAGTGATTTAAGTTTTCCCAGCTCCTGGCCTTTGGGGGAAAGCAAGGCTTCTTTTTAGGTGGGTACTGACCAAAGAAACTAACTTCATATTCACTTTCATAAAACAGAGCACTTGAATTTTCTCACTGTCCTCAGTGTGGAACAAGGCACACATACTTCCAGGTTTAGAGGAGGGGAACCTCAGCCATTGTCCCCCAGGTAGTTCTTGACTGGGTAGCCTCTGCAGCCTACAGCTAAGCTTCCTCTTTAAATGGTGTCTGGAAAGTCACTGGAGGAGGTATCCTGGCCCCACTGTTGGGAGGGAGATGGTCTTGGCCCCCATATTGCCAGGGGCAGGCCCAACAGACAGAGGCATGGCTCTACTTCCCAAGCATGGATATGGGAAGTAGAGCCAGGTCAACAGTTGTCTAAATAAATAATTTTTGATTTGGCAGGCCAGTATCTTGGCATCTGCGAACTATTTTCATTTCTGGGATATATTGTTTTCTTTAGTGATTTTTATAATTTCTTAATTTTAAAAAGTCACATGTTCATTATAAGATATTTTAACAGCAGACATGTACAAATGAAAAGTAAGAGTGCTTAGTTAGGTCTCTTCCCCACCCCCACCATCCTATTCTTCAGCACTGTTAATTATTTGGGGCATAACCTTCTAAATTTTTTCTAACTACATATGCCAGATATATTATTGTGTTTGTGCTTCCAGAATTTTCTACAAATTCTGCCTCTCAAATCTGTGTTGCTCTGAATCTGCCCATTCTCTTTTACCATCCTAGTCTTCAAGGTCAGATGCACCCTCAACTTCATGTCTGCCACAGGACCATGAGTTGGGTTCTCAACCACACCAGCCTGACGAGACAGCTTGCTCCAGCTCCAAATCAGTTCAGCCATTTATCATGTTTAAACTGTGTTTTCTACAACTTGAACACCTTTTTTTTTTTTTAAGTTTTATTTATTTGAGAGACAGAGAGCACACATGAGCAGCAGGAGGGGCAGAGAAAGAAGGAGAAGCAGACTCCCCACTGAGTATGAAGTCTGACCATGCAGGGCTCGATCCCAGGACCTGAGCTGAAGCCAATGCTTAACCAACTGAGTCACCCAGGCGTCCCTCAGCTTTTATTTGTTCTAAAGAGTTGCCTGCCCTTCCTCTAGTCAACAATATAAAACTTGGCCATGGTGTTTTTATAAACCAAAGTCCAAACAATAAGTTGTGAAGAAGACTTAGCCTACAGAGAATGAACAGTATTTCCTAAATTCTAAGGAAACACTGCTTACAAGATTTAGTAAAATATTTTTGGAAAAAAATACTACATTAAGCATATTTATGAACTATATGATGATTTTATGAGCCCTTAATTACAGAAATTTTTTTCACTTTTTTTTTTACATGCATTTTTGAATCAAGAAAATATTGTACTTACGCTCACTCATCCTTCATGATGTAAAGACCCCACATACCCCGGACCTTTCTTTTGGCATGCTCTACCCCAATATGTTATCTTAGATATCTATGACCTTAAAAGATGGATAGTTTCAAATACTGGATTTAATGTGGACATGAGTTAAAACCTGAATTTATCTAAATCATTTTGACATTTTACACTGGCAAACCCATCTTTGCTATGAAAAGACTGTCTAAAATGATTGCTCTGTTTGGAATCCTGCCCATGGCCTTTAAAAATAAATCATACCTATAGGTGATGCTTCTCTCCACGGTTGTGGCAAAAAGCATGGGTCTTAGTCACAAATAGTAACTGGTCACATAGCAACAGGTACCACACACCATTTCATGGTCTCCCCTTACTAGTCAACTGGCAATTCTTCTAACGGATAGTTTTAACTACCTATACACATGGGATGATCAAGCCACAAGGAAGTCTTGATGAAGAGGTGGGATCTGAGATATGCAAAATATCACAACCCACCCAACCTGTTATAACATCTAAAATTCTACCAGTAGAAATTAATTTATTTGTGCCTATGCATCCTGAGAAGAACAATATCTTAAGTTCTTGTCATTTAATTAATTCATGATTAGAAAGCTACCAGGACCCAAGGGTGAGGAACAAGATATAAAGGAAACAACTAGAAGGTGAAGATGGACATTTAAAAGGAAGTTAAGGTGTCAAAAACAAATCACAGTCTCTTCTTCATCTCCATTATGGCTTGTTCAATTTTGGAAAAATTTCATCTTAGCAACAGGTAATCCCTAGAATGAACAATGATTCACTCTAATGAACCTGGAAGAGGATTAATTCTAAGCAGATACTCGTATACTTTGGAATGAGAAGAAGTTTTTATGGATTCTAACCAACCTGACCCTCTTTTCAGCATAGCCTTGAGTATCAATGACAATGTTAATACACATAAAGGGTACTATATAGGGGAACAAGAGCTTGGATTGAATCCAAGCAAAAGATAACCCCACTTGGTTTCAGGACCCTCCCTGCTGTGGGGCTAATTCCTAACAGAAAACAACAAAACTATTAAAAAATTTAATAAAGTAACCAATTAAATATTTCAGAGAGCCTCATTAAAACATTTCACTATCTGCACTGATTATCATGTGGCTACTTATACAGATGCCCATAAATCTGACTGCATTAGGTTCTCAGGCCTTTAGTTCAGATCATTTCTTCTCCCTATGTGGACTTGCCCAGGAAATGAGATTTAATGAGTCACCAGCCTCCCTGATAATCACAGGAGAGCTCATTAGCTTTTCGTCAGATTTGTTCCTACTATCTGCCCCCAATATGCCCATGACTTCTTTCGAGTTAAATATATTACCAAAAGGGAGAACTCAAAAGAGCAAGTCTGTGCTGAATGCTGCAGACTTGAAACACTATATAAATATTTTTACATATGTTAAAAGGCATCTGAGAGCAGAAGGGAAAAATAATAGAAACAACATCCTTTATTGATGGCATCACTATTTAGATGACACACATCATTAAAAAGAAATAAAAGTTTTGACATTTATACCTGTAAGCCTGGCCAAATCTGTGTGGGCTAAGTCAAAGCAAGAGAAGGTTCAAAGGGTAGAAGAAAACAGTCTAATAATTCTTAGAATTCATCAAGTCTGGGGAGCCTTCCATCGTGCATCTTATGGTGCTTCACCAAGGTCCCCTAATCTCATGACCTTGGGTTTTCACTGAAAACTCAGACCAGAAGGCTCTCATGGCACTTGATGGGAAGGGATGAAATCCTGCATTGCTCTCCAAGAAAAGCCTTAAGTGAAGCTTCAGTCCTTCCACAGAACATCTTAATAATAAATTTGACTCGCCTGGCACTGCAATTGCCCATAAAGGAAATCATGACATTGATAAACTTCAGCAGAAATCATCTGAGTGATTTCCTGAGTTCTCATTTGGGTCTTCCCTAAATACAGAGTTACCTGAGTAAGGTGCTGCCTCTGGGTGGCTAAGTGACTGCCCAGGACCAGTGCCCAGTTCTCAGTCAATGTTTATTGAACCAAACAAGAGCCATAAAACCTATGTGGAATCTGATGGAAACTATGAACTGGCTCCCAAGAAAAATGCACCACCTTCTCATAAATGCATATGCAGACACACATACACAATTTGGGGTAATTTTTAGAGGGTTCTCAAACACTCTGATCTTATTTCTCGACCTGCTTGGGCCCCTGGACTTAAGATCTTATATAGATTATGATAGGGGATGTAAAGTAATGCTTATTAGGAACTTACTATATGTCAGGCACTACTACATCTCACTTAAACCCTACAGCAATCCCAATGATATATATATCACTAAAGCTATCTTATAGATGGAGAAACTGAGGCACGGATGATTAAAGCAACATTCCCAAACAACTAGTTAGTGTTAGAATTAGGGCTTTAAACTCATTGTGGCTCTGGAGTCCATGCACTGAACTACCAGGTGATGCTGCCTCTCTTATATAAAACATTTTTATTTTAAGACGTATTCACTTCTGCTTTCTCATTTAATTTTTGTAGTCTCCTCCAGCGGTTAGATTAGGAAGATATTTCCAATTCAGTGGGTGTTAAGGACATTTCAAAGTGGAGCAGAAGATTTGCTTTCTACTCTCTTTTTCAGACAATGAAGTCATAGTTGATGAAATTAAAAATTAAAAACCAAAATTCTGACTTGAGCCTCCTACCTCCATTAACTACAGATTGAAATGCCCTAGGAACATTTCTAATTCCTTTCTTCACAACCATCCACTGCCTTGAGGACTAAGTCAGCATGGTAAGGTTTTGAAGCCATGTGGTGTTTCCTGCAAAAATCTGGCTTCCTGCAGTTCACAGAGCACTTCTGTCTCTACAAAGGAAAAGGCATGGGGAAGAGAGGGAAGAAGAGTCAAGTTGTCAATCTTCCTGAAAATAACAATGCTGTGTGTTTATGACTGTGCTAAACATTAGATGCATATCATTGTCCTAGTTCTAATTCTAACTTATATGTAATAATACTTTCAAAGTATTATTAATAAATTAAATATATTAAATTAAACTATTATTTAATTAATAAATTGATTAAATAGTTATTAATACACACTTTTAAAGTAAATATTTTAAAAGTATTTAACCCTCCTTTATCTGAACCCCAACTGGCATCCTCCAGCACTTGGCTATTCCCTTTTTCTTCTTTTCTTCTTCTTCTCTTTTTGGTAGATTTTTTAAAATTGAAGTAGGATTAACCCAGAGTGTTATATTAGCTTTAGATATACAATATAATGATTCAACAATTTTATACTCAATGCTAACCATAGTAAGTGTACTCTTCTCAATCACAGTTATCTATTTCACCCCCTTCCTATCCCTCCCCATCTACGTTCTCTCTGGTAACCACCAGTTCTCTACATTTAAGAGTCAAAGGTTTCTCTTTCTCCTTTTTCTTTGTTCATTTGTTTTTTAAATTCCACATATAAGTAAAATCACATTTGTCTTTCTCTAACATTTCATTCAGTATTACACTCTCTAGATCTATCCATATTGTTGCAAATGGCAAGATTTTATTATTTTTCATGGCTGTTTAATATTCCATTGTACATATACATTTTTATTCATTCATCTATTGATGGACACTTGGGTTGCTTCCATATGCTGGCTATTGTTAATAATGTTGCAATAAACACAGGTGCATATATCTTTTCAAATCAGAGTTTTTGTTTTCTTTGCCGTAAATATCCAATATTGGAATTACTGGATCAGATGGTAATTCCATTTTTCACTTTTTTGAGGAACCTCCGTACTATTTTCTACAGTGACTGCACCAGTTTGCATTTCCAACAATGGTGCACAGTATTCCTTTTTCTTCACATCCTCACCGATACTTGTTATTTCTTGGTTCCACTCTTCAGTGAATCTCTGCCTCCTTAAAACCCTTATTAGTATGTACTGCCTTCTTCACAATCATTCAATGTCAGACATTGGTCCCAGCTTCTCATTTCAATGAAATGGTAGGTTACACTAACATAGCCCCCAGTCTCCTTTTTCTAAAAATACAGAGAAATGCTCAGGAAGTGTAGCAAAAACTATTTTGAAAAAGAACCAAACTTGGAAGAATGTCAGAGAGAGTAAAGAAGAAAGAAATTCTTAGGTATTAGAAATAAAGAGGAAAACAAAGATGGAGCTGCCATTTTGCCATTTGTGAACCAATGTTTTGGGGACCCAGCAGGGTGTGGATCTAGATATAAGCCCAAATGGTCAGAAGCTGGGGTTTAAATGCCCACTTAGCAGCAGGAGAGGTAGAACAGGAGCTGGGCAAGGCATGGAGCTAGAACTAACAAACCTATATAAAGTCAAGATCCTAGAAGGCACAGGGAGAAGTCAAGGAACTTTGTCTTTTCCCAGCTCCAAGTGGTTAAAAAAAAGTCAGTTATGGAAAATCAAAATACTAAGCCTGTTTGAGCATGCAGGGTGCAGAGTCTGAACTCATGTTATCAACCCTAAAAGAAACCTCAGTGAAGAAAGCAAAGAAAAAATTGGCTACAGACCAATGAAACCACTGAGATATCCATCATAAGAAAAACAAAGCTACTCTGTAGAAACATTTTCACAACCCAAAGAGCATGGGATGTTCCCAAGTCAGGGAAATCCCTTTGGTGAAAGTAAATTCACACTTAAAAGAAAAAAATTGTAAGTCGCAAGAGGAAATCATCCTCCAAAAGAGACAGTAAGCAAACAAAATAAACAGGAAGAATAATACTCTAAGAATTTAAGATAATAGAACAATCTGAAACAGGCAATAAAAATAAGCATATTCGGGGCACCTGGGTGGCTCAGTGGGTTAAAGCCTCTACCTTTGCCTCGGGTCATGATCCCGGGGTCCTAGGATCGAGCCCCGCGTCGGGCTCTCTGCTCAGTAGGGGAGCCTGCTTCCTTCTCTCTCTCTGCCTCTCCACCTACTTATGATCTCTATCTGTCAAATAAATAAATAAAATCTTTTAAAAAAAGCATATTCAAAATCATTACAGACATAAAAGATTAGAAGACATGATATAAGAATGAGATACCATATAATAAAAAGAACTTTTTAGAAATTAAAGAAAAAGAATCACTGGAATTTAATTTTTTTAATTTTTTAAAAATTTTATTTGTTTGAGAGAGAGAGAGAGAGAGCGAGAGAGCAGGGGGAGGGGCAGTGGGAGAGGGAGAGGAGACTCCCTGCTAAGCAAGGAGCCCGATGTGGGGCTTGATTCTGAGACTCCAGGATCATGACCAGAGCTGAAGGCAGACACTTAACCAACTGAGCCACCTAGGCACCCCAGAATCACTGAAATTTAAAACTAAATAAATGGTATACTAATTTTCCATGGCTGCCCAACAGAGTGTCACACACTGGGTGACTTAGAACAAAAGAAATGTATTATCTCATAGTTCTAGAGGCTACAAGTATGAAATTGAGGTGTTGGCAGGGCCATGCTCCCTCTGACACCTAAAGAGGAAAGACCCTTCTTTGCTTCTTCCAGCTTCTTGTAGCCCCAATGTTCTTTGGCTTGTGGCAGCATAACTCTAATCTTCACATGGTGTTTTCCTCAGGCCTCATCACACAGACCTCCCTCTGGGCTTGTGTCTGTGTCCAAATTCAATATGTGTCCCCTGCCCTGCCACCTTCTTATGGATACCAATCAGGTTTGGTTAAGGACCATCCTAATTACTTCATTTTAACTTGATTATCTCTGTAAAGACCCTACGTCTAAATAAGGTCATATTTAAAGTACTGGGAGTTATGACTTCAATGTATCTCTTTTGGAGCATACAATTCAACCCAAAACAAATAAATTTAGCAGTAGATCACATACAAATGAAGAAAATCAAAGGAAAAAAAAAGATAAATCAGGAAATTATCTAGAATGCAATGTAGAAAAATTAAGAGATCAAAAATATCAAAGACAAGTTCAAAGTTATAAAGGACAAGGTAAGATCCACTATATATTCTTAGGAGTTTCAGAAAGCAGGAATAAAAAGAATGAGAGGGAAAGAAATATTAAAAAAGATAGTGGATGAGATTTTTCCAGAATTTATGAAAAAACACCTTCTTAGATCCAGAAAATATTCCAAGAGCAAAGTAACACAAATAGAAATAAATCCATAGCCATATATACCACATAATGAAACGGCAGATCACCAAAAATAATATCTGAAAAGATAGGAGGAAAAAAGACCAGCTATAAGTAAATAAAGACTAGATTGATAGCAGATTTCTCATCAGCAAAAATAGAAACTAAAAGAAAACATATCTATGTTGGTAGAAGTCCAGACAGTGTTTAACTATTGAGGTGGCTAGTGGCTGGCTGTGGCCATCAGGAAGGCTTCTGGGGTGCCGGGTATCTTCTGTACCTTGAACTAGGTTTTGATTACATGGGTCCATGGAGCTACACACTCACAATATGCATGTTTTTCTACATGTATATTAAATTTCAACAAAAATTTTTAAAAAGACAGATCAGCAGTATCTTTAAAGTGAAAAAAGGGTGAGCAAAACTGTTGCTCAAATAGCATGATAAAATGAAAATGTTCTTCAGCAAACGAAAATGTTCTTCTTGTTTCAGCAAAACGAGACTAACTATTCACAACCATGCTGAAAGAGCCACTGAAGGACATACTGCAGTAGGAATAAAACCAAACCCATAATGAAGGAATGACATTGCAAGGAGCAATAGTGAGGCAAGGAATTAGTAAACATGTGAGATAAATCTAAACACTTGCTGAAAAAGCAATGGTAAAGGTGACTAGTTTTTAACCTAGGAAGAATTAATATCCTGAGGGAGGAAAACATCATGGATGATGAGAGGGAAGAAATATTAAATTCTGCTTTAAGCATGCATCCTAAAAAACTAATGATAACCATTAAAAAATAAGGAATAGAATATATACAATTCAAGGCTATAAAGAGAGTAAACGGAATAAAGAAAATTCAGTCTATTCAAGAGAAGCCAGTAAAGGAGAAAAATACTAAGCCAAGAAAAGGTACATTATACAGAAACCACAAACAAGATAGTGGAGAAAAAAATCCAAAGAAATAGTGATTTAAATTGTGAAATTTAAATGTATTAAACTGGCTAACTAAAGAGAGATATTCTTAAATTTTTAGTAATTCAGTTATATGCTGTTTGAAAGATAAATGTATGAAATATAGCACATAGGAGTTGAAAGATAAGAAATGAGAAAAAAGATAAGCCATCAAATACTAAGTCAGAGAAAGTTTAAAATTACTAATATCACAAAAAAAAATAATTTAAGAGAGGAAAAACTTTATTAGGGCTTAAGAAGTTGTCATTTTTTTAAGAAGTTTTTTAAGAAGATTTTAACTATTTATTTGACAGAGAGAGAGATCACAAGTAGGCAGAGAGGCAGGCAGAGAGAGGGGGAAGCAGGCTCCCTACCGAGCAGAGAGCCCGATGCAGGATTCCATCCCAGGACCCTGAGATCATGACCTGAGCCAAAGGCATAGGTTTAACCTATTGAGCCACCCAGACACCCCCTAAGCATTTTTTTAATAAGCAAAACTATTATAAGTAGAATAATTAATGACATAAAATAATGGATTGAAAAGAAAAAACTGTTCTATCTTACTGTACCATTTACAAGACACAAGGGTCATTTCTTAAATTATAAAATTACTGCACTAGGCAGAGGATCAATTATATTCATTCTAAATGGGGAAAAAAAACACACTTGGAAAGGTTAAAGAACTGTAAACAGAGTTTACCTTCAATGGACTCAAGACAATAACAATGATGCTACCCCCTAGTGGCAGAGAACAGCAACCCAAAAAGTCTTCTATCTTCTGAGTAATTTTCCTAACAAAAATACTAAACCAGAGACATAAAGTTGATAGTGATATGTGTTCAATTAGATTAACGTCTATTGTTATAATGTCATCATTATCATCATCATTTTCATCATGCTCAGCCTATAGATAAGTGCTTTTGTGACAGGTGGCAATTTCCAGGCCATCAACTGTGGCCAGGGCTGCAAGGTCATATCACATAGAGAGGAAAATTTATAATCAGAGACTAGCTTTTGGCTACTTTTCTCAGAAGAGGACAATGTAACTATCAGACATTTGGAAGCTTCCTGGCCTTTCCAGCACATCATGAAAAAAGCAGCTCTTTGAAGATCAGTGATACAAAGTTCTATGCTAAAGAATACTAAAGGTATCCCATAATGGAATAGAATGCCATTATCATATGACCCTCAATTTAAAATAAAGAAAGAAGACAGGCATTTCACTTACAAACTCAACAGGTCCCATCTCAGTGCAAGTCCCACATGCTGGATTGAAAGTACACAAATTCATGTTTTAAAAGAGGTTAAAGTTCCTATCTTATTTGTCAAGAGATTCTCTTACAGTAAATGTCATAAATTATAGGTAGCAAGCAGTGATTCCACAATTTCTTACTTTAATGAGGGTCCAGAATCAAATTTATTGAGAAGGTCTACCATGTAGTTTCCATTAGGCTTTCATCTAAACCCAATGCCCCAGTGCAGGCTTTGCACAATCTAATTCTTTAATAGAAGAAAAGGAGTTTTAGGATTCCTGCATATCTTGTCCTACACATGAAATAATATTCTTTGTAACTTGAGGAATTCCCTCTAGGCTTTAGCTTGTTTTGTTATGTGCCTTTTAGACCAGTGAGGTGAAACATTTAACTAACAACATTAAATCTTTTTCATGAGTTATGACTAATCAGTGGGCAAAAGACTTGGAGTTGAAGACAAACATGGAAGGAATGTGATAAAAGGCAATTTGGAGATGACTCGGCAGTCTAAAATGCAATGATCAAAATGTCCGGCTTTAGAATGTTTAAAGTGTGGACTTCGCACAACAGGGAGTGTGGCAAATTGTGATTCCAAGCTAAACACAAATCTAATCGGTTGCCAGTCTATCTATTTGGTCATTTTTAAGTTTACTGATAGTGAAAACCACAGGTGAGCTGCCATTTCAAACCCACCAGGATCACTAAAATAAGATGTAAAATACTGAGTGCTGACAAGGGCATGCAGTATCTGAAACTCAGTTCCACTCTTGGTGGGAATGTAAAATGGACCAAGTTGGAGAACGATTTGGCAGTTTCTTACACAATAAAACCTACATCTCCTTTATGACCTAGTAAACTCACTTCTAGGTACTTAAGATAAATGAGAACGTAAGTCCACAAAAAGATGTTTTTACACGAAGAGCAGAAGTTTAAAAATTTTTTTTAAGATTTTATTTATTTATTTGACAGAGAGAGCTCACAAGAAGACAGAGAGGGAGGCGGGGGTGGGGGGGGGAGGCTCTTCGCTGAGCAGGGAGCCCGATGTGGGGCTTGATCCCAGGACCCTGGGATCATGACCTGAGCCAAAGGCAGAGGCTTTAACCTACTGAGCCACCCAGGCACGCCAGAAGTTTTAAATTTCGATGGAGTTCAATTTATTGGCTATTTATTTTACAGTTCGTGCGTTCAGTATTTAATCTAAAAAAAATTTTGTTTATCTTTAGGGTTGTGAAGATTTTTATTTATTTTCCTCTAGAAGTTATATAGTTTTAATTTTCATATCTAGGTCACAATCCATTCTGAGTTAACAGAAAGACTGGTACATAAATGTTAATAGCAGTTTTATTGATAATGGTCCAAAACTGGGAGCTACCAAATGTCCATCAAGAGAATGAATAAATACAATGTATTATATAAATTAATCTCAGAAACATTATCTGAGTGAATGAAGACACAAAAGAGTATACTATATGTTTCCATTTATTTGACGTTCAATAATAAGCAAATCTAACCCATGGGGCTGAAGTCAGAAAAATGGTCACCAGGATTGAACAAGGGGAAGATGCTGACTGGAATGAAGCACAGGGGAACTTTCTAGGGAGATGAAAACATTACATAACTTGTTTCGAGTGATAGTCACACAGGAATTTATCTGTCAAAATCTTCAAACTATATATTCTCAGGCATTGCATATTTTATTGCATATACCTTATAACTCAATACAAAAAGAATATTGTTGATTTCAATTTAATCCACTAGAGAACACCTTCCAAGGCACAAGGCTACTTTCCCAGAAATGAGAAGTAAAGGTATTTTCAGCTTTTTAGGCCTTGTCCTTGCACAGTGTTGTCAAAGAGAGAAGCTATAAGGCAGAAAGGTAGAACCAGGACAGTGTGGAGTTACATCTCACTTTTCCAGCTTCTGCTATTCAAAAATTCCCTAATGACAGTTTTTGCATCTCTGCCACTTTCTTCCCTAGGAATAACTGAGTGACAACGAACAGGATTCATTTTTTTTATTAACTTAATACTAGTTTTATTTTCAAAACAGGAACAAGCAGCAGAATCCCAGATTTCATTTTGAATTCAGTGTTCCTGTTCCCGTTTCATCCATTATTCATCTACACTGCATTTTCTTGGTTTATGATTTTACTAAATTTCTTCATTTGAATTATGGCCTTGTGGTCAACAGCGGGCGATATATTATTCTTATATAATTTTTAAATACAAAGGCAAATGGCACGGAACAATTAGAATCGATGGCTTGGGAGTCTGGCTCTTGGATGTCATAGGCAAACGCCGTGCTCTTGACTTTAACCTATGGGTTCCACTTCGTGTGGGTTGTATTTTTCATACATCAGGGGTTTTTATAAATTTACTATTCAATCCAGCAGCCCTACTTTGTTCGCAAAATATAAGCAAAACAAATATGTCAGGGTAATGATGCCAGGACTCTCCCTTATTGAAAAAAGCAGTTTATTAATACCTTATTGCTACAAGCTAGATCTTATTATCATCTTGGGTCATTTAGAATCTTATTAGGTATTCTGCTGGTGGATGAATAATCCTGTGATAAATTCTTTGCCATGTCCTTCACAGTTGTCATAGCAGGATCATAAACAGCATTTATAACAATCTAGCCTAGAGGAAGCAGCTGACAATGGTCTGCTTAGCATGCAGGAAATATTCAGATCGGCTGTGTCTGGTTAGACACAAACCCACAAGAGAGATCCCAAAGTTAAATGTAGCATGGGTTTCTCTGAAGATTCCCCTTCGAAAAATGCATGAGGTCAGGGATGTGGGGACCAAAAACACTTTGGAAGTCACAGATAGTTTCTTCTCATCAGACCTGCTGGGCAGCAGGGGAAGACCCAGGCACAAGTCATTTTATTCCTGACAGACTGTTCAGGTCTTTATTTGAAAACTCCAGATCAAGGCACAAATTATTTTATATTGACTGTTTTTATTCTCATTTTGACTCCACATACAAAACTATGATTCACCTGTATTGCTGCTCTGTGTCTAATTAGTGAATTTGATGAGAAGATGAGTCTGAAGGAGAATAAGATTATAATTCCCAGCATAAGCCAGGTACTTTTGCTCTATTTCAAAACTATAGACCTCAGCACTTATAAAAAGCCTATGTTAAAAAATGTATCTATCCATATAATTTTGTATACACGTAAATATTTTTTTCCTGTTCACATACGGAGAACTATTGGTAGATTAGAGCAAATCAGCCACCATTATTTTTAGAAAACTCCAGACAAGAGACAAATGAGCCAGTCCAATATTTTTCTAGCCCCATCTCCTGCTATTGCCTGCTACTGGACTCACAATTAATCCAAAGTAGTTTCTCATTATTCTTTAAATATATCAGGTTCTTTTCCAAGTCTGGGCTTTAATATAGTCTTTGTCCAGAATGCCCTGGTTCTTTTTTCTTTGTCGTATGTCCTAAGTTGGATGCTATTAGTATCAGAACCTGAAACAAGCTTTTGAGGTAAGGTAACTTATTTTGGAGATGACCCCAGAAAGCACAGGCAGGAGAGTGGGGATGTGAGACAAGGGAAGAGAAGGAACCCAACAGTGAGTACAAACTACAAACAACCAGGCTCAATCGCCCCGGTGATCTGGATGGCCCACTTCCCCAAAAGGCAAGGAAGCTAGAGTATTTATCAAATTTTCCTACTAGTGGGCTTCTCCTAGAAGGTACTTAACTCTACAGCACTTCCAGCTTGCTCTCTTGAAAGCAAGAGAAAGCTCTCAGAAAAGTCAGAAGTGCTGGGGTCAGGGAGCATACTTACGGTGAATGCCAAGGGGATGTGAGTAGGACAATGACAGCATCTGTTTCTCAGGGTAAGTCCTCTTATTGTTCAGATCTTAGTCAAAGTATTATTTTCCCTAGGAAAGCTTCTTGATTCTCCTAGTCAGAGTTACACAGTCCTTCACTTGATTCTCACAGCATGATGCCTAATCATGGTAGTTATCAGATCATGTTATAAATGTGACAGTGTTCCCCTCTAAGTTATAAGCTCCTCTAGAAAGGGGGTTGTGCCTAACTCATGTTTGTATCACCAGTACAATTCCTGATACAATGAAGAAACTCAGTAGATCCACACATCCCACATATATTTACTGAGGACCTACCTAATGTCAAGACACTCAGGGGTCTTATAATGGACAGAGGTAGAAAAAAAATTGGGGCCAAATTCATATTGTAATTTTAGGTGTTAGTGAATGTTAGAAAGAAAACAGACTCTCTTCTACAGAAGAGATTAAGTGGTAGAAAAAGACTAGAGTAAGGAGAGGTTGCTATTTTTGGCTACGCTGCTCAAGACAGTCTCTGAGATGGTAATACATGAACAGAGACTTAAAAAAATAATGAACAAGGGTTGTGGGGAAGAGGTAAGAGATCAGTAGGCAGAACACAGAGGGTTTTGGGGCAGTGAAGCTACTCTGTATGATACCGTAATAGTGGGTATCATTATATCATTTCATATCATTCTACCTTTGTCCAGACCCACAAAATACATGACACAAAGTGAACCCTACTGTAAACTATGGACTTTGGATTGTAATGATGTGTCAGTATAAGTTCATCAAGTATACCAAATGTACCACTCTGGTGGGGATGTTGATGACGGGGATGCTCTGCTTGTGAGGTAAGGAGGTATGTGGGAAATCTCTGTACCTTCCACTCAGTTTTGCTGTGAACCTAACACTGTTCCAAAAAATAAAATTTACTTAAAATAATAATAGTAACAAGGACGACCAAGACTTGTGGAGATATGGAAGAGTTCCAGGCAGAAAAAATAAGTTCAAAGGCTTGCAGGTGGGAACAATCATGGCATACTGGAAGGGTCAGAAAAACCAGGAGAGCTGCACTGTAGTGAAAGAGGAAGAAAATGTCAGAAGAGCTCAGAGGGGTTGCCAGGGGCCAGATCGTATGGGGATGTTTTGCTGTTAAAAGCTAAATTAATTTAAAATCTCAAAATCAAGCAGAAGAAAATTCAAAATCACATTGAGAAGCTATCTTCCTCAATTGTCTGGATATTTAGGCTAACGGTGACTTCTGGATTTATTTATCATGATACTGCCTCTGCCTCAATTTGTCTGGTACAACCACAGGTCTGCAATACTGATTCAAATGCTTTCTCAATGACCTGTTTACTCACACATTCCAGGTAACACCCAAAGTATCATCTTAGAACCAGCCAAGGCAATAAAAAATAAGTCCCTTACAGTAATTGGTTTCTTGCATCAGCTCTGTTACATGTGACTTTTGAAAGTCCTTTACCATCATGTCCTTAGTTTCCCTTTCAGCAAATTAAAAGAATACGGACTGACAGCCTACAAGTCTATGCATTGTACAAGGTGAGAACAGAAGTTATGCAGCTGATTCCTTTATTTAACTTCTTAATAAAATTTTAAAACATTCACAAAGGTGGAGAAAATAACACAATAAAGCTGCATGAAGCCATTATCTGTCTATAAAACTTATGAGCATTATCATCACTGGGCATCAGGAAAATACAAATCAAAACCACAATGAGTTACCACCTCACAAGGTCAGAATGGCTAAAATTAACAACTCAGGAAACAATAGATATTGGTGGAGAAAGGGGAACCCTCTTACACTGTTGGTGGGAATGCAAGCTGGCACAGCCACTCTGGGAAAGAGTATGGAGGCTCCTCAAAAAGTTCAAAATAGAGGTACCCTATGACCTAGCAACTGTACTACTATTATCCTTTGCAACAAAAGAATACAAACATAGTGATTTGAAAGAGCATATACATCCCAATATTTATAGCAGCAATGTCCACAATAGCCAAACTATGGAAAGAATCAACAGATGAATGGATAAAGAAGATGTGGTATATATATATATATACACACACACACACATACATAAGTGGAATATTAGCCACCAAAAAGAATGAAATCTTGCCATTTGCAATGACATGGATGGAACTAGAGGGTATTACGCTAAGTGAAATAAGTCAGAGAAAGACAAATACCATATGATTTCACTCATATGTAGAATTTAAGAAACAAAACAGATGAACGCAGGGGAAAGGAAGGAAAAATAAAATAAGAGGAAAACAGAAAGGGAAGAAAACCTAAGAGACTTTTAACTATAGGGAACAAACTGAGGGTTGCTAGAGGGAATATGGGTGGTGGGCATTAAGGAGGGCCCCTGAAGTATGAGCACTGGATATTGTATGCAACTGATGAATCACTGAATTCTACCTCTGAAACAATAATGCAGTATATGTTAATTAAGTTGAATTTAAACAAAAATTTTTTTTTAAATTTATGAGCATTGGGGCACCTGTGTGGCTCAGTGGGTTAAGGCCTCTGCCTTCGGCTCAGGTCATGATCTCAGGGTCCTAGGATCAAACCCCGCATCGGGCTCTCTGCTCAGCGGAGACCCTGCTTCCCCCTCTCTCTGCCTGTCCCTCTGCCTCCTTGTGATCTCTCTCTATGTGTCAAATAAATAAAATAAAATATTTTAAAAAAAAACAAAAAAACTTATGAGCATTATGTCATGGCTGGCTTTTTTCATACACATCACTATTTGTGGAACCAAATATCAAAGTGGATGGCCTGAAAGTTGATTTTGGAGCCTGTATGGAGTGATACAGTACATTCATGCACAATATTCTCAGCAGGGGAGGGTTGACTTGGGACACAGCTTAGAACCAAGGCCAGAGAATAAAGTAAAGTAAGATAGATGACCATTCAGATAATAAATACTAAACATTAAATAGTACACATTGAGCTTCCCTATTGAAAACAAGTAAGTTAAGAAAGGAAATAGCTTTTTTTTTTTTTTTTTAACATCTGGGTAAAACTGGCTTTGAAAATACATACATGTTTTGAGCAGTGGTTATCCACTACTAGAATGTTTTGTACATTTTATTCAGTAATTTTTCAGTAAATAACTGCACATGAGGCCCAGGAAAAGGCACTGTAAGGGATACACAGATGCACAAGTCACACAGGTCTTTCCTTAAGGAGCTCATGGCCCAACAAATGAGAATTTGAGTGGTTCTGCTGGCTCTGCTGTCTACATTCTTCTATGTTTGATCACACAGCAGTCTCATCAACTTATCTAGGTATTCTGAGTTGTCTTTGCTCCCCTTTCCAAGGCAGCTTTTGTCACAGCTGACAGTCACCTCGGTCTCCACCCTGGTGCACAAACACAATTCTAACATGCTTCCTTCTCTAGCATGACGCTCTAGGACATGCTTCTCCTGAAACTCTTCACACAGAAAAGGTTGAAATCCATGCCACCCTTGACCAGGCATTCATGGACACCCACTACTAGGGCCCTTTACAACGTGCAGTTCTGCTCTGAATAAGCGATTTCTCCTGCAGTGTCTGGCACCAACAACATCAACTGTTCCCACAATTCCCCGTGAGTGAATGTGCAACTCTCTCACTGATTGATTGACTTAACACCAGCCAATTAGAGCTTAAAATGTCTAATTAAGCCAGAGATGGAGCCATCAACTTTCTGATTTTGGAGCCCTGTTAACTTACCTAAACAATAAAATGATGTCAGGTACGTATCAGCACTGGGAATAACTAGTAAAACCAGAATAAAGCACTTTGCAAATATAAAGCACACCAGGAATATTAACAAGGCTAAGCAAAAGATACATTGAGACTAAAGAAAAAGTTAAAACCTGCATAAAATTCATGCATAATTCTTTTTCTTCCTTCTTTTCTGTCTCTTTTTCTTTCTTTCTTTCAAGATTTTTATTTATGTATTTGACAGAGAGAGTGAGAGAGAAAGCACAGGTTGGGGAGCAGCAGAGGGAGAGGGAGAAGCAGGCACCCCAGCAAGCAAGGAGTCCCACACGGGGCTAGATCCCAGAACCCTGGGACCATGACCCGAGCCAAAGGCAGTCACCCAACCAACTGAGCCACCCAGGCACCCTATGCATAATTCATTCTAAAATCCTCTTTCAACATACATAGTTCTGAATTTACTTTCTGTCTAAATAACACTAAATATACATTACACATAGGACTCTACCACAAATGGTTTCCATATTCCTGGTTTTTTTGCAATTATCACTGACCTGTGTTGTTTACAGCACAACTATGAAGACAGCTCTATTACTGCCCACTTCTAAAGCATAATGATTGTCATCATTTTCAAGAACAAATGGTAGAGAATATTTACTGATTTGCTTTAAAGTCAAACCAGTTCACTTATGAAAGATTAAAACTATCTATCCAAAACACTCTTTTTTTCCACTGTAAAACTAGCAATTGCAAAAAAAAAAAAGAAAGAAAGAAAGAAAGAAAATTACGTGAAGAGATGTTGGAACCCGCCTTGTTTAGCCACGCCCTAATGTTTTATAAATGGCACAGCATACAGAGACACCATCCTAAATCTGTTCCTAAAGCTACAGCTGCACTGGACCCTGAGATAATATTTAGCAAAGAAGCATTTTAAGAAAGCCAGCATGAGGGAGAAAAAAAAATCTTCTTAGGTATGTGTATGTTATTAATCATAATTAAGGCATATTTGACAGCTTCTTGGCAACAGAGACGATGAGTTCCTTTCTCTGACATCAAAATCCTAAAGGAATACTTGCTATTTCATTATCAACTTCACTGGACTTTACACCTATAATATCCACTTTGAGAATATGAGGTCTTAGAGAAACCTGAGCTCTGACAATTAGTGTTTGCCCACCACTGACCACCATGTAAAGGCACAACATAAGCTGGGATCTTACTAAGATAAAGTACCAGGAACCATGCTGGGGTTAAAATGTGAGTTTCAGGAAAACACATGGCCTGCCCCATAATATATTTCCACTGAAGGGTCATCCTTCAGAGTTGTTGGTTTTTGTCTGTGCAGGTGGCTCTGTACTTTTGATTTCCCATTAAATTGGAAAGGGAGCACTTGGTTCCCACTGCAGTGGCATCCTCTGATAAGATGGTGAGAAATGGGAAATGGATCCGTTTCGAGAGATAAACTCATTTTAATAAAACCAAACAAGAGACTTGCTTCCATTTAATCATGCCCAATTTCACTAATGCGTTTTCTAAAATGATGCCACTTTGGAAAGGTTCTTATGATGGCTGAGTGTTAGAGGAAGCATCACCAGGATTTCTGTTTGGTGCCTTTGCAGGTGATTTCAAGGAATTTATTCTGATCATCTATTGATCACAAGCCAACTTTCTCTCATGTCCAGTGGGAGATTTGGCCAGTTCTGTGCAGACTCCCAACTCTCATTCTACTGTTCTCTTTCACAAAAAGCCAAGTGAACTTTGCCTATTTGGGCACAGATTTAATGGCACAGATTGAGCTTTAGATGGTTTTCAAACAGTATGTTTCTACTTGGAAAATGATCACAGCCATTTTCACATTTCTCCCTCTTCCTCATTCTCTCCCTTGAGCTGTCTCTTTCTCACCACACCCCTCTATGCCTTTGGTTTGACTCTCTTTGTTCTGCTATCACTCCCTTTGTGCCTTTCAGTCCTCTTCTCTCATAATGTCTTTCTTCATCAGTGCAGTCTGAGAAACATGGGGGCCAAATGAAGATAAACAGTTTTGTCTCCATTATGTAAGTAAATTGAAAGAAAGTAAAATTTAAAATCGTAATTACTCAGTTTTCAGCTTAATTCTTCCCATAGAGATCTAGACGTGGAATCTGTGATATTCTGGGGTTGGAAGGGACCACACGGGGAAACAAACAAGTTAAATTCCATCATCAAGGCCGGGTGCTCCCCAGATTAGTTATTCATTAATGACTGGTTTCTGCCTCTACTAACTTAATATCATGACTATAACATACCTTTAAATACAGCCTTCAAGATGTTAAAATCACCACCTCTGCTGATTTGGGGTTTTATTGTCTATTCTGGGCCATATCTCATCTTAGTGAGATCCCACGGGATTCAGCAATTAGCATGAATAGAGCAGTTTAATAATCAAAAGTAATTAATGACATCAAAACACAGTCCTGCCTGCTTCTGAGGACTTGTTACACAAATCTAGATATTTCTTTTTATATGAGTACTTTAAAAAAAATAAAATTAATGAGTATTATTCCTGTTAGGAAACTATCTACCACAAAATTCTACTTAGAAAACAATTCAGCTTGATATACTGACATGTTTAAAACAATACTGGGAAAGTGACTCGATATACCAATTGGCAGTAAGTTCTTAATCTGCTAATAATTAATAATTCTGATAACAAAAGATACCAACACTGTTCTCTGCGACTATACAGAGCATAGGAAAGTTATGGTTCCTTAAAAAATATTGTAAAATAGGGATTCTGTCAAGTGTCAAATGAAAATTTAAGAAAAATGAAAGAAGAGGGAGATACTTTATTGTAAGTGTTCAATTTACTATGAATCAAATTTTTAAAAATTCTAGTTTCTCATAGTAAAAGAGAAGTGTAGGGAAAGAAAAGTTTTCTTCAACCTTTTTAGGGTTCCTTGTTAGATCTGAGAATTACACTGACAAAGACAGATTAACAGGAGAAAAGCGAAAGAGTTTATTTAACATAACTTTCTAAGTGACTCTGGAGCCTTCAGTAGGAAATGAAGACCCAAGGAAACAGATGTGAGTATTTCTATGCTAGGTTTGATGAAGAGTGGGCAGTTGTGTAGCAGTAAAATAGATCAGAGAATATAACGTGTAAGTATAGTAAACTGGGGAGAATAGCAAAGCCTGGTTGTTCAGAATCTTCTCAGCTTCTCTTCATCTTTGGAGATAAGGATACTCCTTTTCTCCAGGTTTAGGGAGGGTACCTCTCACAGGAGGATTTATGACGTGTTTGAGGGAAGAAGGCCAAAGAGAAGGTCAGAGAGACCTTCCTGCTTCTGCTGTTTTCTCAAACTCCTTCAGCTTAAAATATGCAATATGCAAAGGTGCCATAGTTTGAAGTAGCATGTCCTGAGTCCCAACAGAAGTAAATATAGGTTTTAGTTTAAACAGATAAATGCAGTTCTTACCTAAGAACTCTGGATTCCCTTTAACAGGTCACTGCTCATCATGTCATTGGTGAAGCTGATATTGTCTTCATATCAACAGGATATGCAAGGTAAAGGTTAGGAAAGGGGAACATGTTACCAAATAGTCAAGCTTTCCTCTTGCCAGGGGAACTTTATTTTTAAACTAATTTTCATTTAGAATGTCCCCAGTTTTATATAGACTGAAGCCTAGCACACTTGAGCCTTTACAGTTCTCCACATCTGTAACTCATTTCCATTTCTTAAAAAATTGATGATGTTTGCATTAATGCCAAAATCGCCCCTGACCACAAGGGATGTCAGGCAGCTCGATGTCGTTGTTTAAAAAGCTAACACTTGGATTTTTAGAGTAAAACCAAAGATGAGAGGAATGAGGTGAGAAGCTCTTCTGGAAGCTTCCATGTTTGGCATTTCTACGTCTGGTACTACTAATATTAAGATAAACTTCAAGTTTGGGCAATCTGAACAAACCTCTGATATCATCTGCTGATTTTCAAGACCAAATGGAGTATATGCATAAGTTGTCCTATCAAGGATTTAAAGTCTCTTTGGTATAGGATTATGAAAATATGAAAACCTAAAAAAATACTTTTTAAAGTGTACTTTATTTTAATCACATTTTCCATCTGTTTTGTGTTCAAGAAATAAATGAGAATAACTTCAGAAGCTTAAAGCAACTGAAAGGGATTAACAATGAAAGATAAAAGGACTTGGATGCCTTTTCTCTAATCCAGGGATAGGGAAACATGGAAGTAATTTCTAATTTCTTACAGGGAACTAGGTAAGTGTGTATCTTCTAGCTTGCCCATATTACTGTCTACCAACAGTAATATATTTCATCCAGGTTGAAAATAACACATATAAGAAATAAAAAGACTAAAATCTTAATATTAAAATATTTGCAATTATTTTATAAAACTGGGGGCTTTATATGGCATTTGCAGGCATTCATACATGTACTTCCTTTATAGCTCTAGTCATATAAAATGAGCATCCCTTATTACATTTCCTTCAAAGAAATCTCAAAGGTTATCTTAGTTACTAAATATTTAATGGAAACAAGGACAGAAAATCACTTAACAATCACAAATGTAACTGACCATTCACTTTGTCAAAGCTTAACATTTTGCCATATTTGTTTCAGACTTGTTTTCTTAAGGAAATAAAACATTACAAATACATAGTTGAGGTCCCTCAAGTATCCCAATCTATTTCATTGCCCTCTTTCAAAAATAATAGCAACAACAAAACATTGATTATCAACTCTAACAGAGCTAAAGTCACAACAGGTCCTCTTTAAAGATTTTTTTTTAATTTGTTTATTTGACAGAGAACACAAGTAGGCAGAGAGGCAGGCGGGGGTGGGGGCAGGAAGCAGGGTCCCTGCCAAGCTGAGAGCCTGACGCGGGGCTCGATCCCAGGACCCTGGGATCATGACCCAAGCCGAAGGCAGAGGTTTTTGTTTTTTGTTTTTTTTTTTTTTAAAGATTTTATTTATTTATTTGATAGAAAGTGAGAGAGAATGACAGGGGAGAAGGTCAGAGGGAGAAGGAGACTCCTCATGGAGCTGGGACTCCGATGCAGGACTCGATCCCGGAATTCCGGGATCATGACCTGAGCCGAAGGCAGTTGCTTAACCAACTGAGCCACCCAGGTGGCCCCGAAGGCAGAGGTTTTAACCCACTGAGCCACCCAGGCGCCCCAACAGGTCCTCTTTAAAATGATGTACCTATATGCTGTCATCAACAGCTTGTAAGAGGACTGATTTCTTCATCTTAGGATGCATAATAGTTTGTCACCCCATCCCATAATACATTAGAGAGTCTTTATATCTCAACACTAAAGAAGTTAAACTTTAGGCATCAGTGATAGGCAGATATGGAAGATTAAGACAAGTTCCCTTTTGTATCTCACATAGTTGGTATTTTTAAAAAACTCCCATTACCTCTCTAATCCTCCTTACCCATTCCCCACTCTTTTGTCAGAGTGCTTAAAAACCAAATCTGATCATGCCACTCCCAACTTTGAACTCCTCGTTACTTTTCCATCACATTAAAGAGAAACTCCAAGCCCTTTACACCGCATGGCCAACAAGGACACCTCAGTTTGCCGCTTGTCTCTGCACTAGCCACATTAATATTCTTTCAATTTCTTAAAGGCACCCTGCCCTTCGCTTATTTCTTTCACTTGAAATGCTCTTTCTCCTCTGTAGTTAGCCAGCTCTGAGTCATCTTTTAGTTCTCAGGTTAGAAGTTCTTTAACAGAAAAATTTTCCCTGGCTTCTCCTCACATCTTATAACCTTATTAAATCTCTTGGGTTTTTAAAATCATAATTTGCATTCACATACTTATTTGTATTTGTATTTGTATTTGTTTAATGCCTATTTCTCTTATTATCCTGCAAGCTTCATGAAGATGGGGACCTTGATTTTTTTTTTCTCTACTTTTTAAAAAATCTTTTTTAAATTTAATTTTATTTATTTATTTGACAGAACACAAGTAGGCAGAGAGCCATACAGAGGGAGAGGGAAAAACGGGCTCTCCGCTGAGCAAAGAGCCCGTTTTTCTCTATTTCTAAATTTACCAGCATAGTGCCTATCTATGATATAATCAGTAATTATTTATTGAATAAATGGGTGGAGATTTCCTATTCCAGACCTCAGTATTTAAGGCTTTCTTTCCCAAAACTGTGTAATTGCCCTAATCCTTCCCTCCCTTTCTCTACCAATTTATATGTATCTCCTCTTTACTTTTTTTTTTTTTAAGATTTTATTTATTTATCTGACAGTCAGAGATGGCAGGTAGGCAGAGAGGCAGGCAGAGAGAGAAGGGGAAGCAGGCTCCTCGCTGAGCAGAGAGCCAGCCCAATGCGGGGCTGGATCCCATGACCCTGTGATCATGACCTGAGCTGAAGGCAGAGGCCCAACCCACTGAGCCACCCAGGTGCCCCATCTCTTTACTTTTCACCTCTACTTCCTTCCCCCCCCACCCCACCCCACTTAGAGAAATAATAAACTAAGGGTTTGTAATAACAAAGTATGTCTTATATTGTTGATATTAATTCTAGTCTATTTCCACTAAGTACTGCAAAATAAATTGCCCCTATTACATAGCATACATGCAATGAAAGACTTATTTCAAATGTTAGAAGAATCTCCTTTGAAGATACCTTAAGAACACCCCCATGGGTTCAAGATGACTTTAATAATAATAAAACGATCAAACTAATAAAACAAGTAGCTATTTTGCCAATATGGAATGAGCCAGTAACGCTCAACTATAAGCTTGAAGACAATGCCAGTCCAACAACAACTAAAAAAAGTGGTTTTGAACAGAACTGCAAGGATCATTAACTGCAGCTGAACAGTCACGTTCCCACAGGAAGTTCTTACAAATATGATACACCATCTTGTCATGTAATATTCAGAGATGCATTTGGAGGTTTAAAATTGGATTCTGATTCCTGATATAAAAATTTCTCCAGTCATAGTTTGAAAAAAATAAATAAATAAACAGAAGCAGCAAACTCGCCAAATTCCATGCTTAAAATTAAATAAGTCAATACTCTGAAAAACAATGTTTTTCGAAAAGTGATCAATGTTTTTACATACATTTTTCAACCTCCACTGTTTACCTCATGGAATCCCACCAAATTAATCCATGTTTCCTTTTTCTGCAAGAGCTCTGGATAGGACTTCAGTACAATTTAGAACTCATGTCTCTCTTTCTTCAAAACTGAGATATTCTCAGGGACTCCTGGGTGGCTCAGTCAGTTAAGTGTCTGCCTTCAGCTCAGGTCATGATCCCGGGGTCCTGGGATCGAGTCCCATATTGAGCTCCTTGCCTGGCAAGGAACCTGATCTCCTCTGCCTGCCACTCCCACTGCTTGTACTCTGACAAATAAATAAAATCTTAAAAAACACTGTGAGATATTCTCAAAATTGGAATAATTGTACTGAGAAGGAGACAGAGCAGAGGCAAACTGTTCCTACCCCCAAAGCAGCTAAAGCTACAAACAGAAAACACAGTGTTGAATCCAAAATCCAAAATTTTGACTGGAGGATAGTGCTACTAGCTATGTTCTTCTGGGACCTTTCTTTAGTTGCCCAGAAGCCCACAATTCCCACTCTGTTCAGAGAGATACTCCAGAGTAAGGAATGACCAAGCTTCCAATTTCCTTACTATTGCTTCTAAACCAGTGATTAAAAGTAGAAGGGTGAGAGAAGGGGGTGAAGGATCCTCCACTGAAAACATTAAGGCTGATTCATGCATTTATTCATTCAACAATCATTTATTGAGTTCTCATCATGAGTTCAAGCACTCTGATCACAAGGGATACAATCATGAGCAAAAGGTTCCCACCTTCATGAAACCCATTTAGGAATGGAAGATTAACACAGATCAAACAATTGCACAAATGAATATAAATCTACAAACTGTGGTGAGTGCTTAGAAGGAAAAGTATATGCTTCTATAGGAAATTACAAAAGGGAGAGCAGATTTTGTCCGGATTTTTGAGAATTATAAATTTTTTCATAAAGAAGAATAGGTAGAAAAAGTTGAGGGAGTGCACCTCCTTGGTACAGGGAATGGCAAGTGTATAGGCCCTGGAGTAGGAAGGTATGTAGGACAGCACACCTATTATGTCAAGAAGGATTCAAGAAGAAAGAGACAGAAATTAAGCTGAAAGGTAGAAGGTCAGGTCAAATCACCAAGGGCATCGGAGGCCATTGTAAAGATTTTGGTCTTTGGGGTGTCTGGGTGGCTCAGTCAGTTCAGTGTCTGCCTTTGGTTCAGGTCATGATCTCAGGGTCCTAGGATGGAGCCCCATGCTTCTTGCTTAGAGGGGAATCTGCTTGTGCTCACACACTTTCTCTTCTTCTCTCTCAAAAAAATAATAAATTAAAAAAAAATTTTGGTCTTTGTTTGAAGAGGAAGTTGAAAGCAGCTGAAAAGTTGTAACTAGTGACATTAATTAGCTAATTAAGTTCTCAGATTACTCTGATTGTCATGTTGAAATATATTCAATTGAGTCAAAGAACAGAAGTGGTAAACCAGTAATGGCATGATTTGACATGTAATTTTCAAGGCCATTGGCTACCATGTATAGAATGAGCTGGAAGGAAGCCAGAGAGCACATGGGGATATGAGTTCATTGGCAAGTGCAGCCACCCAGGTGAGAGGTGCTAATAGTCTGGGCCAGTAAGGATATGCCAGAAGAACTGCCATGGTGACACGTGAGCTGGTTCACTCCTACTCTCCCCATGCCTGGGCACTGCTTGGGTCATAAAAGGACTGCCCTCCAAAACATCTGTATGGACACTGAAGAAGCTCCTCCTTAGAAAAAACTCCTAAGAGACCAAAAATCCTCTTGCTTCTCCTGAGCAAAGGACTTAATTTAGCCCCACGCACGAGCCTATTACCCGTTATGGTGTCCTGGTTTTTTTGGTGGAAGAAGAACTCAGTAACAAATGAGTCCCCCTTTTATCAAGCATACCATACTTACAGCCTGCCTCTTTGTGGCTAAACTCAGTCTTTCTTTCAGCTTCCTCTTCCTATTCTTATTTTCTTCTTTAAATTTTTTTCTTTTACTGAGTATATGTAATTTTTAATACATTTCTATTTATTATTTAGCAAGATTCTGTCAGAATTATTTTTTAAAACCAGTTATTTATTATTTAACACTTATTTTCTTATTTAAAGCATATAAAAGGAAAAGCTGTTTTCTCTTCTCACAATACTTCTGTCACCAAATAAGTGGGTTTTCCACACCTAGCAATTCTCCAGTTCTCTGTGGACACCAAATGGGTGTTCCATAATTTAATTCAGTTCTGACACTAACCAGAATTGGTGCAGACCCCACAGGTTCAGGGCTCAGTCCCACAAAATTGCTCCAAGTCAGATTCAGTTACAAGAATTAGGTGCCAAGGGAATCCAAACTCTGTCTAACTTGACTACAAATTAAATTCTACAAACTCCTACCCTCTTCCGGTTTGATAATTTGCTGTAATGGCTCACACAACTCAACTCAGTGAAACACTTCATTTATATTTAACGGTTAATTATAAAGAATACCAATGAAAAACCAGATGAAGAGATACATAGCATGAAGTCCAGAAGTGTCCCAAGCATAGGACGTTGTGTTCCAGTGGAGTTGGAGTATGCTGTCTTCCCAGAACAGGGACCAACCCACAAACTCCCCAAACTATATAGTTTAGGGATTTTCATGGAGGCTTCATCATGTAATCATGATCAGTTATTAACTCAATCTTCAGTCACTCTGTCTTCCCCAGAGGATGGGGAATGAGTCTGAAAGTTCCAACCCTCCAGTCATGCTTGGTCTTTCTGATGACCACTCCCCATCCTGAAGCTATCCTGGAGTCCCCAAGCCATCTGTCATCTTATTAGCATACAAAAAGACAATCTTAATCACTCCAGAGATTCCCAAGGTCTTAGAAGCTCTTCCGTTGGGAATTGGAAGTACTAAGAACAAGTATTGGAACAGAAGATCCTCCTATTACCCCTACTACTCTGGAAATTATAACGGTTTTAAGAGTTCTCTGCCAGGAACCAGGGATGAAAACCAAATATATATTTCTTATTATATCAGAGTGTTACAATATGATATATATTCATTGCAGAAATATTGTGAAATATAGCAAAGCTCAAGAAGTAAATAAAAATAATCTATGATTCTACCATGCAGAGGTAACATTTTGGGATATAGTCTTCCAATCTTACTTCTATGCCTATCTGTATACCTATCATCTTCCAATTTTTTCCACAGAAAAGAATATATGTGTGTATATGTATGCATTTGTATCTGTGTAAGTCTTTTAAATCCATGTTGGAAAAATAAGAGAAATGGATAGAATGATGAAGAGATGGACAGATGATACATAGATATAGAGACAGATACTTTCTGCTCCACTCTGAGTACTAGATGATTTAAATCTTAGGCTGCTTCTTTGACAATGTCAAAATTGTTTCTTTACAACTACTTCTATCAATAAATAATACTCTTGCTTGCTCAATCAGAAGCAATTGTTTGGCCAAGTGATGAATGATGACTTAGAGGTTATATGATTCCAGTCTTTTCATCTTGAGTCCTAAGAGTATTCAGGCTGATGGAAGACTGACCAAAGGTAACAAGTAAACACTCCCCATGGTCATATCACATGCTACCAGACCGTACAGCACATTACATTTTAAATTGTTTATATAACAAAACTAGATTGCCAGTGGAAATGACAAATCTCCTAGCTTCCTTGTTTCTGGTAGCATTCTGTGGAAAAGCAGAAAATTGCTCCCAAGTTACAAGACTCATTTTGTTTTGTTTTTAATTGCAAAGCAATCTGAATTCAGTTCCCAGAGGAAAGACATAATCAAGAACTACAATCATCTGTACCACCTGAGGGAGACTGTAGCAATAACACCTAGAACAGATGTCACTTAACTCATGCAGTAAAAACCCATGACTAAATTGCTCTTTAACCAATACTCAACCTTGTCCAATTCCTCCCCTGATAACCAGTTGAGACTGTTTAAAAATACAAATATATAATAGCATATTTAGTCCATCTGGTTTCATTTTGGCCACATTTATGTGGCTGTTTTGCACTGAAACCCACGGAAATTTGTGGCCACTGTGCTAGACTCAACATCAGAGCAGAAGAGTATGTTGATGAGTTTCTAACACATCACCTGAAGGACAAAGTGCTCTTCTTGGGCTCCACCACCTGAATTCTTCTTCCTTCCTCTCTTTCTCTTTCCCTGTCTTCTTATCTTTATTTATTGTTATAGACCCAACATTCTGAGGGTTTACTATTGAAATGGATATTGTTTAAATTAAAAAATTTAATAGAACACTGGTTATATGGAAAAATGCTTACATTCTAGACTCACCATCAAATCATCTTCTAATTACCTACCCCATTAGTCAGGATATGCTCAGAAAGGTAACTTTTTTGTAATATTAACTGAGCTCAATTTGAAATTTTTATGGGACATCTAATTCCAGACACTACTCTAGGCATTAGGGATTCCAAAATAAAGAGACATAACCGTTCTCATAAATCTCCCAGTTTAGTAGATAACTCATAAACCCTAGTTGAATAAAATAACCTAATTTTAAAAATGCTTTATTTTAGGGACGCCTGGGTGGCTCAGTTGGTTAGGTGGCTGCCTTCGGCTCAGGTCATGATCCCAGCGTCCTGGGATCGAGTCCCACATCGGGCTCCTTGATCGGCAGGGAGCCTGCTTCTCCCTCTGCCTCTGCCTGCCACTCTGTCTGCCTGTGCTTGCTCTCTCTCTCTCTCCCTTTCTCTCTGACAAATAAATAAATTTAAAAAAAAATTTTAAAAAAATGCTTTATTTTAAAATGTGAATGTTTCCTAGAATTTTAACCTATAAATACAAGGGTCTTTTCTCCCCCAATGTTATGGTCTTTCTCATTAGTCTAATATCTGTTCTCTCTGATGATTAGAGATAAAAGTCAACTGTATCTGCCTAATAGATACTTTCAGGAGTGTCTGCTTAGCTCACATTCTCTTTTTCTATAGAGAGAGACAGAGAACACAGCCCCCAAATTAAGCTTAGGCTATAAAACCTGACACTCTTGATCACAACTAAATCAACCAGGAGTAAACACTGGACTCAAGCTGGTTCCAACCAGATTTAGTTCTTCCTCTTCTGGCTATAATGGACAAGCTTGGATCAGAACAAATCTCTCACTGAAAACACCTAGAGACGATGGATAAAAAAGGAAAAAATCTGTTTGAAGGCAGAACACTAAAATGCATCATCAAGACTTGGGGAAATAAGATCCCAGAGATACAATAGGCTCAAAAAGTTGAATCACACACTTTTTGCCCTTTAGACAGATGCAGATTCTAAAGTGATGGCTGATGGCTAAGGAACTTAGAAAATGAGCAGAACCTTAAGTAGTTGCACAGAACTATAGGAAGAAGAATAGGAATTTAGAGTTCTTTAGGGGAAGAATGAACATGCTGTATCCCAGGCTGGATCAAAGTGATGTGTTCCTAAGCCCCCACTGATACCCATCTCCTAGTACTCATGCCCTTGGGTGATCCCTTGAGCATAGGCTAGACCTACTGCATCCTAACGAACAGAACTGGCAAATATTATGGGTATCAGTTCCAAATTATGTTACAAAGAAACTGTCCTTCTGTCTTGCCCCTTCTCTCTAATTCTCTTACTTGTTCTGAGAATAGCCAGACACTGTATTGTGAGCTGACCTATAAAGGAGTTCTATATGGCAAAGAATCAATAACTCCAGCAAATAGCCCATGAAGACATGAGGCCAGCCAAAAGTCATGTGAGTGAGCTTGGAAGCATGTCCAACCCTAGGGAAGACTTTTCAGATGAAACCACAGACTCTGCTAACACCTGAATTTCAAGTTTGTGAGAGACTGAGAGACAAAGGCACCCAACAAGGCCACACCTGGGTTCTGGATACACAGAAACACTAAGATAATAAATGTTTTGCTATATGAAGCCACTGAGTTTTGAAGTAATTTGTTACTCAGCAATAGACAACTAATAAAGCCTCTAACTTAATGCCTTCTAGTATAAAAATAAATCATCTCTCAAGAACTACAACATTATCCAGAGTTTCAGATTAGCTCTAAATTTCTTTCTTTCTTTTTTTTTTTTTTAAGAGAGGGTGAGAGGGAGGAGAGGGAGGAGGAGAGGGAGAGAGAGAGAATCCCAAGCAGGCTCTACACTCACCATGAAGCCTGATGCAGGGCTTGATCTCACAACCCTGAGATCACAACCTGAGCTGAAATCAAGAGTCAGACACTCAACTGACTGAGCCACCCAGGCTCCCCGTTAGCTCTAAAATTTTTGTACGTATTGTTTGATATTTAATAAAAACATAAAAAACACTTATACCTTGACAATTAAGAGGAAAAAAAACAGTTTCAGATTCACTAGACATTCAGGCATTGGTATTATCAGAGAAAAACTTTAAAAGGACTAACATCTTAAAGTAGATGGTATGACAGAGAATTTCAGTATGGAACTACAAAGTATTATTTTAAAATAACCAAATAGAAATTACCAAACCCAAAACACGATAAATGAAATTTATAATTTAATGAATTAATTTAATGGCAGATTAGATATAGCTAAAAGGAAGAACTGGGAACTGGAAAACCATGCATGCATGCATACACACACACACCAGACTAAAGTACACATTAAAAAATAAAGATGGAAAATACAGAAAAATACTATCTCCGAGAATTTTTTTTTTTTTTAAAGATTTACTTATTTATTTGACAGACAGATCACAAGTAAGCAGAGAGGCAGGCAGAGAGAGAGAGAGAGGAAGAAGCAGGCTCCCTGCTGAGCAGAGAGCCCGATGCGGGGCTCGATCCCAGGACCCTGGGATCATGACCTGAGCCGAAGGCAGAGGCTTTAACCCACTGAGCCACCCAGGCGCCCCTATCTCCGAGAATTTTATGGGTAAAATAATAAAACTATTAAAAGACAAAAAAGAAGATCTACAAAATGAAAGATCTTATGAACACATTTATTGTTGGAAACAACCTGAATATACACCAGGAGGAAATGAAAATAAAATGTGCTATTTTCATCAAATGGAATATTGCAGAGAACTTAAAATGAATAAACTGGATTTATATGTATAAATAAAGATAAACCTGAAAACCTTAATGCTGAGTGATGAAAAAAGATAAACAGCATCATAACATTGATCTAGAATCTGTCACCATATGTAATTATCCTATCAGAGGTCCAATTGTTCTGGTGCTAATGAAACTTTAGCTCCAGGGTCCCTTACTTTTCTGGGCCCCTTTCAAAGACCCAAGAAAGGGTCTGGCAATGTGTTCACATGATCATATATTTTATAAAATTTGGGTAAGTAATATTTTAACCAGAATTGGTTAAGATAGTTGTCCCTTCCCATGCCAGCTTCACCATCTATTTCCCTTCCCTTTATGTCAGGTAGAATTGTATGGCCATGAACATTTTGGGATCTGATTCAGAAGAACTTATTTTGGGGATACAGTTAGGTTAGGGTTTGCAAGATGTGTTCATGAACTTTACTATCCATCCAGTGCAGGAACTGCTCCTGCCTCCCATATGGACCCTTCGGTGTGGTATCATGACTCAAAGGTGCCTTACCCAAGATCAGATCAAAACATAAATGTACCATATAGTACCAGGCACAAGAAGAATGGCAAGATTAAAAAAAAGGAGGTTTGAAATGTATGGTAGCAGAAGCTGGTCAGTGGAAAATTCTTTAGTCAGATATATAAAACCATAAATGAAAAATTTTGTTTTCATTGATGCCTTGTGAAAACAAAGTTCTCTCTTGTCAGCAATAGACTCATAATGTAGCATATGCAATTACAAACACATCATTTTTCTTTGGGGGAAAAATCTTACAAAGAGAATTTATCATAATTCTTGTGCATACAAGGGAAAAATCCACAGCAGTAGTATGAGTCATTTTGTCTGCAAAGTTTCGTGCTTTATGAGTTTTGACTACCAGGAATAAAAAACAATTTGATCAACCATGCTAAAGGAAAAAATTGTCTTTGTATTTAGACTATTATTTAGTTAATGATATTTCTCTAAAAGCTTAGGGAAAAAATCTACTTAGAAAAAGCTAAGTTAGAAAATTATACAGACAATATTATTAAACCATTTCATATGAAATAGTGTATGTAGCCCAAAAAATTAGCGAAAAAGTCATTTAATTACCAAAAATATTTTTCTTAATATTTTAATTTTTAATAATTTTTCACATATTTTTGTTATATTCACTGAGTTGTTTTTTTTTTAAGATTTATTTATTTGACAGAGAGAGAAATCACAAGCAGAGAGAAGTAGGCAGATAGAGAGGGAGAAGCAGGCTTCCTGATGAGCAGAGAGCCCGATGGAGGACTCGATCCCAGGACACTGGATCATGACCTGAGCCGAAGGCAGAGGCTCAACCCACTGAGCCACCCAGGTGCCACTTCACTGAGGTTTTTAAAAATTTATAATTTGTTTTCATTATACATAAATGATCACTTTAAAACTCTACCAAAATTTTATGAATTCCTGGCATGCAAATTTTATGTATTTCTCCTCCTGATACCTGCATATTATTCATGATTTACATATAGTAAAAGCTGAAAACACACATGGGAACAATACAAAACAACTTTGGGATCTTATTTACTTTAGGAATGGGAAGAGTGGTATGGGTGACGGGTATGGTCCTTCCTCTCTGTCTGTAGCATTTACAAACTCAGTAACTGGAATTTCTGAATTCTAGTGTGAGCAAGCATCAAGCTAAATCTGAAACATGGTCTCATTAATGGTATTATCTTTTATGAAAATAGGAGGGATAAAATTTGCCTCATTCTATAAAACAGAATATTTTATCTCTTTTTTATTAAATAGATTCAGTTAAATTTGAACACAGGTAAGAGGGGTTTGCACATTATAAAATACCCTCAAACATTAATTTGCAAAATGACAATCTATATGCAATTTTAGAATGTCAATTATATTATCTGGTACTATGTGTCTGATATGTAATTATCTCACTTAATAATCCCAAGAAGCCTATGAGGGAGGTGTTATTATTATACCTATTTTACATATCAGATCAAATATGAAACTTCTTGATGGACCTATAAAATTATTTACCTGCATTTATTTAATACCTTTAAAATATTTAAATAAGTGAGTCATGTGCTTCACACAAAAATCATCAGTGTAGGTGTATGAGGTTATGTTAAGTGTGGTAGGGGTGGTGGGCAAGAATGATACAAACAATTACTGAATAAATTTTCATTTTTTCAGTAGTTACTGCATCATATATATTGAATACATGTCATGATAAATTTCAAGTTGAACTTTAGGGCGTAATACAAAGTAATGTATATAGGCTTTTAGTTTCTCCCTTAAATTTTAATCCAGATTTCACACTATTCCTTCTAAAGTGAAAATTCAGCAAACTGAGAGTACTGTTCTATTAAATTCAGAAGTTTCATTTTGGTATTTATGTGTGGACTATCTTATTTACCTAAAGCATTGTAAAATGCCATAACTTGTATCAGAAAATTTCAGCATTGTGGAATCCACAGTTCCATTAAATATTCAACAACTATATTTGTGTAATGTAGGAATTATATGCCACAAATTGAGGTTTGAAAGAGAAAAAAAATTCCTGCCCTCACAGAGCTTACAGATCCAAAGTGAATAAGCCAATAAAGTAATAAATAATAGAGAGAGACAGAGAGAACTCTAACGTAAGACCAGGGGGACAGACGTGTAGGTGGGAGCCTGAGGAGACAAAAACTGATAGAAAAAATCCCACCAGACCAGCTTCTTTGTAGCCTTCCACACTGTCTCACTTCTAAAATGATCCATAGTCTAATAACTTCAGTATCAATGGCTTGAGTCAGGAGCAGGAACTCTGAAATATCACATCATGGCCACAAATGGAGGGGTAAGGGGGATCTTTGGTGAAGCAAATGGGGAAAAAGTTGGACAGAAAATTTCCTGCTGGAACATGTTGGGAGTGTGTGGTGTTTCAGCCACAGGCTCCTGATGATGGAACTTTAGTTGCTGAACATGAAGATAATTTCAGCACCCTACAATTATGTGCCTAATTAAAATTAAGAAATTAGAACACAGTTAAAAGGAATAATATTTTGCTCACAGCTAATTTCATTAAAGTATTAATGAACAGGACTCTTTTTATGGCCAGAGGGCAACCACTTTCCACAGAGTACTTCCATGCTAGCTAATTTATTCATGCATGAAAAACAATCCAATGAGAAATGAGGGAGCTGAGAACTGCTGGTCCTAATTAAAATATTTAAAACACCATGTCTATTTTCTTCCATCTAGCCAAATACCTAAGCTTGAGCCAGCATGGTGCCAATTAACATGGAAAAAGCAAACACAAACACCCACGGTTTCTGATTAAAGTGCACATTATTGTACCATGCAATATATTGTTCAGTACATATATGTAAATGTTTAATTAACCCATGTCTAAATCTCAGCAACATTCAAAAATCGATACTTTATTTCTAAACAAGTGGCAATCTGTGTAGAGGAGACACTTACTTATTTATCACAGTGTTTTATTCAAACCTAATTTGAAGTAGCCCTGTGCTAGACGTGCTAAAGTGTTTCTTAAGGGAAAGAGCAAGGGAGGAAGGAGTTCTTTGCTTGGCAGACTTCTCTTCAGATGGCAGCAAGATTGTTAGTCGCCAAAGACTTGTGAAAGGAACTAGGTTAGCCTCAGGTGATATGCAATTTTTCATTAATAATGCAAGGAGGAGTCTGGACCTAAACCCATTTGTCAGCCTGGACAGCAACGACAATAACAACACACACACACACACACACACACACACACACACCCCTTTTCTCTTTGTTAACTAAACCCGACTGTCAGAACAAATTCCAGAGACATCCCTGCCTTGGGAGCATGTTGGAGAGAAATGTCTGAAACTCTGAGAAGGTGAAGATTTGAAAACCTCACAAATATTAACTGGAAATTTACCATATGTTAAAAACAATCATAAAAAGAAAATTAACATTTTCAGAGCTGCTCTGGTTTATAACCATGTTCACTCCAGTTATGTCTGTCTTAATCCTGTGTTGTTGGAGGAACAAGGCTGAGCAAGGGAAATCAAAGCTGAGGGCAATAAAGTGACTTGGGGTAGGTCATGCAGAGTACATGCTGAGCCAGAACTTAAACCCATGTACTTCAACCCCCAAATCATTCTACTACATACCACACTGATTTCGAACAGTCATTAATTTTCTGTTTACATGAGAGATATCATCTTAAAATAAATTACTACCCAGTTAACTATTAAAAATTATTTGTAGTTTGGTTTTCTTGGAGGGGACTGGGCAGGGGAGGATATATTAAACAACTTTTCCTCCCTCTAGCATTTCTCACCATGTTTCAACAACTAAATTCCAGAAATTTCAGGGAAGCAATTTTGTCCACAGGGTTTCAAACTATTTGTAGCAACAGAATCCTTTTTTCAAACATAATCTTTCATGAAACACAAATGTACCAACACAGGTAAAAGCAGAACCCTTTTACAGAGGGGTTGATCTCACTCCCCAAGCTGGCAACTGAGGCACCACCCCAGAACCTGCCTTCTAAAAACCAGTGTGTTTATCAAATCCTTCATCAAACAGCTGGAGGAACTGGGGTCCAGAGAGGTGAGGCCACCAGTTAAGCCCTTGTACAATATAAGAGACCTAAAATTTGCCTAACAAAAACTTGACCCATTTGCCCAGTGCTCTTTCCCCAGTACCATGGTCCCAAATGGAAACAACAGACTATAATTAATGCATGGAAAGTTACAATGTCAAACAGAGGCAGGAGTGTTCATGCAAAATTACTAGCAACAATAGGAGAATGCAGGGCCATGAGGCAGGATGGCCTGGTGCACAAAGCAAGAGGTGAGGTTGGAAACAAGAGGCTTAAGAGAGAAACCTGTCTCTAGCCTATAACTATAGGCTCTTGGTTTTACTTCCCTGGGCTCCAGGTTCCTCATCTGAAAATGGGTTTAATATCTCACAGAATTGTTTTAAGAGCCAAATAAGAATCGATAAATATACCATCACATAAATACTTCATCACATTGCATTGCAATTGCTTCCTTGCCTATTTCTGCCACTAGACTCTCTTATTCCAAGATAATACCTATGTTTTACTATCTCTTTATCCTCATTGCCTATCCAGAAAAGATGTTCAATTAGCATTAAATGGTGTTATTGAATCTGTAATGATAGTAATAATGGCTAATCTATATGAAGCATTTATTATGTGTTAGGCATTGACACTCGGCATTTGTTATTTAATCCTCATAACAACCCTGTATGACTGATAACTGTCTTCATCGCACACCTGAAAACCTGAGACACAAAAAAGTGATTTGCTTGTCTAGGTTTCCAGAATTAATAAGTTGTGGAGAAAAGATTCACATTGAGATCGTCAAACCAAGCTCTTAATCAATACATACTTCAAAAGCAGCAAAATGCGGTAACAAACTGAGAGTTATTAGCTAGGGAATAAGACAAATGTCACAGATGGAAAAGCATGTGAAACATACCATGCATTCACTGAAAAACATGAAATGCAAATTCCAGAAAGAGTTTTGTCCTCAATGACTGCTCTAACAAGCAGAGGTAAGGGATGATTAGAGGACATCTCTAATATCTAAGAATGGTGTTGTGGATGCCGTGTCTCTGATTCAATGTATCCAAAAGAAAAACACTCTCAAATAAGCAGCAGCCAAAGGAAGAGAAGAATCAGAAGGAGTGGGGAGGAAGGAGTAAACACAAGGACATGGTCCATGGCCCGGTAATCAAAAACCTCACTGTTCTCATTTATAAATATACGTACACACACACTGTGCTAAACAGTGCAATAGATCTGTCTGGTCACAGTGCAGACTGATGAGAGTCAACAGAAGATGGCACTAGTCCTCTCTCATACTGAACCACTGAATCACTGAATCACTGTTTTAAACTATAAATAGAGTTGGAAAGGGTTTATGGAAACTTATTAGTGATAGAGCCGTAGATGATCATGAAAGAAAGTCATACTCACCTGTGTTTCATCCCAGACATTTTCAGGGACTTCCTTTTTGGGCAATTATATTCAGATTATGGTCAGAAACTGAATAATGGGCTGGCTGGACCACCACCCTAACCCTACGTAATAGTCTTCATGAGATTTTGGCATTTAATTGGTAATTAGCAACTACATTCATGTACACAGTCTCTCGTTGAAGACAAAATGGGTTATATGTTCCTGGGTTGCTAATTTGCAGCTGGCACTGACTGAGCCCTGGTGATTACAGTTTTCCAATGATTAAGACTTCAAGGAAAGACCTAATATCTCATTACTTTGTCCCCTACAACTTACCTATATCCTACCAAATTTCTCAGTTCCTTAGAATCCAAATTTAATTAAATGCATTTTCTTATAATGTCCTAACATGTAAGTTAGTATTTCAAACATCTGGCACTTCCTCAAAAAAAAAAAAAAAAGCCAATATTAGATAACTAGATTTTTCAAAATGTTGGTTTGTTTGTTTTTAATTCTCTCTCCATAAGCAAGTTTGGTTTTTGAAATTTTCACTTTTAAGGAAAAAAAAAAAAGCAACAAAGCAGATCTCCAAGATAGAGTTTGCATTTTTATGCATCTTTAGCCAGACAAACATTAGTCCTTCCCCAGAACTGGAGCAGCTATTCTGAAGAATGTAAATTTGCTGTTTTCTCAATATGCAGATAGGCTGTTGTCACAGATCCCCATAGTAATGAACAACTTCTCAATATTTAATAAGCCTGGCATTCCTGTCCCCAGGCGGAGAGCACAGACGGTTGGTAGCCAGCTACTAACTGACCATTAAAATACAGAATCTCTCTTTAAAATGTGCTTCACAAATAGGTTATATCACCTGAAGTGGGCAGTGAGTGCTGTCCTCTGCCGGGAGGTGGCCTATTCTCCCTGCCTGAAGAGATCTGGCAGGCGCAAAAGCAAAGTTAGCCTGCTCGATATTCAAACAGGGGCTACAACACAATCCTATTTGTGGCTGGGCTTTTAAAAGGGGGTGGGAAGCCCATCAACAGCCCTACTTTTTGCAGTGTTTTAGGAAGAGAACCACCAAGCAAATAGAAATTAGGAAATTAGCCATGAGATTTTTTTTTTTTTTTAACATAAAAGAATGGAACTGTTCTGGAACTCCGTTTTTTGGAGTTTTTTTCATGCTTGCTTGTACACAGGAGTGGTTTGTACTGCCTCTGGTGTGCTGTGTGAGTATAAATATATTGTAACAATAATGCTCACTAATTAGACAAAGAAGCTATTAATTTAGAGCAATAGTATTCAAACTTTTTCAAAGTGGCTTTTTTTTAGATTTTTTTTATTTATTTGTCAGAGAGAGCGAGAGAGTGAGCACAGGCAGACAGAGAGGCAGGCAGAGGCAGAGGGAGAAGCAGACTCCCCGCCGAGCAAGGAGCCCGATGTGGGACTCGATCCCAGGACGCTGGGATCATGACCTGAGCCGAAGGCAGCCGCTTAACCAACTGAGCCACCCAGGTGTCCCCGAAGTGGCTTTTTTAAATCAAGGAGTAAAACTAGTGTCTTTATGATTATATGGAAATTCAGAAAATCATTAATACAATTAGGTCATTTTGTGAATAACGGAAAAGCTAATATAATGAGTTCTCCTTGCTCTCTTATTGACCATTAAGAGAAAATGTTTGACTGTAACTATAATTTCAGGTTAACACAAATATTCCCACAATCACATTAAGCTACAGAGTTTTAAAATTCTTGAGTAGGCCTACTACAACTCTTAACCATCACTTCCCAAGACGTGATTGCTTTTTCTTCTTCACCAACAGCAATAGGAGTTACTGTGTTTTTAGGACCACTTTCCATGATGAAATGAGAATTTTTTCTTCATCATTTCAGGAAAATTGTTGCATGCATAATAATGGGGGGAAATGAGAAAGAGGTAGAAGATAAAGATGTGGATGATAGGTGGCTTTCTAGCAGATAACTCGCTCTTATAACCATCCTCCAACAGTACCCTAATCCACATCCCCAGGAAAAGTAAAAATGGCCCTTTGGGCTACTTTTCAGAAGCACTAATTCTAAAAGTATTTACAGTCATGTGCTGCTGAGCAGTAAAAGGAGCAAACCTGTTCTATGTTTTGTCAGGAGACAAAACCAGGACCAGGAGTAAATACTACAGTGTAGCAAATTCAGGGCCTTCGTGAGAACTTCCCAGCAGAGGCATACAGTGATGAAATGAATAGGGTAACTTATAAGGTAGAGGCACTCAAATAGAGGCTGAAAGACTCTTTCATGGATGCTTTAACAACACTGTCAAGAAAAAATGTAGTGTATTTTTTCCCCAAAACCTCACATGAAATATCAAAATGTAACACAAATGAAAACAGCACTGCTCTGGTTACAGTAAAAGATGGAGAACCTAGAACTCCATTTACTCACCTTGTTTTTAACCCCAAGGCTCTGCAGGCAACACCACAGGACTCTAAGGAATGGCAGTTTAAAAACAACTGCTATAAAAAGTACTCCAAAATTATGTGGGAGATCATACTGACCCAAGCTTTCTATACCGGGAAACACATGGCAAGTGATAATTAACATGTAGAACTTGAATATATATGCAGATTCAAATATCCCAAAAAATGTCATGGGGAAGTAAAGCACCACAAGAATTCCCAGGCTTCACATATGCTAATAGTACTTACACATCTTAGGGAGCCAGCTGTAACTCAGCCTGCCTCACCCACTCAAGACACCTCCCAAAACACAAGAGAGTTGGAAATACAATATTGTTACTGAGATAGGCTTGACTCTGCTCTATAATTTGTAAAAGTAATAAATTTTTTAAAAATATTCACATCTGTAAGTACCTTATCAATAATGATCAATTCCTTAGGTCATACCTCACAACTGAGCACTATACATCTGAGCATTGTAACCCTGAGTTTAAGAACCTGGATGACTGAAGTGGTACCCTTACCCAACCAAAGCAGCAGAGCTAATTCTACACGCTAGCTAATGCTAAAATAAAGTAAACGTTTTTATTAGCTTACACAACTGTTTTGAAATACCCAAATGCTTAGGATTTTATGTATAAAAGCAAACAGTAGTCAATTTCTCTGTTTAGTCAGAGGTTTAGGCCTCATCCAAAAGGTAGCCTAATGAAATTTTATTGTCCCTCCTTTGAAATTATTTCAAAATATTCAATATTGTGATCAGCAGTTTATCTATGTGGTAGAATTTAAAACAATGAAGTACTTCTTAAAGAACTTTTTTGAGTATTTATGATTCACCAGACATGGCTATGAATGTTTTACAAGCATTAGCTCATTTAGAAACCCATGATGTGGCTATTGTTGCTACTACTCCCTTTTTATGGATGTGGAAACTGAGGCTTAGTGAAGCTAAGTAGCTTATTGAGCTCTATACAATAGCGAAGCTGTAGAGCTGGGATTGGAACCCAGGCAAATCTGACCCCACAGCTCACAAGCTTAACCTTTATACTAGGCAAGAAGCCAGAAAAATCCTACTGTCCAGAAAGATACTAAAAAGGTAGTTTACAAAAGAACTATTCTCAAGCTGTTATATGAGCTTCTCATCTCTGTTCTATGTTGTCAGTGAGCGACAAAAGAAAAGAAAAAGACATAAAGAATGGAGTTGAGGAATTGGAGGAAGGGGTATGGCTAAGCTACTTTTCTTGCAAAAGGCAAAAAATGTCAAGAATTCTGATTACTTCACCCAAAGGTCAAAAGAGAATTTTTTTTTTCTTTTGAGAAGATAAAGATGAAATGTGTTGGATCACCCTGGGGCTAAAGAATAATTAGAAATACCCCTCCACAGCTAATTGATGAGTCCAGGGGCGCTAGCTCCCTGCTGGACTCAATGCAGTGCTGGGGAGCCTCCTGGAGGGCCAGCCTTGAGCAAAACACACAGGAGACCTGTGGCTCAGCAGCAGGGACTGTTGTCAGCCTTATGACAACTACAGCAATATCACTGACAAAATATCTAGAGAGTTGTTTAGAATTATAAAACATCCCAGCCATCATAGAGTTGGATCCTCACAACCAACTTGTTCACCTGGTTTACAGAGGAGGAAATGGAGACACACAGAAGTTATTAAGTGCCGTACTCAAAGCTTCTCAGCTGCTTAAAGGCAGAGTTGGGACTCAGATATGATGTCAGAGCACCTTCCTCTCAGCACACCCCTTGATGCAGATGTTACTCATTCATTAGATGAGTAGTAGAGCCCCAGGAACAGTGTGTAGGATACGCCCTGGGCTCACATCTCGGCTCTACCATTGACTAGTTGCTGGATGACCCTTCGCAAGTTACTTAACTTCCCCGAGACTGTTTTCCAATCTATAAAATGGGAACCATAATAATACCTGCCTCATAAGATTTTCATGGTAATTAACTGAAACTGAAGGAGTTAACGTACAGAAAGAGAATGCAAAGTGGCTAGCAATACTAAACATTCAATAAGTGTTAGTTTTTTATCATTAACCATCCATCCATTTAATAAACTTTTCTCACATGGTTATTCTGCACCAGGCCTGTGTGCTTGGGCCTGATGATATGTGATAAACAGGTAAGATATGTGATAAACCCTGCTCTGCAGTTTCTCACATTCCTTGGGAGACCAACACAAAGAGAGATTTGTAAGATAAGGAAGAAGTACAATGGCAAGTTATGATACAGGATATCATGCAGGCACATAAAATGGCTTTTTATTTAAAGCAACCACAGCAAGATGCTTGAGGAGAGCTTGTAAAATAGCAATTTTTAATACCAAGAATGATGCTACAAATTAAAACACAGCTCTAAATTAAATATCAATGTCACAATACTTCATAAAAACAAACAACTCTGAGATTTAGAATTGAAGACTTGGTTTAAATCCCAATTCCATAACCTACCAACTATGTGATTTTAAACAAATAATTTAATTTCTCTGGACCTCAGTTTATTCATCCCTAAAATTGATTTATAATAACAATGTACTTCACAACACTGTTATGTAGATGAAATGATGTATGTGAAAGTGTTTTATAAATTTAAAAATGTCACTATAATTATTGCTAATTATAGGGAATGAGGAAGATACAGAAGTGGAAGAAAATGAGGAAGAAGGGGAGGGAGTAAAGCTCAAGCACTTGCTATGGTATCTGGGTAGCCACAAAGAGCAGAACTCCTGTCATGCTCCCAGAGTCTGAGGTGTGCACAAAAGATGATGTTTTTAATTAAAGAGGGCAGGCAAAGATTTTGCCAAAATTTTGCCAAAATTTTAAATCTACACAACTAGTTAGTTCCCTCTCTTTCTCCTTACTTCAGGCCCTAAGTACTCTTCTGAGATCTGACCATCTTTACTTGGGGAAACCACACTACTGGCCTGTGACTATTTGGAACTAGATACTGCAACCTGCCTCCATTTTGGGACCCCTTTTGTCCCATGGCTCAATTCCTAGTTGCAGAGAATGCCACTACTGGACCTAGGTAGGTAGACACTGATGGGTTGCCCATCCCAAACCATCTGCAGAAATGTTTCTCTTCACTACAATTCTTCCAGAGGCCCAGCCAAGCAACACTGAATTGAGCCATAAGAGGTGAAGTCAGAGTTTGCCAAGTAGAGAAGGGCAGTGAATGACACCTGTAGATGGCAAAACCTAGGGAAAGATACAGTGTCATAACAAGTCTGGGGATAGAGAGAATGATGAGCTGAGCGAGGCATACAAAGGAGATGGAAAGAGTATGGAAGTGAAGGGCCACATGTGCCAGATGAAGGAGTTTAGGTTTTATTATGGCGAGTGTGGAAGACCCATGGGACATATAAAGAGAGGAACATGACTTGTCTGAAGAAGTCACTCTGGCCATCGAGCAGTAGAGAACATAGTAGAAGCTAGGTGACTAGTGGTGGCAAGGCCACTTACTTAAAAGGTCCATAATGAGAGCACAGACTCTATACCAGTGTGCCTGGCTAGGAAGGGGAAGATTCAAGAGCTATTTAAAGGGCAAAATCAACAGGATTTGGAGACTGGTTGGTTGTAGGAGAGTGAAGCAAGAAGCACAACCAACAGATACTCCTTTGGGTGACTGGATTAATGGACTATAGTTTTCTCAAAATAGTCAATTTCAGTAAAAATAGTATCTCCTTATATTGAAAACAAGATTTCTTATTTTTTTTATAAATATCATTTGATACTTCCATGAATTTGGGAGTTCATGGATAAGATAATACATCTCTTCTTTATGGATGGTGGCTGAGCCTCAGAAAGATGAATGCTTGCCTCAGTTCCTGCAGACAGGTAGAAGATAGAAGAATTAGTATTAGCCCCATTAATTCAGGGCTGACAAATAAGCCTCAACTTTATGTTAATTGGTAATAACTATGTGAAGCACTATGTTTAGATTCTGATATTGAGACAGGCCTTGGAAAGCTAGATACTGTGACAAATTGGCAACACATGTCATGACACCAGGAAAGGGTGGAATGTCAGGTGTTTACCAGCCCTGCATCAGAATTTGCTGACTCATTAGAAATGGACAGAACAAGAACACAGATTGGCTGAGATCTAGCAAAGAATTGCTAAAATATGACCTTATGGGGTACAGATCATACATTGTACCAACTGATAAAAACGGATACCAGCAAGATTGTAAGGTGTCCCAAACATGCCTAAGTCCTTCCACTCTCATCCTCATCTCATCACTCTCAAATGGGAGGCTCCCTTTTTCCAGACAACCACAATCCTGTTCCAACATTTCTATTGCCAAAAGTGTACCCCCACTACCATATCTTCCCTGAAGTTTCAGGCAATGCAACGTTTTCTTTATGCCCATCAGAAGACCTTTTCCTAGGAAGCAATAAAAAAGAGTAGAAAGAACAGAGATTGGATTTGAGTTTTGTTTTCTGTTTTTAAAAAGAGAGTATTAATACCCCAATATCAGAGGTGTTGAAAGGATTAAAGACTATATAGACCTGCATGGCATATAGCAAACATTCTATAAAAGCTTTAAAATTCTTAATTATACAATAAACTGATGGGATGAAGGAAGGGAGTACTTTGGTCAAACAAGCTTTGGGTGCCCTTAAAGTCCTATCTCTGCCTAGGGATAGTCTTTCAGTCTCAGGTGACAAATGTTTCCATAATCTAATGGCTGCTCCATTTTATTTCAGACAAAATGAATCCAAATTTTTTATAAGTGGTGCTTAATGTTCAAAGTCAAAGATCAAAATAAAAATTTTTCCTAAGTCCAACTGTTATACTGGAAGGCTACTCAAGCACCTCAACAAATCAGTGATAAAAGCTCCTTCCAACCTAAAATTCCATGAGTCGATAATTTTTTTTTCTCAAGAAGGCAAAACATTTTCATGAGCAACATGCAGAAGCAGGAGACTCAGCCTAACAGGAGTTAAGAGTGCAGACTGTGTAATCAAACACATTTGAGTTTGAATTCCAGATTTTTTATTCACTTGCTATATGAACTTGGGAAAGTTACTCGATTGCTCACAGCCTCAGTTTTCTCATCCACAAAATAGATAATGGCTACTTTAGAGGGTTTGATCAAACTAGAATGAAGTAATGTATGTAAAGCACTTTTAGCAAAGTGATGCACAGTAGGTACTACAAATTGTAGTTATTTTATGTAGATGGATTAAAACAATATAAAAAATGATGAAGTCTACCAACACACTGACTAGCATCAGTCGACATGACCTTGCCTTTCTCATGCAGTTTCCCATTATAATACTTTCTGTCTTCCCAGAATAACAAGTGTAAACTATAGACTTTTCAAGAATAAATTCTACCCATCAATCTATATTTTTGATAATGTATATAATAAACATCAAAGGGATGAACAAAAATTCAGACTGAGTTGGCCCAAACATCTTGGTATTGTGTAAGTATCACTGAGAGTTACTTTATAATATTTTTAAAATTATTTTATGAGGGTCATCATTTTCCATATAAAAGAACAAATTAAAGTTCTCCTTTGACACTGTAAAATCCCGTCAGCCACAGGAATTAAAAAACCAATGAAACCACTATTTTTCAAGCTCTTGGTACATACCTAGCACAGTTCTAGGCATGGAGTGGATAGAAGAAAAGTGTAAAATATGGCTCCAATGTATAATTTATCACCTCACTAAGGAGATGTGATTGGACAAAGGGATTCCATTCAAAACCATAATCACCAGACCATAATCAAGGTCCAGTAACCAGAGCTTACCCCACAACCAAATGGGTGAGACAGCATAGAGCTAATATTTGGGAAAAACTGGGTTTTCCAGTCCTTATCAGAAATGCCCAGTTAAGTAAGGAGTCCTTTTGAGAAGAAATGAAGCCACATCCTGAAAGCCTCAGGCAGTTGACCATAGCTGAAGAGAACATTAACCAATGTCCTTTGGGCTATTTATCATTGTCCCTATTTTTACAGGCAAACGAGAGGAATTATTTGTTCCCATATAGAATACAATTACTAAAACTTTCAGAAATCCCTTCCCTTTCACTATCACAACCACCCACACACATATAACACACACATGACACACTCAAATCACAGCTCCAGAATTCTTCTTTACTGTGACTCTATGGTTCAGCAATACCATATGTGGGATTCTTGTTACAACCCACTTTTTCTTGAGAAGCCATTGCTATACTCCTAAGTAGGAAGCAGTTTTCCCTACCCCACCCATTCTGCTATCAGAAAATCTGTTGGACAACCTTCTCCCTCAGAACAAAAGGGCTTCCAGGATGTTTCACAAGCTCTTCTCTGTGGGTTTGAAATTATACACAGCAGTGCCAAAGGTAAGACATTTCTAGAGATTTTTTTTCTTTATTACAGTTCTGGGTGTTATTTTTTTTTCCTGCTCCCTCTCCCTCCTGTGGTATATATTTGTGGCCTACAGCAATCACTTTAGACTTTTTAGACACGTCCAGATAGAGATAGACGACACAAGTGATCTACTTATCTTCCTTTCCCATCACCAATAAAAGTGACAGCCCGCCTAATTAGGCCTAATAAAGCAGCCGCAGAAAGAGTGGCACAGCAGCGATCTAAAGAGAGATGGCACTGACCCGGAGATACAGGTGCTGCCTTAAGGCATTGCTGCTATTACTTTATCTCCAATACATTACAGCTCTGCTCATGCCATATTCAAATGCAAGTAGCATGTTTTTCTCCTCAATTCTTAGATCAAGAACAAAAAAAAATCCCATCTAATCAAAAAAGGCACTGACAATTTTTCAGCCCCACATTAAAAGCAAAGAGTCATTCAGAACAGTGCACTCCATATTCTATTTTATAATATCACTTTAAGCTATTGCTTTGAATCTCAGACATTTCTTTGTTAAGAAGGAAAATCAAAAATTCATCAGAAGAAGTTCTTTCTTCCCCCTCTCTTTTTTTTCTTCCAGGGCTAGCATGGGGTTTGGAGCTGGAACCAACATTTGTAGAAGTTAGGGGTCCTTAAGCAATTATTGGCGATGAGAGTTTGACACGCTTGAGAGTTGTCAACAACTGACTTTAAACAAAGTGGAAGGAAAGAGAAATAAACGGTGCTCTCAGCAAAATTAATATACAGGCCTGCAAATTAATGATGTCGTGTATTTTTTAAACAAGGGAAAAATATCTGAACTTTGCATGAAACAGCATTTTAAGTACATCTTTGCAAAAATTATCAGATTGTCAAAGGGCATCAAAGTGAATTGAGTCTGCAACTATTCATAATATTTCCACATATGCTAAATGCAAAATTTATCTTACTTTGTTCTCCTGTTCGGTAGCAATTATTTAAAGCTATTAGAAAGGGGAAAATGTCCTTGATCTGAAGTGCCAGTGCTTGTTCCACAGTAGTTATTATAAGAAACACAACTCCCTACTTTGCCCTTATGCACGCACACACACACATGTACACACACTCCCACATGTAATCCACTCCTTACTACTGACCAGATGCTACTCAGCTCTGTGCATTCTATCTCACTTTTTTTAACTTATTCCTGCAAATGACCTATCTATTCACATGGATTTGATTGCTACATTTACGCAAATAAGTTTCTCTAATCTCTACTTCCAACTATTAGTTCTAACACTCTTCTGTATCCATAATGAACACATGATCTTCTTCCCACCCCTACCCAATCTGAACCCCCGTAAAACATTCCCCCTCCAACATTCCCCTATTTCCAGAGGTGGGCATAGCTCTCTGTTGACAAATTGTAATTTATCCTAATTCCTTTTTCTCCTCTCTGCTAAGATGAGGGTGACGTCATAATCACAGCCATCACCAGGAGGGCCTGCCAGCTGTTCTGCAGGATGACATAAATGGTTACATATAGTGGTTAATTTAATTACCTAACAATTCTGAGGACTAGACATATTTTGTACACGTGTTTTAACCAGTGACGGAATTCTGAGAAATAATGTAATTTGTACAAGGCTGTACAACCAATTAGTGGCAGAATGGAATTCATGCCTGCTGACTATCATAGCAAATCTGTAAAAAAAAAAAAAAAAAAAAAAAAAAAAAGGAGGCGGGTCCTTTGGAATTGGTGGCCTGTTGTCTCATTTCATTGTATGCATCCTCACAATTATGCATACCAATCACTTCTCTGAATACTGGAATTGGCCCTTAGTCAAGTTTTTCATCTCTAGTATCCATTCAAATCTATCATATCATAAGATCAATCCCTATTTCACCACATACAAGGTTCTTGGATCTACCCCCCTATCAGCTCGATAACACTGGGAGAATTCTCTTACCCAACTTGTGTCCCAGTTTCCTATTCTACAAAAGGGGGTTTATGGAGGCTTCTGGTCAGGATCAATGAATCTGCATGGAAAGGGTCTGGCACAGTACCTACCATCCAGTGGGCCTTACTAGCAATTTCTTTTGTTACCGTTATTCCTTTCTGTCATATCATGTCTTATAATTCCTTGGAAGCACCGCTTCAGAGGCCTCTTGAGAGGTCAATTGTCAAAGCAGGGAAAGACTGGGCTTAGAATTCCACAGATGTCACCTGGATTTTGGTTTGCCATTTATTATCTTGTGATGTTGGACAAATCATTGACCTCTCTAGTCCTTGGCTTTATCAAATGTAAAATAGGTATGATATCACTGAATGCTCGGTGCTGGTGTAAGTTCTAAATGTGATCATAGAGAGCTCCTAGCATTATGTCTGACATACAAACCATGTCATTTAACCAGAAAGAGAAGGAACTATTGTAACATTTACTGTTTTACGTGCCAGGCATGAGCTAAGAAGTTCACATACATTCTCTGGACTAACCCTCCAAACAATCCTATGAGGTCACTCCCAGAATCTCTTTTTTAGATTGAGGCTTAGAGTGATCATGTAACTTCTCTAAATTACACAGCTAGTTAGTGGCTGAGATTTTAACCTAAGGTGCCTCTCTCCAGAAACTATACTCTAAATCTTCGTAGATAATTATAGTTCCTGTTTCCTCCCTCTAGGAAGACTTCATTGACTTAACAGTCTCATTCCATTCCTCATCGACCAGGAACATACACACACACATTTAGTCATACATGATATTCAATAATAGGAGAAACTAAACCACACCTAAAGAAATCAGAACTGTGTTTGCTTTTGGGAAGAGCTCAGGGATTCACTGGGAAGGACACAAGAGAATTTTGGGGGTGATTAAAGTTCTGTGTATCTTAATTCAAGTGTTGGTTACACAGATGTCAAAATTTATCAAATTGCATACTTTAGATTTATGCATTTTAATATATATAAACTACACTTCAATTTACAGAGATAAAATATATAAAATTAGTAAGTGTCAAGCAGACAATGTGTGGCACTATTTATTTCAGAATTTCAGTAACTATTTAATAACAATGCCCACCAAATGCTAAACACTGTGGTTGGGGATGGAAATAGCATGGTAGTTAATCATTACTATCATTTATGTGGTATCCATAACTCTTACTGGTTAGTAGGGTGGCTGGACACAAAATGGTAACTTACCAACAGAAAGTGGACACTAAAAGAGCTGAAGCTGAAAGCCTGCTGTGTCCATGGGCAGGTAGTAAGGAGTAAAAGACACACCATGGGAATGGCGCCATCAGAAAGGCAGAAACTAGAATGAAAGGATAATCATAGGAAAGAGAGGGGAGTACAGGTAAGCCTTAGGAATAGAAAGGAAGAAGGAGTATGCCCTGAAAGGCTGGCAGAGCACACCATTGTGTGCCAGTGATGGCCTACAAAAGGTCCCTGAGTAAGTACAAGGGCCGCATTACAGAGCAGGCACCCATTTACCCAAACCATGGAACAAGGTAAGACCTTGGCAATAAGAGTGGTCCAAGCACCAGGGTGGGGTAGATTAACCTAGTCCTGGCTGATGCTGGGCGGAACCAGGAGTCCATGCTCACCTCCTCTGTTCAGGACTATCCCCAGAAGCAGCAGCAGGGAATGACAAAGGACTCCAAGCATGGGGAGAGAAGACATACGGGGTCAAGGCAAAGCAGATCCCAACATATACACTTTGTAGGCTTTGCGAGTAAACAGCTGATCTGCAAGAAGGGCCACTCGCTAATAACATGTATACTCAGATTAACCATGGAATTCCATGGGAATGGTAGGATGTCTCTGGACTTGCATAGGGTTCCTGACATATGTGTTCTCTGTTCAAACTAAAAACAGTCACTTGAAACTCAGATGGAACTAGGTTTAAAATCAGCTCTGCCACTTACTATCTGACTGACCTTGTGGGTCTTAGGGTTCTCCTCAGTAAAATGGGGATGATAATGGTACCTGCCATTTAAGTTTATTAAGAAGATTCACTGAGGTTGTAAAATTCATAACAGTGACTGACACATAAGAAGTGTCCAATAATGTAAAGAGCTGTTACTAAGAGATGAGTGACAACTCAAGGCAAAGGGGCCAGCACACAATGGGATGTGCTTTAGTTTCATGCAAAACATAAATGGTAAAAACACTGGGGTGGTTACTCATTATTTTATTCATGCCTTCTATACAATATGGTCAACAGGAGAATTTCCATTCCATAATAGTAAAAGGTGGTGTATTCTGCATTCTAACGGTAGAAATCTCTAGCCTACAAAATTTCCAAATTTACCAGAATCATTGTCTGTAATGATAGACTCAAGCCCTAGAAAATTCTGATGTACCTGATCCTGAACATAATTTCCTAGTGTCCTTCACTGCAATCTCACTATTCTTTGTGACTCAGTAATATATTTTGGTAGTAAAACAATAAGAATCCCATCTTCTGATCATTCCAGAAATCTCCATCATATGAAGAAGACAATTAGAGATGGCTCATATTTTCAGCAACAGTTGATATTATTTTAACATGACTTAGTTATTCATCAGCTCTGATTTCTTTCAGCCAGAAAATTCTAAGGAAGATGGGAAACCAAGCTTGAATACATAAAATAGCTTTGCTTAATTTGTGGTGATGATGCTATTTCAGATGGCCCATTCCCAAAATATATCCCTGAGCCTCAAACTAAGAGTTGGTGGCCTACCCATTCCTTCTTAAGAACAGTCAATGGAAATTAGTTTACCAAGTGATTTCAAATTTCTCATGCTTCCACATTAACCTTTTTACATTTCTTCTATAATTTCACAACTACAGTAAAATGTAATAACTAAGGGTTCTATTACCCCTCCCAAGTCTGTTTCAATTATGAAACAATATGAAAAAAAGAAATGTTGGGCTACACAAAAAGAGGTCACCTTATACACTGCATATATGTTGTGCACTGTCTTCTCTTACACACGGTGGATAGAGCTCTGCACACAAGAAGCATCCATAAAAGCAGTTGAACAATAAAAATAATGGGTTGTACAGCAAAAACAGAAAGCACTAAAATTATAATTGTCATACTGAATAAAAAAGAGGCAGGGCTTCCTTTGTGGCTGTTGGAAGTCCTGTATGGATGAATGTTAAGTCAGAATATTAGAATTAGATATTTTCTCATCTTTTTCTGCCCCCCATTCCGTTCTATTGGCTTAACATCTTTTCAATACCTCAATGACTCAAAGGTCAAATGATCCCTTCCTAGATATATACTTCCAGCCTCCACAATAAAGTTTCTAAACACACATGTCATACGAAGAGTCTAATGAACTCACTGTCTTAGTCTGATGACCTTAGCCAGAAGCAATTAGAGAACTGTTTTAGTATTTGGTTTACTTCATGTGTGGGCATGCTTTGAGTTCTGAAAATCTCTTTGTAATAACTCTGGGAAGAACTCTTCAGGCCACTCAGAGGCTTAACTTGCAAATGGTAGCCTTGGCTACCCAAAATGGCTGATCCCACAAGTACATTAAGTACATGACCAACCTGGTTGAAGGACTAATACAGTAAGTAGTGCTGCTTTTTGTTACTGGTTGGATTCTACTATGAGTGGCAACTGGCTTTTGCATTTCCCACACTTGGCGCTCTGCTCCTTCTTTTCAATACCCCCTTTTAGGTAACTGATCAGCAATCCAAATGCAAAGAAATACCTTTGCTAACAAAACACATGTGGCCATTGTTGGCTCAGCATTGCTCTATCTCAGGATCAACTGGTAAAAAAACCAAACTAAAGCCTTTAACCGCTAATGAAATAAAATAATGTACTTTCCTGTATAGGCCCACCTCTCCTTCCAAGGAATGTACACATAATCACACACACAAAAGTGACATTTATCATCATCCTTTTAATGAGAGATCATGAAAACTATGGCAAGAAAACAAAAACTAAAACTACTTCATCTGTAAAGAGACAGAGGAACTCCAGACAAGCCTTTCTTATTTTGAAGGCCATGTATTTAGACTTCTCAGGTTCCAGAACTGTTCAGTGAACCCCAGAACAACATGGGAAATAGGCAGTCCTGGGGTTTAATTCATTGAGGGATTTTTACATTGAGAAGACCTTCCATATCAGAAGGAGCAGGTTTCGTCCAGTGTATCTTGCCCCCCCTTCCAACACCAGTATCACTTCTTACCAGAGGGGGGGAAAATTGCTTTTTAAATATTGACTTTTTCAGTCACTGCCAAGGTCAACCGGTCAGCCATGAACCACATTTGTTGCTGCCATCTTATGCAGATCTCGAACTATGCTGCTTGCCAAGAAGCATCTCCAGGGCAATAGCAAAGCTGCAGTAACTATCCTGAGCTGAGATTCTAGGCATCCAAGCCAGGAATACAGGAACAATTGCTTCTTTCAGTGTAGGTGTCAGTATTCAACCTCCTAGTGACATATCTCAATGACACCTCAAACCCCTACATTCTAAGTCCTTATCCCTCACTACAAAGTTCCAACTTGCCTTGTGAAGCTAATCATCATCATCACTAACAATTAACTTAATAGTTACTATGTGCCAGGCACTGTTCTAAATGAGGTTACATCCATTACTATCACTACAACCACTAAAAGTAATAGCTAATACTTAGATAGCATGTATTATTTAGGGACGCCTGGGTGGCTCAGTTGGTTGGGCAGCTGCCTTCGGCTCAGGTCATGATCCCAGCGTCCTGGGATCAAGTCCCACATCAGGCTCCTTGCTCGGCAGGGAGCCTGCTTTTCCCTCTGCCTCTGCCTACCACCCTGTCTGCCTGTGCTCTCTCTCTCTAACAAATAAATAAATTTTTAAAAAAAGGAAAAAAAATTTAGATAGCATGTATTATTTGTCAGGCACTGCCTCAAGAATTGTATATGTGTTGGGGCACCTGGGTGGTGCAGTCAGTTAAACATCCTGGGATAGAGCCACGCATCAGGCTGACTACTCAGCGGGGAACCTGCTTCTCCCTCTCCCATTCCTCCTGCTTGTGCTCTCCCTCTGTCAAATAAATAAATAAAATTAAAAAAAAAAACAATTGTATATGTGTAATCCTCATAATATTCCTAAGAAATAGGTACTTTTATTGTTCCTGTTTCACAGATGAGGAAACTGCAGCACAAAGTGGTTAAGGAACTTACCTGAGGATACATCTAGCAAATGGAAGAGTTGACTTTCTAACATAGGCTACCTAGCTCTAGAGCCTGCTGTCTGCACATGCCCTCGAATCTCACAGGAAAGACAGACCTATACCAACAAATCAAAAGTCATGGCTCCTTAGAGAGGAACTCCGAAAGAGCTTCTGAGACCTGGTGTATCTTCTTGGAGAAAGTGACTCTTGGGTTGAGTCTTGAATGACCAGGAGAAGTAAGTCAGGGAGGAAAGAAAAGGAAGAGCTTTCTTGACAAAGGGAACAGTGCAGACACAAACCTGGGATGAGGAGGAGAGAAGAGTTTTGGAAACTCTCTTGGAAGTTCTATAAAGTTAGAGCAAAGGATGCAGTGGGGAAGAATTAAGAGATAATAGTGAAGGGTACTGAACTTAGTCCACACCTCCACACCAGCGCTGGTGCTTGTCTAAAGTTAGACAGATCCTAGGAACAACGGTAGCCTCTAAGGGATATGAAGCCAAGGGATTGTCTGTCACACACATGGGCTTCGTTTTCAGGAATATCCCTTGGCAATCACAAAGACAAGAAAGAGAAACTAATCGAGACATTATCTGCATAATCCTAGTGAGAAATGATGAAGTTTGAACTAACACAATGTCAATAACTACAAACACAGGAGAAAACATCCAGTCTTGAACAATTTGATATTGCTTTAATAATAATTTTTTTAAAAACGCCTGTGTAGACATGGAATCCCCAAAGTTCTTTTCCCTTCGAGGACTAGACTGCAGTTAAATCTGAATGGACCTCATAAGTATACTGTTATATTTTGAAATCAAACATAAATGAGCTCACTATTTCAAGTTCCATTATACTAGAACTCAACTGCTTCCATTACACTAGAACTCAACTAGAACTCAACTGCTTAGCTGTTTCCATTATTTAATAAAAGATTTAATTAACCAAAATATTAACAGCCCATGTTAATCTTATAAAAAAAGTCTTTATCATCCTTCTCCTCCTTTTCCACATCATCCTCTTTTACATGAAGCAACTTTTACCATGAGAATTTATTTATTTTTATTGTGTTATGTTAGTCACCATACAGTACATCATTAATTTCTGAAGCAGTGTTCCATGACACATTGTTTGCATATAACATCCAGTGCACCATGCAATCCATGACCTCCTTAATACCCGTCTCCAGGCTCACCATTCTCCCCCTTCTCTATTCCTTCTAAATATCCATCTCCATCCCTTCTAAAACTCTGTTTGTTTCCTGGAGCCCATAGCCTCTTAGGTTCATCTCCCCCCTCCGATTTCTCCCCCTTTATTTTTCCCTTCTCCTAATGTCCTCCATGCTATTCCTTATGTTCCACAAATAAGTGAAACCATATGATAATTGACTTTTTATGTTTGACTTATTTCACTTGGCATAATCTCCTCCAGTCCCATCCAAGTAGACGCAAAAGTTGGGTAAGAACATCTCTATCATGTCTCACCTTGGGCCATAGTTCTTAAAATAATGTCCAGAACCTATGAGAAAGTCACAGGCTGGCTCACCTCTTACAACATCTGTGCAGATAAGTGACACCACATGTGGCTCACACTAGATACTCAAAGGTTTAGTGAAAAAAAAATGAGTGGCTGACACCTATAACTGGGCATGAAAATTTTTCATCTAATATTTCACAGACCTACATATTACCCCATCATGTTCTCACAAAAGTCTATGCCATTTTACCTCTTTTCTTTGGCAAGGAATATCTTAACTATAAAAACAGTGGTTTAGGTGATTCAGTTATGATGAACCACAGACCAAAAGAGTATGAGAAATACTGCTAAGGAACTTGGGAGGCTTCACAGGAACCACTCCTGATAAACTTTATAATCACAAGGAGTTGGACTGGGGATCATTAGAAACAGTCGATAACTCAAAAATATTACATAGGTCATTAGGATTTTAGAAAATATTGGAAGAGATTGACCCTGAAAGCTGAAGAGATTTTCCTAAGGTCACACAGCCAATCAGTGGCAAAGCTGACACCAGGACGTACATAATTCTTAATATTTAGACCTGTCTTCTACTCATTATTCCATGCTGCCTACTCACTTTGTGTGAAAATGTAACTTGAAACTTGATGGTAAGGATAAGCCAGGGATATGCAAATAATGCTGAAATGGTAAACAAGCCTCAGAAATCCTAAAGTCAACTACTATTTTGCCATGTGCTAGTTGTATGGTCACTTGATTTTTTTTGTCTCAGGTTTCCTGCTTGTTAAAGGCAATAAATTCACCAGTCTACTTCTCACTATGAGACTCAATAGTTTCTTGGCTACAGTTGCTTTCCCCCTACTTAGAAATCTATTCATAGTGTCCCTATCTCAAGTCTCAGTCTCCAGCTCAACTTAAAATGTTTTCCCTCTTTCCTTTCATAACCAAATTCCTCAGAAGAATCTACACTCAAAGGTACCACATGCTCTGGGACAGAAGTGGCCACACCAATTGTTAGCTGTGTGACCTGGGGCAAGTCACTTGACCTATCTGAGCCTTGATTTCCTCCTGTGTCAAATGGAGATATTGATAGCTTCACCTCCAGATTTCTGGGAGGTTTAAATGAGACAACTAAGGTAAAGTACATAAGTATTCATTCAACAAAGATTTATTCAGTACCTCTCATGTACCAGGCAGCATTCTCAGCACTGGGGATACAACAATGAACCAAATAAATGTGAGCTCTCATTTCCATGTGGCCAGAGAAGTCTACTTTTGAGAGTTTTCCTGCACCCTGTCATTCCCCTTTGGACACTTACAATAAGGTAAACAGAGCATGCCTCTTTGCCTTAGAACTTGTAGGAGCTGAGCACAATAGTGTAGATGAAACTACTGAAAACTATAAAAATCAACACAAATGGAAGGGATTTTTATTAGTACTCCTCAAGCAGAAGCAAAGATTTAACAAACCAATCCCAATATTGCCTTTCCTCTTTGGGATACTAGAATCTATGATGAATTAGAATCTTCCTCAAGTATTAGGTTAAGAAACCAGAGTGCAACCCCAGTAAATTACCATACTTTCTCTTCACGTCTTCAGGCTAGAGAATGTGCAAATGTGTTGAAAGTGAAGTCTCCCTCAGTGGGATTTCCTTAACCCTCCTTGATCTGTCTTCTCACACTGACCTCCTCCCACTCTGTTTCTATACATGTCTCATCACTTCCCTGGGGCCTAAGCTCCTGGAGACAAGGTATGTGTCTGGTTCACACTGTCACCATCTCCCTCTCCCAGATGCGTGCTTTGACACAGAATAGGCCTGCAAAAAGTTTTAATGGTGGCTAGTCACCAGGTGTAAGGGAGGGGCTGGGCCCTCCAGAGGGCAATGTATTTTAGTGTCCATCCCTTCCACCATGCTCACTACGTTTTTCTTTTAAGCTCATCAGTGTGCTTTATAAGTAAATAGAAAATGCTAACCTTAGCATATTCGAAAGAACGTTTTAGCATGCAGCAATTAGGTTATCTCTTGGTTATTTATTTCTTCGGCTTGTTATTAGCTCTGCGTGGAATATTATTCTAATTATGTCAGCCCAATCAGCAGTATTGCATGTCCAGGCTCATTTCCATTAGTTTGAGCTTTGTCTTTCACACTGTGATACTAATTCAATGAGACATCAAACATTTAAATCGACCCGGGTTGCCGAGGTCAGGCAGTTTTGCCCTTCCACTCTATTAGCACTCGGGTGTAATTGTGTTTGTCACTCCCCACATGACAAATAGTATCAGGGTGACTACTGGAGCACAAATGAGCAATGCGCTAATATATTATTTTGTTCTATAATATCAATATGTGTTTATTCAGTGCTCATGTTAGCCAACTTGAAACGGTCACTTTAATACAGCCACATAAATAGCTATACTCCCAGCAAAGCGGTTGCTAGGAAAATTTGCTAGATTTTCAATGGAATTTGGTTGAAGAGGGAAACAAAAATGGTTGCTGGGAAAAGGAAGCACAAAGGTCTCAAAATTTAGAGACTCTTAGCACCAGCAAGAACTTGCAAAACACCAGAGAAGACAGTAGAATGTAACATTGTTACCTCCTAAGTGTGCTCTGCAAAACTCTTTCATTCTCTGATACTTTAAAAAATCAAGACGCAGCCTGTTGTATTTGAACACATATATATTTGACCTGTAGTTAGCTCAAGCTACTGATCTCTATGACACAGTGTTCGGGAGTGTTGAAGAAAATGGCAAACAGTAAAAATGAAGGATTTTGGAAATTTGTTAGTTTGCTTTTGTTTCCATGACAGAGTAGATACTGACTGGACAATGACTTTTATCCCTTAGACCCCCAACAAACCCTATCCATGCTATAATTACACTTATCATTATGAGACTTAAATTTGAATGGTGATATAACACAGTGTTACCATAGTTTTGTACTTTTATATTTCACATTACAATATCTAAAAAATGACTAGGAAATTGGTTTGCCAAGAAGTCCAAGCCAATATGCTGCACTATCTGACCAGTAGGCACTGGTGGTTCTAAAAACAATTCTATTTCTGGGTCTCATTGCCTTTTCACAATCAACATAAGGCAGATTTTGTTATTCCCATGTTACAAAGTGAAAAACTTAGGCCTAGAATGGACCTGATGTCCAAGTTCAAGAACCCATAGCTTGTCAACAACAAAGCTAGAACCAAGTATGGGATTTTAGGTTCTTGCATGTCATGACCTGTTCTAAAACCCTGAACTGCCAGCCCAAGTTTGGGTCACCCTTGCTCTGGTACTATCTTTTATCCAGGCTCTCCCTCAATCTTGGCTCCCAGCATAATCCATATAACCCGTGCTTGGCACTCCACCCAGATTGATTTATCTATCTTCTCCAAATCGTAAACTTCTTGAACTAATCCTTGCATGTGCAAAGATATGCATTGAAAGAAAGTAGGAGGATAAATCATCCCTAACCTCCACTGACAGTTTCAATGAATTACACCAATGTATGTTAATTGAAAAATCACTCTTTATAAATATAAATAAACCTAAAAAGACACAATTAAGTACTTTTTAATAGCTTTTTAAAAACTCACCATTGCTTTAGATGACCTTTATATGTATTTTTGTTCAACTGATTTTGCCACTTAAATACAGATGCATCTTTCAATTTACTCTGAGGACTAAGCTGAGAATCTCCCATTTTCTGTTTGGGCCTCAGTTTGCATGATAGAACTGCCTCTAATGTAGATTATCATCAAAATTTAGTGCTTCCACAGTTTAAGATACACAGTTCTAATAACTTATTCACTGTGGGGAGAAATGGAACTTTTAATTTTGAAATTACAATTGGACCAAGAAACTGAAAGCAAGCTAGCATATAAGAATTTGATGCTATTACCAGTCAATGACTTTTCAAGGAATGGGGAGGGGATTCATATATTTTAACACTTTTTTTCACCACATTTCATATTTAGCTATAGTCATATCTGCATAATCAAAGTAGGACATCAGACTTTTGTTCTCAAATATTCAATTTGAGCAGAAATGAAAGTGGAAATAAGAGACCAACTCCAAGGTGAAGAGAAGCCCTTTGAGATGCAGACACAAACCCTTTGAGTTCACAGCACTTTGGAAAGGTGACAGGAGCAGCAAATAAACCACTGAATTAGATTAGAGACTGGCAACCTTTTAAAAGGAGTGTACAGAAAAGCTGACCTCTTTCTTTCTGGCACGCTATTCCTTTGCTGACCACATCTTTGCAAAGTAGAAAAGACTGAACTGGCATCTGCCAATCGGGAGGGAAGGGCTGCTGACCCTTGCTGCTACTGGTGGCCCAGCCACCATGTACATGTTGAAAAAAATCTGACTTGAGTGCCACTCAGGCAGTGATGGGCCAGATTCACCCTCATCAACATTAAGAACTGTTATCAAGGAAGTAGATTTCATTAGGTCCCTTTCAACATAAGTCTGATGGCATGATAATGAGACCAAAAGAAAGTGGGGAAAGGCTAACTGACCACATATGAGAGGATAAGTGATTATGTCCTATTCTTCCTCACCCTCCTATCAAAAAGAAGTCAGACACGAGAAACAATGAATAAGTTCTCTTATGGGGGAAGGTTGTACATGGTACCACAGAAGACTGGAAATAAAGGGAAGAGAAACCATAGTCAACATAATATGCAGAAGGAGCCATTTATTTATGCGCTCTTTCCATTTATAAAAGATGTATTTCAGCCTCTGGCTGCATGTACATAATAATTAGTGCTAATGAATATAAATGATACTCACAACTCAACCTGTTTACAGAGTCTTCCCATGTCATTCAGGGAAGAACTGAGTTTGGAAATGAGATGTATGCTGTGTTCTTGGGCTTGAAGATGACCCAAAGGTTATAGAAGCTGAGGACAATGAAATCAGTTAGCAATTCACAAGGCAAGACGACGATGAACGCACAGAATTCAGCACTTGCAGTTTCAGGCACTGTTACAAAGGAGGACACTCTTCTTTTCTTCGCGGACATTTGTCCACAGAGTAGCATGTTTATTTTTAATGTAACCTAGAAGCTGAGAGATGTTGAGAGTGGAAGTTTGGGGAACAACTTTAAAATCACAAGAGGTTTGACAAAAAGAACAGAGAATGTGAAAAAAGATTCAAAGAATTACACTTCCTTAGCTGACAGGGACATTGCCCCGTGGGAAAAGGAATACACTACAGGGCTATTTGGCATTTATATGCCAAACAAAAAAAATGTCCCTAATCTCAAATTTGCTTTTTAGTCAAGTCAGTTTCTTGATTACCTGTAACACAGCTGAGAATCCCAAAAATAAGCTAAAAAGAACTGAAGCGGACATCCAAAAGTTCCTCTCCAAAGCTCACTTTATGTATAGGATAACTGCGGTGCTCACCTTCTAATACTACTTATTCTTAAATCCAAACAAAGAAGATAATCTGATTTCCTACCTCAGAGCATGTTTGAAGCCAGAAACTCAGACATGCAAGAAGTTAATAACAACACCACAAACACAACGGCAAGAGGTAATATATATGATATGATAGAGGCTGAAAAACCCCAGAAATCAGATATAAGATTTCTTGAAAATGATATCCAGGAGCTTTCTAGTGCAAGGGAAAGCAACTTCACATAACTCAATATATATATCTGTGAACTTTATAGTATAAAAATGGGCTAGATTATAAATGAAAAGATCACTGATATTTGGTACGCTCTGTTTAATAAGAAATAAAAGGCACAAAAAAAACTTAGAAAAGATTTCTGTCTGCAGTTATGTATGTACAACAAAGTTTATGTGTTTAAAAATACCAGCCTCAGCTATTTGGAAAATTCATTTACAAGACACCTCATTTTCCTGTAGACCCAGGATCTAATGCTTCATGTTCTGACATTCTTGAGAAAGCATTACTCCCTCACCATTAGATGCCGGCTCCTGCCTTTGAAAATACTGCAATCCAGGATATTTCACAAGTGAAAGGACCCTGTGAGATCAACGTTCTCAATTTTCAGAGGATAACCCCAGGGAGGGACAACCCAAGGTTCCAAAATAACTTGGGTACAGAGGTGAGTGGAACCAAGGACTCCCGGATCCAAGGCTCTAGCAGTTTCTATGAAATTAAGTTCGATGCAAAAGGACAGCGACATATTAGGCCCCTGCAAGCTGAGTCCCTGCCTAGCTCATCCTTCTGAAGAAATCAGAAAGAGCCAAGTCAGGTGGCAGGGAAGACCTGGAGAACTGGGCAGTATGAATAATAAGAGGGAGCTGAACTCATTTCACTTGCTAGATCCTACAACAAACCTTCACACAATTGCTCCTACCCTTCTGTTTCTCTAAAACTATGTTTGAGATTTGTAGCATCCAGGAAGCCTACCCAGGTCCTCCTCTGACTAGCCTTGAGATATTTGCCTGATGACTTAAACTATTTCCTCATCTGGAAAAAAAAAATGGAGATACTAAGACCTACTTCCTAGGACTGTGAAATTCAATGAGATAATATATGAAGAACCTAGAACAACATCTGACCAAAAAAAAAAATAATAATAATATGTGCTCGGTTAGAGGTTGCCGTTAGTACACTGTGTCTCTACAATTAAGTTGCTGGGTGCATGTAGGTGGTCACTTTAGCATAAATGATATTATATTAACTTTGTTACCTTGGTGTTATTTTGGTCTCACCCACCATGAGCTCACTGAAGACCAGGGCTCATCTGTGCATATGTCTTTGCATGTGAGTTGAGGTAATTCCCTCTTTTTCCTCTCTTCCCTCACTAGACTGGAGTTTCTTGTGGGTATGGTGGGCACAAACCAACTACCAGCAGGTGACTATGCCTGAGCTGATAAATAGTACACTCTAACGGTTGTTAGAGTCGTTTACAAGGCAATTTCACATACAGAAATTCATTTGATCTTGCAATTACCTTCGAAAGCGACCAGGACACTTATTGTTATCCTTATCTTAAAGAAGAGGTGAAAACACAGGCTTGGACAAGGAGAATAACTTGCCTCTCACCTTGAGTGGTGCTGATACAGTTTTGGAATTAGAAGCACTCTTGTCTGGCTCAGTTTTCAATAGAGAATATTAATCCTTCCCCTTGGTGACCTTTAAATATGACTGTGTTACCAGTGGGAGATTCTGGATTGTGTGAATGGAGGTCTCAGTTCTTAGATTCCCCATGAAAGATTTACATGAGGATCTATGCTCGAATAAAGATAGCCAGAAGGAAAAAAGCAAGCACAAAGCAGTTTATTAAGGACAGTAGCTCTAGATGGGAGAGCAGGCAGGCAGGCCCAGAGGCAGCAACTGCCCTGGTGTTGGGGGTGTCTTTTCTTTTTATGTTCACCTAAGTTATGAGTCATCGCTAGGGTGGTCTCCAACTGAGTTTGTTTCCGATCACCTAAGGGACTCTTCCTACTACTGCTCAGGAGGGGGTAGTTTATGGCCCTATAAGGTTCTTGATGGAACTGTCATGGCTGTCTTCCCCCAGTGGGTGTGGGGATGTCAAAACCACAAAGTAAATATATTATAATGAAGTTATAGGTTACTGTAGGACACAGGCTGTAAAGAACAGTGCATGCTCTGCACCTGCTATTCTCAATCTGATAGCCTTAGGAAGTAGAAAGCCACGAAACTACTGTTTGCCACCACTCTTGCCTCCAGCTCATATCTAGCTAACTGCCTACTCTTATCAACGGTTGCCATGCAGTGTCCACTCAATGAAGAGTTTCTAAACATATTTCTCTATGATTTTAGCATTTGCAACTACTGTCTCCTCATAGCAGCTTTTTACCCCATTGACAGAAAGCATCTCCTTCACAGAGGTAAGCAAACTCTGGTCATATCTGGCCCACAGGGACACCTGGGTGACTCAGTCAGTTAAACATCTGCCTTCTGCTCAGGTCATGATCCAGCCCAGAGTCAGAATCCCTGCTCAGCAGGGAGTCTGCTTCTCCCTCTCCTCTACCCCACCAACCCCACTCATGCTTTCTCTCTCACTCTCTCAAATAAATAAAATCTTAAAAAAAAAAATCTGGCCCACAGCTTCTTTTGATATCGTCTGCAAGCTAAGAATTTTAAAGGGCTATGAAAACCAAAACAAACAAACAAGAAAATGTACCAGAGATGTATATGGCCCGCAAAGCTAAAAATAATTATTATCTGACCCATTAAAAAAAACATTTGCTGGTCCCTGAATCAGATCTCGGTTTTCTCCTGCTTTGGCAGCCTAAAAATGTAAGAGCCCAATCTGTGGCCCTTTCCCAGCAAATGAACAGAATTTCATGCAATGTATTTTAGGAATCTCATTCTGAGCTCCATTTTGCTCTCAAAGGAAATAATTGATGTAACTTTTTTGATGCTTAAGAAACCACCACTGATGTCTCTAAAACACAAACTACTACACTCAGTTCCTTTTCTACCAAATAATACTTGTAGCAGACATCATCAGCTTGTCCCTTACCCCAGTGCATCCTTAGGCCTTTCCCCTTTCACATGATTCAGGCTTAGGGGTGCTTCAAAATGTCCTACCTACTATTTTCTTTTCCTAACTTTTTAATTTATATTAAGTGTTTCATCTTGTACCATAATAATCATTCTTGAAAGTTACTGAATCCTCCTGAGAACAAAAATTTAAGGGCTCTACATTAAATAGCTTCCTTAGAACTGCCCAAGTAGCACAGAGCAGGCTTGAACCCAGCTCACCTCATTCCATATCCAGGCCTTCTTACTACTATCTCTAAAAGGTAAGAAGGTTTTAAATGGAAAAAATTAAAGATGGAACCCTGTTACTTAGTGACCCTCCCCAGTGGTAGCCCATTCTCCTAGCAGGCTTACCCTGAGGGAGTCATCTGGGCTTTCTCTTATACCGCTGTAGAAGGCACACACACCACTCAAGAATTTTTGAGTTTTGGACTATTTTGGATCTAGCTATTCACCATTCCAAAGGAAGAGAAAAACACTAGGTTACTACTAGTAACCTAAAAACACTACTCCTAATTATGTGGAAAGAACTGTTGGGATTTGGGATGGCTGGGATTTGGGTTCTGCCCTCACCACACACCAACATAATCTTGGACCAGTCACACACCATCTCTGACTCTGTTTTCTTATCTGTAGAAGGGGCTTATACCTCACTTCACATTCTCCTGGAGCTGTCATGAACTGCACAGGCAAATGTGGTTAATAAATAAAGCATTTGGTAACTTCTGGAAGCCCTGTACACTGTTAAGAGATTGTTGTCACAGCCAGAGGTGCTTGGAATTAGAGTAATCATTCTCCCACCAGCTCAGCTACTCTTAAGAATTTGGACAAGTGGGTTTTTCCAGAAAAAGATAGGAAGTTCTGTATTTTTCTTCACCTCATCCCTGAACTACATGGACCTGCAGGGGCTGGAGGGACCCCTTATTTACAGAAAAGTCAGAAGACAACGCATACACACCAGAAAGCTTTAAATGACACCCTAACCCTCTATGGAGAATCTTTGATTTTAAAGAAGCAGGTCAAAAAAAGCCCTTACCCATGCTGCCAATTAGATGAGACAGAGAAGTCTGGAATACAAAGTGATACCAACCCCACTATGGCTCCAGGGAATGGCCAGGATAACCTTACACATTATCTACTTCAAATTTCCATGATTATGTCTTGCATATATTATATACTCCCACACAGAATAAACACATTATTTGTTTTATTTTCCCTCCCCAAGCTCAGTAATTAAGCCCCTGTGTATTGCATATATTCACTTGAGAACATGCCTTTCATTTGACAGATCAAAAGATTAAGCATATATTTTCCTCTTCTCTCAGACCAGCCATTGCCTCTAAGGAGTATTGACTTCTTTCCTTGAAATTGCTCTTTTGTTGGGTAGTTTTCACCTTGGGACTGAATAACACCTTTCACCTTCAGTCCTGGTCACAGCACAGGCTGATCCAGAAGAGATATATGAAACCACTAGGACCACCATCATTTGCAAGCAGAAGAGGCTGTGCAGCATCATTTCAGGACTGCTGCTAAAACTAAAGAGAAAAGTTCTAGCTAGTAGCAAGGGCTGTTCTAAGGCCCTTTTTGGCTCCATGCACTCTTGCTTTCTTGGAAGTCCTACCTCCTTCACATTATATCAAATACCCAGCATTCCACATTTAAGATTTGCATAAAATTATATGAATTGAAATGAATTGCAGTTGATGGTTAAAATGTTTCATTTTATAAAATCTTAATTAAACATTTATTAATATCAATTTTGTAGTTCTAGATTTTTCATTCAGTAATTTCTTCCAGAATTCCAACATTTTATTAAGCTTTTGCAAATTCCAAAGCCTCAGGCTCTGGTTTATGGATGCAGTGGTTATTAAATGGTTCCATTGCCAATTGTCACTGTTTGGGCTCTACGAGAATGTTTTAAAAGAGGTATGGAGGATATGAAGAGGGCCTAGAGTACATGGAATGTAAGGGCACAGGACTGAAAGTCAACTAGGACAGTAAATGCCTTACTTCCTATTCACCCAGGACCAAGTTTTCTACCAAACATTGGGAAAAACTGTATTTGAAGTTGCTGTATCTTTTACTATTGAAGTTATCTTATAAATTTCCCAAATCTGGCAACATGACATAAGTAATACTAAGGAGCACTGTGCTAGTGGCTATGACTTCCAGCTAAAGTTCTAGGCCTAGATGTACCGATTAGCTACTTTGTAGCACTGTAGAAATGCCTTGTATCTTAGGCAATACAGATTTCCTGACCCTCATTCATCTATAAAGCAGGCATAATTCCACCCAATTATCCATAAGGTTGCTGTCAGCATGAAATATTATGAAGTGGGTGAAAGTTCTTTGAAAATGTTAGAGTGTTATAAAATGCAAAAGAATTTTTTTAAAAAGATTTTATTTATTTGTCAGAGAGAGAGGGAGAGAGAGCGAGCGAGCACAGGCAGAGTGGCAGGCAGAGGCAGAGGGAGAAGCAGGCTGCTCACTGAGCAGGGAACCCAATGCAAGGCTCAATCCCAGGACCCTAGGATCATGACCTGAGCCTGGCTGATGGTCCAAAAGCTTTTTATTTGGATGTAGTCCTAATAATTTAAGTTTGCTTTTGTTTCCCTTGCCAGAGGAGACATATCTAGAAAAATGTTTTTACAGCTAATGTCAAAGAAATTATTGCTTATGTTTTATACTAGGAACTTTATAGTTTCAGGTCTCACATTCAGGTCTTTAATCCATTTTGAAGTTTTTTTGTGTGTGTGGTATAAGAAGGTGGTCTAATTTCCTTCTTTTGCATGTAGCTATCCAGTTTTCCCAAAACCATTTGTTTTTTTCTTCCCATTGTATATTCTTGCCTCCTTTGTCATAGATTAATTTACCATAAAAGTATGGGTTTATTTCTGGACTCTCTGTTCTGTTTCATTATGTATGTGCCAATTTTTGTGCCAGTACCATACAGTTTTGATTACTACTGCTTTGGTAGTATATCTTGAAATTTGGTATTATGATACCTCCAGCTTTGTTCTTTTTTAAGATTGCTTTGAATATTCAGGGTCTTTTGTGGTTCCACACAGATATTAGGATTATTCTGGTTTTATGGAAAATCTACTGGCATTTTGATACAGATTGTATTGAATCTACAGATTGCTTTGGATGATGGACGGTTTAACACTATTGGTTCTTCTAATCCCTGAGAATGGGATATCCTTCCATTTGTTTGTTTAATCTTCAATTTCTTTCATACAGAGTTCTGTATATAAATTTATATTTATTATTTATTTGAGAGAGAGAGTAAGTGCATGCAGAGGAAAGGGGCAGAGGGAGAGAGAATCTCAAGCAGATTCCCCCTCTGACCATGGAGCCCAATGCAGGGCTCCATCTCATGACCCTGAGTTCATGATCTGAGCTGAAATCAAGAGTCAGACACTTAACTTACTGAGCCACCCAGGTGCCCCTGTTAGGAGTTTTTTGATTACTGATTCAATTTCATTGCTAGTAATCAGTCTTTTCAAATCTTCTATTTATTCCTGTTTCAGTTTTGGAAGAGTATATACTTCTAGGAATTTATACATTTCTTCTAGGCTGCCCAATTTGTTGGTATAACATTTTTCACAATATTCTCTTAAATTTTTACTTATATATATTCTCATTTCTGATTTTTTTTCTGATTTTTTAAAAAAATCTAAGTCCTCTCTCTTCTTTTTAAAATTATCTGGCTAAAGATTTATCGAATTTATTAATCTTTTTTAAAAAACCAGCTCCTGGTTTCATTGATCTGTTCTATTATTTTTCTAGTCTCTATTTCATTTATTTCTGCTCTAATCTTTATTATTTCCTTCCTTTTAGTGGCTTGGGGCTTTGCTGTTCTTTTTCTAGCCCTTTTAGGTGTGAAGTTAGATTGTTTGAGATTTTTCTTGCTTCTTGAGGTAGGCCTGTATTGCTATAGCGTTCCCTCTTAGAACAGCTTTAGTTCCATCGCAAAGATGGTGGATCATTAGGTTTTCATTTTCATTTGTCTTCATGTATTTTTTTAATTTCCTCTTTGATTTACTGATTGACCCATTTGTAGCTTATTTATTTTATTAAATATTGCATTTTAGTGTGTACTATATATTTTTCATAATTACAGTATGTGAGCAAATTTTTACTTTTGCCATTTTATGTGATTCTTCCTGTTTTTAAAGAAAAATATATGACTTGTCCACAAATGAGTTTTTTATTTTCAAGTTTTTATTTAAATCTAGTTAAGATATTGTTTAATACTAGTTTCAGAGTAGAATTTAGTGATTCATCACTTACATATAATATCCAGTGCTCATTGTAACAAGTGTCCCTCCTAATACCCACCACCCATTTAGCCCATCCCCCAACTACGGCCCTCCATCAACCCTCAATTTGCTCTCTGTCATTAAGAGTCTCTTATAGTTTCCTTCCTTCCCTTTTTTTTCTTTTCCCCCTTCCCATATGTTCATCTCTTTTCTTTCTTAAATTCCACATATGAGTGAAATCATATGGTATTTGTCTTTCTCTGACACTCTAGCTCCATCCACGTCATTGCAAATGGCAAGATTTCATTCATTCTAGTGGCTGAATAATATTCCATTGTATATATACACTGCCTGTTCTTTATCCATTCATCTTTCAATGGGTATTTCAACCCTTTCCACAGTTGGCTATTGAGAATGCTGCTAAAAACAAGAGGGTGCATGTACCCCTTTGAATCTGTATTTTTAGATCATTTGGGTAAATACTAGTACTGCAATTGTTGGGTTGTAAGGTAGTTCTGTTTTTAACTTTTTGAAGAATCTCCAAAATGTTTTCCACAGTGACTGCACCAGTCTGCATTCCCACCAACAGTGTAAGAGGGCTCCCTTTTCTCCACATTCTTGACAATATCTGTTGTTTCCTGTGTTAATTTTAGCTATGCTGACCGGTATCAGGCGGTATCTCATCATTGCTTTGTTTTTCCCTAATGAGTAATGCTGAGCATCTTTTCATGTGTCTGTTAGCCACTTGGATGTCTTCTTTGGAAAAATGTTTGTTCGTGTCTTCTGCCCATTTCTTAACTGGATTATTAGGTTTTGGGTGCTAAGTTTGATAAGTTCTTTATAGATTTTGGATACTAACCCTTTAACAGACATGTCATTTGCAAATATCTTCTTCTATTCTCTAGGCTGCCTTTTAGCTTTGTTGTTTCCTTCACTGTGCAGAAGCTTTCATCTTGACCAAGTCCCAAAATTCATTTTTGCTTTTGTTTCCCTTGTCTTTGGCAATGTGTCTAATACTTTTTGTACTCGCTGAGGGCTGATTTGTGACCCAGAATGTGATCTCTTCTGGAGGATGTTCCACATGCTCTCGAAAAGAATGTGTATTCTGCAGCTTTAGAATGAAATGTCCTGAAAGTTCTGAAATATTCTGTTACATCCATCTCGTCCAGTGTGGTATTCAAAGCCACTGTCTCCTTGTTAATTTTCTGCTTAGATGATCTGTCCATTGTTCTAAGTGGGGTGTTAAAGTCCTCTATTTTTTTTTATTTTTAAATATTTTTTTATTTCTTTTCAGTGTAACAGAATTCATAGTTTTACACCACACCCAGTGCTCCATGCAATGTGTGCCCTCCATAATACCCACCACCAGGCTCCCCCAACCTCCCACCCCCCGCCCCTTCAAAACCCTCAGGTTATTTTTCAGAGTCCATAGTCTATCATGGTTCATCTCCCCCGCAATTTCCCTCAACTCCCTTCTCCTCTCCATCTCCCCATGTCCTCCGTGTTGTTATGCTCTGCAAATAAGTGAAACCATATGATAATTGACTCTCTCTGCTTGACTTATTTCACTCAGCATAATCTCTTCCAGTCCCGTCCATGTTGCTACAAAAGTCGGGTATTCATCCTTTCTGATGGAGGCATAATACTCCATAGT